>VZRO01003391.1:156796-180333 GCA_013397915.1 Daphoenositta chrysoptera | reverse complement strand
CCAACCACTTCCCGCCTGCCATCACGAATGGCACGTCCTCACGGAGGGTCATGGCGTTGTCTCAGATGCTCAGGGTGGCCAGTGGCACCTGTGACGAGCCAGACTGTGACCGAGGCAGGAGCGGGTAGCCCTGTCCGTCCAGATCTCACGCCAGGCACCAGTGTGTCCGCAGACTGGTTCCAGTAAAACCCAGCTCGACGCTGGTGGAACATGGTTTTCTCAGAGGGTTCTGCATCCAGTGCTGCACGAGTGCTTTGCCCGGTCCTTTTGGGTGGATTTTTAAGGAGAGGTCCTGGCTGTGCCACCGGGTGGAGGGACAGTTGGTGCCGAGTGACCCAGCCATGGGACAAGGAGCTGGGTTTTAGCCAAATTGGAGGAAGGACCTGTCCTGCTGAGGATCCTATGCTTCCCAGCTGGACTGACAGCAGTGGGAGCTCCGTAGTCCCCAAAGCCACCATGACTGGTTGGCTGTGCTGTGCTGAGCAGCTGCAGATCCCGACCAGGCTCCTGGCCTGTCATGGTGGGGGTGTCTAGCTGCAATACAGGGTGAGGAGCCCACTCCTCATCTGGGTGACTTTTTGGCTCCCAGCAGTCCCCTCCCCTGGAAGACTACCAGGGTGGCACTGGGACAGCCAGTGTAGAGGCAAAGGTCGCTGTGAAGGGAACCTGGCAGTGATCCCGGATCCGGTCAGGGCAGCTCATCCCTGCTCCCACCCAGTGCAGCGATGCCCAGTGAGCTCCCTGTGCCCTCAGCAGGTGGTTCTTTCACCAGCAGCAGTGGGAAGGGGAGCTGGCAGCGCTTCAATGGCTTGGCCGCTGCCTCGCCGAGCAAGAAATGTTAGTGACATTTGGAGGCGAGAGGGAGGGAAGGAGGATGAGGAGCCCGAGCAGCAGTTTTCCATTGACCCCTTGTCAGGATCCTAACCTGTGGGAGTGGATCTGGCTGCTGCTCAACATTGCCCCCCACCCTGTGCCTGTGGGGAAGCAGGAGGATGCTGGCTGCTCCTGCACAGCCGGCCAGATGCAGGGGCACGGCCTCCCTTGGTGGGCACAAATGCCTGGTGCTGGGTGCAAGTCACTTAATAACAGAATTATTACACTTTGCCTTTTTTATCGCCCCTCCACCTTTGTTGGTGTCTTCAGGTCTGGGCAGTGACCTGGCAGGCTGGCCACGATGTCTCTTCACGGCGCAAGAGTTGCTGCTCTCCTTGCTTGGGTAAGTCCCCTGTTCTCTGCTGGAGCTCGCTGCATAGGTGGGACGTGCTGCTGCCAGCACTGGCAGCGTTGGGGCACGATGCTGGGGCTGGTCACAGGAGGGATTGTGGCTGGGGCAGGTCCTAGGGTAGCCCAGTTCCTACTGTTCCCAGGCAGGTGGCTGTTTGCAGGAGAAGCCTTGCTCACCCTTCCTGTTGAATAACCAGAAATGCTGGAATGGCTTGGTCTGGTCATGGAAACTGCCTGGGACATGGAGTTGAGCCTGAAGCGGGCAGCAGCTGTACTATAAAGGGGTTGTTGGATCTGTCTCGCAAAGCATTGCTGTGTCCAAGCAAAGAATCATAGAATAGTTTGGGTTGGAAGGGACTTTTAAGCTCATTCAGCTGGAATCCCCTGCCATGGGCAAGGACACCTTCCACTAGACCAGGTTGCTCCAAACCCCATCCAACCTGGCCTTGAACACTTCCAGGGATGGGACAGCCACAGCTTCTTTGGGCAGCCTGTGCCAGGGTCTCACCACCCTTACAGGGAAGAATTTCTTCCCAATATCCAATTTAACCCTGTCTGCTGTCAGTGGGAAGCCATTCCCTCTTGTCCTGTCACTCCAGGCCTTTGTACAAAGTCCCTCTCCAGCTCTCTCAGAGCCCCTTTAGGCACTGGCAGGGGCTCTAAGGTCTCCCTTGAACCTTCTCCTCTCCAGGCTGAACACCCTTAGGTCTGTCAGCCGCTCCAGAGCAGAGGGGCTCCAGCAGTGTGATAAATGGGACCTGTGCCAGAATCCTAGATGTGGAGCTGTGGGGATCGTGTTCATCTGTTCCCTGGGCAGGGGTGGTTGGAAGGGGTGGATTTACTCTCACACCCAGACGAGTCTTGCTGTCCCCTGCCAGGACTGGAGGTGGTGGGTGGCACAGCACAGTATTGTCTTGGCTTCTGCCTTCTGACTGTCCCACCCCATTTCTAGGTGAACAGCACAAAGGTTTGTCCTGATCCCCTCAAGGATCTGTCCCAGCTCCAGGACTGTAGTGTCTTCATCAGAATTATCCACAAAATGTGAGTATGGGGAGCTGTGTGCACATTTCAAATGACCCAGCTGGGTCTGGGCTGCCTCCTGGAGCCATGGCCTTGGCCCCCAGGAGCTAAGGAGCTCTCTTCTTGGGCAGGGTGGGAGTGGGGGTCTTGGGGTATTTATTCCTCCTCTGGTATATGAGATACTGGGATCTCGATCTCCTCTGTGCCACTGCACAGTCAGGGTCTGCCTGCAGAGCCCTGGGCAGAGCTGTTGGGTCCCACAGAGCTACCCAGGGAGTGTTTTGGTCAGAGTTTCTGTCATTTGAGACTTGTTATCACAGCTGGCACTAACATCTGGGTTTGCTCCTGGCATTGAAGAAAAGACCTGAGTGCTGCTGCCAGTGGCACAGGGTTTCCTGCAGCTGCACAGATTATTCATTTCTGTTGATGCTGCTCTGATGAGGGAACAGCCCAGCAAGTTTCCCTGAATGGCAGCCTTGGGATCCTGAGGAAGCCTTGTATCTGGAAAGCAGTGTAAAGAATGACAGTTTCTGCCTCATGAAGTGCTTCTGTTGCCTGGGGATGTCAGGCTGCTGCTGAGAATAGTGTGGTCAGGATGGAGCCTGTTTGCTCCATCCTGAGACCTGAGGTGGCTGGGCAGGGGTGAGAGGAATGCCTCCTTCAGGAATTGTGTTCGTTGCCCGGGAGCAAGGGGCAACTAAAACCTACAGGCCATAATGGGCATCAGAGGTGGGATGAAGCCTGGTGGTTAAGGAGCTGGCAAAACAAATTGAGAGGGTGTGAGGCTGCCATGCATTGCTTTCAAACCCTTCCGGTGGGAGGCTCACTGGGAGCCTGTCTGCTATAATTACCTCCTGCGCGGGGTAAGGAGAGCCTGCCTGGAGCAGGGATCTGCCTGCAGTGGGTGGGGAGGAAGGAGCTGCCTGCACCGCAGATATATTTAGTCAGACCTGGTTAATCTCCTGGGTCTGTGTTCCAGCTCGGATTAGTAGGGATCCCAGTGGCGTGTGCTCTCTAAAGAGGCCTGGCCATTGCTTAATAAAGTGGGGTGGCAGCAGGGTAGCTACCACAGCAGCTGGCTGGGCTGAGGAGCTCCCGGTGGCACCAGGGGAAGTCCATGAGGAGGAGCAAATCCTTGTGGCAGCTGCTGTCCCGGGCCAGGTTCCAGGCTCTTTACCTTGGGAGTAAGTGACAGTACTAAGCAATGCTGCTCAAGCATGATTGGTGTGGGTTTTGGGCATGCTGTTTCTGAGCTGCAGTTGGATTCAATGACCCTTGTGGGTCCCTTCCAATTCGGGATATTCCGTGAACTGGCAGCTGCTCAGCAAGAGTGTAGTTGCAAATAAGTGCAAGAGGAAGCTTCAGCCTCCCCAAAATCCAGCAAGAAAAGCCCGAGGCTCCATGCATGGATGGGCCCCTGTGGTGCCTCCCAACTGGTGGGGCCACCACCAGCTCCCTGTGCTGTGCCAGATGCTGGGGCTGGCAGGCGGAGGAGGAAGCAGTGCCGGGGGGGCCGTCAGCTGCCCAGCTCCAGCTGCTTTCCCAGCAGGGAGATTCCGGGGGATTCTGCTCCCATGCACGGCGTGGCTGGCCCTGGCTCTGCTGGCCCTGCTGCGGGGGCAGAAGGCAGAGCAGTGCCCCAGAGCCGGTCCCAGGCTCAGCGAACCCCGTTGCACAAAACTCGGCATTGGTCTAATTCCTCCAGAAAGAGTTAACACAAACCCTGCACTCTTCCAGCCACGGGAGCAAGGAGGGGGAGTCTGTGCTGGACCAGCCGCTGCCAGAGAGGATCTCCTTCATCCATGGTTTCCTGCAGAGTAAGACCCTCCCTGGTGCTGGGGAAATCGACTGCTGCTGCTCAGCGCCCCTGACCCCTGAGGGGGTCTGGTCTGCTGTCTGCAGCTTCCCCCTCCACAAAGTGACCCCCCCACCCCGCATCAGCAGCTTTGTGAGGTGCCAGCAGCTTTCCTGCAGCAGCCTGCGGAAGGGAAAGCTTCCTGATGGGAAACTTCCGGATGGAAATCCTTACCAGAGCCTGGGTTCAGAGCAAAGGAGGTCCTGAGTGTGAAGGGCGGGGTGCCAGTGGCTGCTCTGGTGATGCTGCCTTGAAGCAGTTTTCCTAGTTGGGTACCTGGACTCAAGCTGTTCAAATCCCAGTGGAAAACCTTTACCCAAGCAGAAATCCTGGGAGGGGAAATGGGAAGTATCTCACACTCTTGCTCAGCCTTTCCTGGAGGGAAGACACCATATCCCACCTTGTATCCCACCCTCCAGAGATGAGACTCTGTGCTGATGTTGGAGGGGAGATACCAAGGTGGAGAGGCTGGGATTTAGGGTGGAGTTCCAGGGAGGGGAATAAAAGTAGGTCAGAGTTAATTGCCAAGGCTGACCTCTGGGTTCTCAGCTCTGTAGCCCATCCTGCCCCATGTCCCTTTTCCTTGGGGAAATTACAGTGCTCCCCGGCCATGAGTGTCACCTCAGCGGAGGCAGCATGCCCAGTGGCACCTGTATGACTGGGAATTCTGCTTCATGTTGCAGAGCACTGCAGGCACAAATTGGCTGCAGAGAACCTGGTCTCTGCACAGAAACTCCTGGATGGAGAGGAGCTGGCGCTGGCCAAGGTAACTGCATGGCATGTTTTAGTCCCAGCCAGCACCAATGTGCTTATGACTGGCCTGGGGTCAGTGATGCTTTTCCTGCCTTGCTCAGGTGGCCGTGCTGCTCCTGTATCACACCTCCATGAGCTGCAAGAACCCTGGGGACTGGAATGAATTTGACTACAAGACCCAGGTAATCCCTTTGTGGTTCCTCCTCTGGATCTGGGGTGCAGGGGGAAGCAGCGGTGCCTTTGGGGGAGGTGCTCCGAGACTTGCCCTCCTGGGTCCCATTGAAAGACTGTGGAGTGGGCACCGTGGTGCTCGCTGGTGGTTTTGGGCTATCAAAAGCTTGTGGCAACAAGTGTGGGCACGGGCACAGGCAGGCAGGGAGCTGCCCACTGCCCCACACCTGCTGTGGCTGCTGCCTGTGACCTGCAGCAGAGCCGCTAACCCTGCAGCTCCTCCAACACAGGTTGAACTGGCATCTATCCTCAAATTTGTGCTGGATAACGAGGAGTGCCTCAATGAGAATCTGGAGCCATTTCTGCAGAGGAAAGGTGAGTGCTGGGCCCTGGCTTTTCCTCCTGTTGGTGCTGCTGTAGCTGCCCAGCCATAAGGGCAGCTGCACCACCTGGATGCCCTCAGCTACAGGACAGCACCCTGTAAACTCCAAGAGTAGGGCAGCCTTGGACCTACCTGCTGGCTCTTCCTATTCAGCAGTACCTCAGCCTTTCCCTGGAGGAGTGAAGCAGGTGGGATGCTGACAGTCTCGTGGTAGCAGAGTGCTGGGGAAGGACTGTGGAGCAGGAGGGGTGGGGATGTAGGGCAGGTTTATGGCTTCCTCAGTTGGGCTGTTCCATCCCTACTGGCATTTGTGGTTCCCATGCCCCTGAGATTTCAGCTGCTCAGCCCCTCAGGTATTAAAGATCACAGCCTTCTTCTCCCTTTTTATTTCCAGCAGAGCCATCCTTGTCCAGTACGTCCAGCAGCAGCTTCGAGGAGCATTCCCTCCTGTCCCCTCTCCCGCACAAGCAAGAGGTGCATTTCCTGGAGCTGCAGAGGATCTCCTCCTTCCCCAGCACCAAGTATGTCCCCTGCCTCCTGGCTGCCAGGGGAAATGAGGAAAGGGGGGAGTGGATAGGGTGGCTTTTGGAACCCGCAGATGTAGCTGGGCTGCACAGTGACTCCCTGGAATGCCCTGTTCTGCCTTGGTGCTGTCCTGCTGCACATTGCTGGGGCGTGGTGTGGGGATGGATGGTAGGGGTGAGCTCTGGCTCTATCTGCTTTTAGAATCATGGAATCATTCAGGTTGGAAAAGCCCTCTGAGACTATTGAGTCCAGCTGTTCCCTGGCACTGCCAAGGCCACCACTAAATGATGTCTCCAAGTGTCACATCTACATGGTTTTTAAATCTGTCCAAGCATGGGAACTCCACCAATGCCCTGGGTAGCCTATGCCATTGCTTCCTATCAGGGAAGGAATTTTCCCAATATCCAACCTAAACCTCCCCTGGCAAAACCTGAGACCGTTTCCTCTTGACCTGTCCCTTGTTACTTGGGAAGAGACCACCAACCCTCACCTGGCCCTATCCTCCTTTCAGGGAGTTGTACAGAGTGAGAAGGTCCCCCCTGAGCCTCTGCTCCAGTCTGAGCCCCCCCAGCTCCCTCAGCTGCTCCTCATCAGACTCATGCTCCAGACCCTTCCCCACCTCTGTTGCCGTTCTCTGGACACACTCTAGCACCTCAATTTCTTTCTTGTGAGGGGTCCAAGACTGAACCCAGGACTGGAGGTGCCTCACCAGTGCCCAGCACAGGGGGGCAGTCACTGCTTCAACCCTTCTGGGTCACATTATGGGTAATGCAAAGATGCCCTTGGCCACCTGGGCATGCTGGTGGTGATTTTTGCCCAGCACTTAGAGGTTGGCATTAGTACAGTCAAGAGGAGGAACATGGCCTTTCTGCTCAAGTGATGTGGCATCAAAGTTATTCCTGTGAACCTGGTGCCAAAATGATTTTTGCTTTTATGTTTCCTTCATATATATTTGTAGCTCTGTAGACTGTTATTGTATAGTTACATAGTTCCTAGCTGTCTCCAGTATTTTTCCTACCCTCATGGACAGAAAGGCAAAACACATTCCAAAGACCCTATCCTAATCTTGGTTCTTCTGGGAACCAAGGACAAGCCGATCTCCCAAGACACATTCCCATAAACAGCTAGCAAAAGGGGGACTCCAGAAGAGGGTTGAACCAGAAGGGGGAGGAACTGATGCCTTAAAAATCTAGGAACAAAACAACACACATACGAGACAATTTTAATACAGGAGGTAATATAAAAGCTGGTCCTTAATTGGAGGCCTCCAGGGGCAAATATGGAAAAATGATTTTTAAGGCATCAGTTCCTTGGGGAGACAGGCAGGAGAACCTGCCCCAGAGACGGGGGTAGCAGAGTGGGTCTGGCTGCATGGGGCCTGCAGTTGCTCAGGATAATCCATCTCTGTGTGTGCCTCCCTGCAGCCTGCCCAGCACTCCATCTTCGCCCATGGGGGACATCATGCAGACCCCCCAGTTTCAGCTGCGGCGGCTGAAGGAGCAGCTGGTTTTTGAGAGAGAGAACCGGGAAGAGCTGGAGGCGGAGATGGCGGAGAATCACAAGCTCGTCATGGAGAAGGGTGAGTCGCTAGCAGGATGTCCTGGGCTGCGGGGAGGGGTCTGTGGGGCACAGATCTCCCCTTGTTTCTCTGACTTTCCTGTTTTGACCCCACCACAACTCTGCTCATGCATGGTCCATCCTGCCAGGCCTCAAGTGAGACTCCAGGTTCCTCCTTCCCTCTCGTATTCCTTTATATATCCTGGGCAACAAAAGCCATGACTGAAGCAACACCTATGCTGAGCAGCACCACTGGTAGCCTGGCTCTTTGATCTCCTGCTGCAGAAGGTTTCTGTGCAGAAATGCTGTTGTGGGGGCTTCAGGTGGCATAAAAAGTTGGTAACGGGCACTTTCTTGCCCCCTTCCCCAGATGCTCAGATCACCATGATGCAGCAGAAGATTGATCGCCTGATTAAGCTCAATGAGAAGCAAGCTGAAGACCAGCTGGAGCCCAAAGAAATGGAGGAGCTGAGGGAGAAGAACGAGAGGTAATCCTCCAGGAACATCTGCTCCTTCCTGCTAGGCAGGACCTTGTCACTCCCACATCCCCAGACTCCATGTTCTGTCTCTTCACTAGCAGTGCATGAAACGGGAGAAAGCAAACCTTCTTCTTGTTCCTCTGCCACTGTACCCTGGGGAGAAGACAGCAGGCACAGAATCAAAAAAGGGTCTGGTTTGGAAGGGACCTTAAAGCTCATTCAGCTGGAATGCCCTGCCATGGGCAGGAACACCTTCCACTAGACCAGGTTGCTCCAAACCCCATCCAACCTGGCCTTGAACACTTCCAGGGATGGGACAGCCACAGCTTCTTTGGGCAACCTGTGCCAGGGTCTCACCACCCTTACAGGGAAGAATTTCTTCCCAATATCCCATCTAACCCTGCCCTCTGTCAGTGGGAAGCCATTCCCTCTTGTTGTGTCACTCCAGACTCTTGTCCAAAGTCCCTTTCCAGGTGTCTTGGAGCCCCTTTAGGTGCTGGAAGGTGCTCTGAGGTGTCCCTGAAGCCTTCTCCTCTCCAGGCTGAACACCCTCAGGTCTCTCCCAGCCTGTGTCCAGAGTAGAGGGGCTCCAGCAGCCCTTGGAGCATCTCCTTTGGACTTGCTCCAGCAGCTCCACATCCTTCTCATACTGGGGACCCCAGAGCTGGAGGCAACTCTGCAGGTGGGGTCCTACCAGAGAGGAGCAGAGGGGCAGAATCCCCTCCTCCCATGCTGCCCACGCTGTGGGATCAGCCCAGGACACGGCTGTGCCACCACCACACTGCCCGTACCCTCAGGGCAGTTATGGCCGACAGCCCATTTTTATTTCAGTGGGCAGGGATCCAGTCCCAAACCATGCAGCCTGTTCTAACAGCCCACTCTTAACCCAAACCCTGCATGGGAGCAGCTGTTCCTGTTACGTGAAAAGGGTGTGCTGCCCATGTGGCTCTCCACCTGCCTTGGAAGAGGGGAAGCTTTCAGGGTGATCCTGGAACTCCTGACTCCAGCCCCTTTCCCAGGCCTTCACTTTGACACTTGAAATCACCTGTCACACTGTGTCCTGGTCTTTGCTCTGTCCCTGTGCCATTGTTTACTCAGGAAGGCTGCCCAACCTCCACTGGAAGTGCCGTGTCTTTTTTGTCCTTTCCTCACTTATGTCCCTTTGCAGGGGGGTGGCTGGAGTCCCACGGCTGCCTCTGCCCTCAGTTTGGAGTGGTGGGGCTTCTGCAAAGCACAAACATTGCTTATCTCTTCTCTGCTTTGCCACCTGTTGGGACCCAGTGTTAGAGCTGGATTGCTGGTAGAGTCACAGCAAGGCATGGAGATCCCTTGGAACCTTTCACTGGGAATATCCAGCAGCACTGATCCCTGGTGATACCCTCGCCTGCCTCCAGCATGCACCCCCTCCTTAACCACCTCCTTTCCCACAGCCTGGTGGGGCGCCTGCACGAGGCCTTCAGGCAGTGCCAGGACCTGAAGACTGAAAAAGCCCAGATGGACCGAAAAATCAGCAAGCTCTCCGAGGAGAATGGGGATCTTTCCTTCAAGGTATGGGGTGCAGTTTCCTCCCTGTGTCCACAGCCCAGTTGGTTGGGATGGAACCCAGGGAGGAGGATTTGATGGCAGTGCCTGATTCTGGGATGTTTATGGCTCTGCTGATGTGGTCTTTGACCCAGTGACCAAGCCTGCCTTGGGCTCTGGATCCTGATACAAAGAGGAACTGTGGTGGGGGAATGGGGACTGGGGGTGCTGCCTGCATGATGTGGTGAGCACCCAGAACCCAGGATGCCCATGTGTGCTGCAGCTCTTGGGAATGGGGAGTAGGCAGAGCCCTGGACAGCAAAGGCACACTCTGACCCTCTTCTGGACTGGGGGGGATTTTCTCTTGGCAGCTGCGGGAGATCGCCAGCAATATGGTCCAGCTGCAGCGAGCCCTGAATGAGCTCTCGGAGGAGCACAACACTGCCATGGCACAGTCACAGGAAAAGCAACGACAGCTGGAGAAGGAGCTACATGCTGCCCTGCAGGATAAGGTCAGGGGGCCCTGGGAGTGGTGGGTGCCCCGCTGTAGCTCCCCAACTGCAAGCAGGGTGCAGCAGCCAGGAGCCTCCTGCCCACCCATTTGTGCCAGCACACGGGGAGAAGCTGTGTAACTGCCAGCTCCTGTGGGAAGCCTCTCCCTATTCCTAGGAAGGGTTCCCCATGGTGGGACAGGTTGCTATCCTTGCAGTGGGGAGAGACAAAGCTGCTGGAAGAGCATGGTGTCAGTACTGGCTGGGTGACCGTGCCTTTCCTTGGTTGACTCTTCTGTCTCGCACCATGCTCAGTCCTGTCTCTGTCCCCAGAAATGCTCAGAAGAGAAAATCGAGATTCTACAGGGAAAGATTTCTCTGCTGGAGGACCAGCTGGCCAAGCTGGAGGAGTGCAGCACCCAGGAGAAGGGAGAAGTCATGGGGGACGTTTTGAAGGTACATTGGGGCTCCTGCAGCAAAGGCTTAAATGGTAAACTACTCCAGCTGGGCAGCAGCAGGTGCCAGGAGATGATGCATGGCAAAGCCATGTGGGGCAGAGCCTGCTGCTCTCCGCTGCTGGATAGGGGATGTGGGGCTGAGCACTCTGGGGGAGCCCCTTTTGGGCTGAATTTGTGAATACTGCTGGCTCCCCCAGTATTCCATATGAATTGGTTGTGAAGGGGGCAGCTCCTGCATAGTGAGAAAAAGGTGTTTGGTCCAAGGGAGCAGAGTGGCACAAGGCTGAGGGGAAAGCAAGGTGCGCTGGTGGGGTGACGGGAGGGAAGGCAGGCACTGGGCAGCTCCCAGTGGGATGCAGCACCTGGGGCTCTGGTAACCATGTTGGCTGCAGCTTGAGTGACACTTGGGGGTGCATGTTTTTTCCCCTGTAGTAGTCCGACTTTGGTGCCCACCAAGTCCCTCTATCACTCCCCTTCCCAGCAGGATAGGGGAGAGAAAAATAAGATGGAAAAGAACTAGTAGGTTGAGATAGGGCAGTTTACTAAAGGAAAAGTGGAAGTTTGTGTGTGCATAAGGAAAGAGAAAAGTTAATCTCTACTTCTCATCAGCAAGTGATGTTGAGACACTTCCTGGGAAGCAGAGCTTCAGCGCGCCTAGTGGTTGCTCCAGAAGGCAAACACTAAAATAACAAATGGCCCCTGTTCCTCTTACGCCTCTTAGCTTTTATAGCTGAGCTGACATCATATGGTGTGGAATATCCCTTTGGTTAATTTAGGTCAGTTGGCCTCATTGTGGCCCCTCCCAGGATCTTGCCCACTCCCAGACCCTTGTTGCAGGGGGGAATGTTAGAGTTCATTTTCCCTTAGAAGCTCTCACAGTTCTGTGCTTTGCATGGGTAGCTGGAAAGGTGTTGATAGCACACCAGTGTTTTGGCTACTGCTGAGCAGCACTATCTCTCTGTCTCAGTCAGACCCAATAAAGTCTCCCTGCTCTTCTGTTTGCCAGCTGGAAGAGCTGAAGCAGGAGGTGTCCAGCCTCACGGCCAAAGGAGTACGGCTGGAGGAGGAGAAGCAGCAGCTGGACAACATTGTCACCAGCCTCCAGAGCTCCCTCTCTGAGAGCCATCGGGCCCAAGAAAGGCTGAAGCGAGACCTACAGGCACGGGCTGCTGAGGAGCAGGCGGAGCAGCTGGCTGCCCTCAGTGTCCAGCACGAGCAGACCCTGCGGGAAAGGGACTCTGCCCTGCAGCAGCTCCAGCAGGCCAACGCATCCCTGAGCAGCCAGCTGCAGGCTGTGGATGAGGAGAAGGCTGCACTGAGCCGCAAGGTCGGCGAACTGGAAGCCCAGATCCTGGAGCTGGGTGCCCAGCGGCAGCAGGGAGTGGCAGCAGAGGCACTGAAAGCCCAGGTGCAGGAGCTGGAGGGCAGGCTAAAGGAGAGCCAGCAGAGGCTGGCCGAGAGGGAGAAGCTGGCCCGGGAGAACAGCCGCCTGCAGGAGCAGCTGCTCTTCCTGGAGGAATCCCTGCGGAACACTGAGGGTATCTTGGAGGACGAGAAGAGACGGGCGGCTGAGTGCCTGGAGGGCAACCTGGCCAGGATCGCTGAGCTGGAGGCAGAGAGACAGCAGCTGGTTCAGGACCGGGAGCCAGCGCTGCCGGAGCGGGGTGAGGAGCTGGCCACGCGCCAGGTGCTGGAGGAGCGCCAGGAGCAGCCACTGGGAGCCTCTCCTGCTGCGCGAGGGGAGGACGAAGAGTGCAGGCGGCTGAAGGAGGAAATGCAGGCGCTGAGCCGGGAGCACAGCCGGGCCTGCCAGCAGCTGCAGGCTGAGCAGGAGAAGGTGGCTGCACTGGAGGCCCAGGTGGAGCGGCTGGCAGGCCTCCAGGCTGAACTGTCCAGTGCTCAGTCGTGGGCAAAGGAGAAGGAGAGTGAGGAGCAGAAGCTGAGGGCTGAGATTTCCTCCCTGCAGGAGAAGATGGCTGTGGCAGAGCAAACAACAGCTCAGCACGTGGCCAAGCTGGAGGCGGATGCCCGGAGAGCCGCTGAAGCACTGGAGGGAGTCTCCCAGCAGCTCTCCCAGGAGAAGCTCAAATCCAAGGAGCTGAAAGGCACCATGGAACAGCTGCAGATTGCAGAGAAGGAGCTGGTGTCCCTCCGCTCTGCTGTGCAGGAGAAGGAGAGCTGGAAGGAGCAAGTGTCCCAATGCATCCAGGAGATGGAGAGGAAAAACAGCCTGATCAGTAGCCTGGAGCATGAGGTCTCCATCCTCCACCGCCAGGTGACGGAGAAGGAAGGGGAGAGCAAGGAGCTGAAACGCCTGATCCTTGCTGAGTCGGAGAAGAGCAAGAAGCTGGAGGAGAGGCTGCGTGTGCTGCAGACAGAGATGGCCACCGCAGCCTCCCGTGCAGCTGAGAGGTGCTCGTTGATGAAGGT
The DNA here is from genome assembly GCA_013397915.1 of Daphoenositta chrysoptera. NCBI lineage: Eukaryota > Metazoa > Chordata > Aves > Passeriformes > Daphoenositta > Daphoenositta chrysoptera. The sequence goes on along the minus strand of VZRO01003391.1, from coordinate 167,467 downwards.
GGAGGTGCAGCGGTGCCAGGAAGAGATGGAGAAGCAGCGGATGACCATTGAGGCCCTGAAGAGGGACCGCCATTGCCAGAGCGAGCGGGAGGATGAGCTGCGGCAGGAGGCAAAGGTCTGCCAGGACAAGTGCCTAGAGAAGGAGCAGCTCCTGGCTGCCCTGCAGCAGGAGCTCGACAGTGCTCAGGCCGAGCGTGCCTCCCTGGAAAGCCAGCACCAGCAGGACCTGGAGCAGAGAGCAAAAGCCGTGTCCACGCTGCAGGCCGAGCTAGCGCAGGCCAAGCTGCAGATGGCTGAGGTGCCGTCGCTGCGGGAGCGGTTGGCGGAACAGGACCGGGCCGTTCAGCGGCTGCAGGCTGAGGCGGCGGAGGCGGGGGCACGGCTGGCAGGGCTGCAACAGGCCAACGCTCGGCTGGCCGAGGAGAACCAGGGGCTCAGCAAGAGCCGCAGCCAGGGGCAGCAGCAGCTCGAGGCAGAACTGGGCCAGGCCAGGGAGCGGCACAGGCGGGAGCTGGAGCAGCTGCGGGCAGCATCTGAGGAGCTGGTGACCAGCAGCAGGCAGGAGGCTAAGGAGGCAGCGCAGAAGCTGGAGGACATGAGTAAGGAGTATGAGAGCAGCAAAGCGGCAGCCCTGGAAGAGAGGAAGAAACTCCTGGAAGAGAGGCAAAGACTGACATCTCAGGTAGGGGTTCCACTCCCAGCAGAGGGGCTGTGGGCTGGGGAGCCTTTCTGGAAAAGGGGTGTGTTTGGCCTTCTGCACACCCCTGAATCCATGTCCTGCTCAGCACAGGGACTGGGGGTGTGGAACACATTCCTAGATGTGAAAGACTGTCACATTGAGGTGCTGGAGTGCTTCCAGAGAAGGGCAGTGAAACTGGGGAATGATCTGGAGCAGCAGTCTGATGATCAGCAGCTGAGGGCATTGGGGGAACAGGGTGGGGGGTGGGGGCACTAAGCCTGGAGAAAAGGAGGCTTGGGGGTAGACCTCTTCCCTGAAAGGGTGAAACAGCTCCCTGAAAAGAGGATGCAGCCAGATGGGGGTTTCCCGGGTAACTTGTTCTCCCAGGCAACAAGTAACATGACAAGATGAAATGGTTTCAAGTTGAGCCTGGGCAGGCTTAGGTTGGATGTTAGGAAAAAATTCCTTCCCTGAAAGGGTTGTCCAGCCAAGGCACAGTCTGCACAGGGCAGTGGTAGAATCCCTATCCCTGGAGGGATTTAACAGATGTGGCACTTGGGGACATGGAATAGTGGTGGTCTTGGCAGTGCTGGGGGAATGGTTGGACTCAATCTCAGAGGGCTTTTCCAACCTAAATGATTCTGTGATTCTATGAAAAACACCTCTGCCTTTTGCGCTTGCAGGTGGAGCAGCTGGAGATAATCCAGAAGGACCAAACTAAGCAGGTAACGTGCACCAAGTGCTGTCTGCTCAGTGACTGCACAGCCCTCCTTGTTGCCACTTTGCACTGGAGCTGCCCTCTGCTTGTGAACTGTTCACAGTGCAGACCCAGCCATGGGGCACTTGGCTCCGGGTCTGTGGGCACCTTCACCCCCAGGGGGTAGAAACTGGGGTCCCAACCTGTCACCTGCCCCCTCACAGTGGTGCCTGCCACTTGGCATGGCTTCTCACATGCCCCATGGCAGGACACACAGTAAATGGCTGCCAGGAGCATCCAGGACTCCTCAGTGTAGGACTGTCACTCCTGTGATGGCTTCCCCTCAGCCCCCATCCCCTTTAAGAGAGGCCCAGCTCTTGGCACAGCTGGTAGGAACAGCTGCACTCAAGACAGCATGGTCCAGATATGGCTAGAGCAGCATTGATCTCAGATGTGGTAGGAGTTAGCACTTGGGAAACAATGCTGGAAAAGCCCCATTTCCCTGTCCAGTCCCAGCCAGAGTTGCCCAGGACTCTGCAGAGGCCTTGTGGCTGTGACTAGGGGGCTGGGGGCTCCCCAAGGATCCCCTGGAGCAGGGCTCCGATAGCCAGGCCAGAACTCGAAGCAGCCATCTACAGCCATCTACCTGTGTCAAGAGTGCTGGATGACTTGTGGAACTCCAGGTTGCAAGCGCTGGGGCACTGGGAACATACACCGGCTTTGCTTCCAGGACGTGGCTGCTCCTTAGGCTTGGGAAGTTCCAACCAACCTTGCTGTAAGGACTAACATGGATGACTGTCACCGTGCCCTGTCCTGGGATCTTCCTTGGCCATGGGTGGTGCTGAACAGTCGCCCGTGGCAGAAAGTTTCCTCGTCGTGCCCTAGAGCTGGCTAGAGAGGAGGGGATGTGCTGCTCCACAGAAAGATTGTAGTTTTGTGCCTGGAGCTGGTCTCACCAAGTCGTGTTCTTCCAGGTGGAGGAGCTAAGTAAAAAGCTGACTCAGCATGAGAAGGCCAGCTGGACCCAGCAGCAGAGAGTTAAGGTAAAGAGGGACCGAAAACCTGGGGGCTGAGCCCTGGAGCTGTTGGTGCTGCCAGGGGGTTGACCTGACTTGCCTCTAAGCCAGTCTCTTCCCTGCTCACAGGCGCTTGAAGGGGAGCTGCAGGCAGCGGTCACCAGCCATCAGGAGAAGGTGGCAGAGCTGCAGGGGCAGCTCACCCAGAAGGAGCAGGCAGCTGAGCACTACAAAGGGCAGGTATGCTGGGGGCTAGCATGGCCCTCCTGTCCCTGACACTGCTGGGAAGCTTGACAGGATTCCTCTCCTTGACATCCTAGATGGAGAAAGCAAAAAGTCATTATGACGCCAAGAAGCAGCAGAACCAGGAGCTAGCAGAGAAGCTGAAGGCCATGGAGCACCTGCAGAAAGAGAACACGCAGCTGCAGAGCGAATTGGAGAGGCTGGCCAAGGAGCTACAGCAGAGCATCCTGCAGGGCCAGGAGTCTGAGATGAGCTGCAAGAATCTTACCAGCCAGATCCACAGCCTGGAAGCTCAGGTGGGCATGGCATAGTGGGGCTTCACCCTCCTTGTCCTTGCTTCCACCACCACCTCACTTGGAGGACAGATCTATCCATTCCTCCCTGCTTACCATCCAGGTGGAGGTTGCCAAACAACAGGTGCGGGAACTCAGCAAGGTCCAGGCGATGACTGCCACAGTAAAGGGACGGGAGACTTTCTGTCAGAACATGGCTGACCAGAGCATTGACAGCCTCGATGAGGCACAGCTGCTTGACTCCACCAGGTACCAGATTGATCTGCTTCCAGCACCCCAAAAATCCAGTTCCTGATGGCCTGGTAAGCCTGCTGGTGCTACCCTCATCCCCTGTCTCTGCAGGAAGGCTACCAGCTCTCAGTTGGAAGTCTCAGTGGTGCCGTCGGACAGTGAAGAGTCACTGGTGTCTCAGCGGCTGTCCCAGAGGAAGTCGTCCCTGGAGAGTCTCTACTTTACCCCCATCCTCCGTGGGACGTCGTCGCAGCTGGAGAGCAGCACCAACTCCCCGGGTGACTTCTCGCTCAACTCCGGGTGCAAGACCCGCTCAGCCCGGCGCCGCACTACCATCAACATCACCATGACAGATGTGAGCAGGGGGCCCCTGCTGGGGAACGCAGGGATTGGGAGCAGCACTGCAGAGGGACCCAGCATGCTGGGAACTCCAAAGCTGAACATGACCTGTCAATGTGCACTGGCAGCCTAAAGTCCAGTCGTCTCTTTGGCTAATCCCCAGCACAGTGGGAAGCAGGGCAAGGGGGAATTCTGCCTCTCTGCTCCACTCTGGTGAGACCCCACCTGCAGAGCTGCCTCCAGCTCTGGGACCCCCAACATCAGAAGGCCATGGAGTTGCTGGAGCAAGTCCAGAGGAGACCACAGAGATGCTCCAAGGGCTGGAGCCCCTCTGCACTGGAGACAGGCTGGGAGAGCTGGGGGTGTTCAGCCTGGAGAGGAGAAGGCTCAAGGGAAACCTTCGAGCCCCTGCCAGTGCCTAAAGGAGCTCTGAGAGAGCTGGAGAGGGACTTTGGACAAGGGCCTGGAGTGACAGGACATGGGGGAATGGCTTCCCACTGACAGAGGGCCGGGTTAGAGGGTATATTAGGAAGAAATTCTTGGCTGTGAGGGTGGTGAGGCCCTGGCACAGGTTGCCCAGAGAAGCTGTGGCTGCCCCATGCCTGGAAGGCCAGGTTGGATGGGGTTTGGAGCAACCTGGTCTAGTGGAAGGTGTCCCAGCCAAGAGAAAGGGGGGGGATGTGGAAGATGAGCNGACAAGAGGAAATGGCTTCCCACTGACAGAGGGCCGGGTTAGAGGGTATATTAGGAAGAAATTCTTGGCTGTGAGGGTGGTGAGGCCCTGGCACAGGTTGCCCAGAGAAGCTGTGGCTGCCCCAAGCCTGGAAGGCCAGGTTGGATGGGGTTTGGAGCAACCTGGTCTAGTGGAAGGTGTCCCAGCCAAGGGAAAGGGGGGGGTGGAAGATGAGTTTTAAGGTCTGTTCAGCATAAACCCACCTGTGATCCCCTCATCTCTGGATTTTTCTCTCCCAGAAACAGGCAGAATCTGAGGAACTGGTCTGCGTCAAGAAAATCCCATTGGCTAAGTCCACAAAAACTTCTTCCCCTGCTAAGGGCCATCGGCACTCAGCTGCCTCCACCCGTTCCCTCACCAGCTTCCCGTCCCAGGAAACTCTTGGGAAGCTGGAAACCTCCTCCCCAGAGAAGACCCCTGGCAATTCAGCACTGTTGAGCCTCCCTGGGTACCGGCCAGTCACCCGTAGCTCCCTGCGCTTGCAGGGGAGCAGCAGCTCCAGCCTCGGTGCGTGTGGGCAGGGTAGGCACTTGGGCTGCTGGCTGTGGGGTTCTGCCCTGGCTTGAGGGAATCAACTCTTACCTGGGACCCCCCCCTATCCTTCCCTGCTTTGGATTTAGGCCGGAACACCATGAACCTGGGCATGTGCCAGGATGAGCCGGAGCAGTTGGATGACTGGAACCGCATTGCGGAGCTGCAGCGGCGGAACCAGGCCCGCCCCCCACACCTGAAGACCAGCTACCCCCTAGAGAGCATGGTAAGGGTGGGGGGAGGTAGATCAGGCAGCCTTTTCTCCAGAACTGGGGTTTGGGAGGGGGTCTCGGAACGGACAGTGCCCCTTGGCGGCAACATCACCACATCCCCTCCCCAGCCCTCCACCTCCTTGGGAACCATCACGGATGAGGACATGAAGATGGGTGACCCAGAGGAGACGCTGCGTCGTGCCAGCATGCAGCCCTCCCAGATCATCACCGCCGGCAGGGAGGCAGGCAGCCAGTGCAGCACCCGCGCCCCGACCCAGCCCAGCAGCGTCACCACCCGGCAGCAGAGGAAGCGCCTCTCCGAGGAGACCCACCAGGGCCCTGACACCCCCCCGGTGAGCTCAGCCCAGCCCCCCATCACAGCACCCTACTGGGCACAACTGCAGGTGTTCCAGGTTTTGAGGTTACCTGCGGGGAACACCCTGTGCTCTGCGTGTTCCCATTGAGCCTGGATCCCAGTGCCCAGTGTTCCCAGCATCCAGTGGTATGTCTGGTACTCATGATGCTCCCAGTGCTGGCAAGGCCATTCCAGAGGTGAAGGGCTGAGCCTTCTGCCTTCCCTGGGCACTGACACCCTTGCTCCCATCCCCACCCTGCAGCCCCTCAGTTCCCTCATTGCTGCCAGCCCTACAGCAGGGTGACCCCCAGATGTCAGTACTAGCTGGTCTCCTGTTTTCCAGTCCAAGAAGCCAACCAGCTGCTTCCCACGGCACCAGACCACCCAGGACCGCAGTGAGCAGAGTGGCTCCCAGGCCAGTCAACAGAGCGAGCAGCCAGCCCCAGCCACGCAAGTAAGCTTCAGAGGGAAAAAGAGGGATCGGGGGGATGCCTCTGTCCTGTCCCACCCTGAGCTGATGGTCCTCCCCCTCCTCTGCAGGCTCAGAGGCGCCAGTCGATGGCATTCAGCATCCTCAACACCCCCAGGGAGCTGGGGAGGCGCCTGCTGCGCCGGGCAGCCGCCCAGAGGAGCACTCCCACGCCCTCCACCAGCAGCGGCACCCGCCGCTCCTCCCGCATCGCCACCGCCAAGTCCCCCAAGGGCAAGGTAGGTACTGCCTGAGCCCCTGGGCACGCTCCTGAGCTCATGCTCACCCCAGTGCCCCCAAGCCCTGCCCCTGGGTTCATGCAGGCCATGGGGGAAAGGGGGACAGTCCCTGGGGTGCCATGGCAACAGCAGGTCCCAGCATGGGGCCCTGGCCATGTTCACAGTCCCTAACACCCCCTCTTTGCTCCATCCTTTCCAGGCCAGTCGCCAGTCGCGCAAGGACAAGCAGGTCTGAGGTTTCCCCAGTCCCCGCGTTGCTGGCTCAGCCCTGGCCCCCACCTGCACCCCCTCACCTCTCCCTGTCCCCCCAGGGCCCAGGAGCACTGAGGGGGAACAGGTGGGGTCACCCATATGACTGCCTTGCATATCCCACTGACAACTGTGGGGGTGCCCTGGGCAGGGCAGGGCCCCCTTGCCCTTCCTGCACCCATTGTCACCCTAAACCCTTCTGGGACCCAAGGCAAGGGGATGCACAGGGGTTGAGGGCTAGAAACACACATGGGTGCAGGGAATGGCACCAGGCTGGGGCTGGAGAGGCTGAGCTCTCCCCAGGGATATCCTGCAGCCCATTACAGGGACAGAGGTGAAATTTAGCACCCCTAATGCCAACTCCCCTGCTCCCTCTGTGTGGGAACCCCCCCCCACCTGCCCTGTCCTCCTGGGGAAGCTGAAGACAGCATTTTTAAATGTTTCTACTTGTAAATAAAGTGTATTTTTCACCTGCTCTGGAGGTCCTGACTTCCTTCTCCTACAGTCCACATGCACTGGAATCCTTATCAGGGCTTGAGGGGAGGAAAAGCATGACCTCCGCCTTGTCCTGTCACTGTCCCCACCAACTCCACAGGGTGTCCCAAGGCAGGATGCTCACCAAGGGAACCTGCTGTAGCACCACACAGTCATAGTGCAGATTTCCATCTTTTTTCTTTCTTTCCTTTAACTTACTCTTCTCCCGTAGCAACTCTTGCCGTTACAGTATTTCAAACCCCACCAAACCTGGCCATGGGGTTGGAACCACCTTCTCCATCCTCATACCAGCCTTGCCACAAAGGTCCTGGGGCTGCAATGTCTCTGTCCCTTGGAGCACTGCAGCTTCAGCCCTCAGGGGTGGTGACACAGGGTTTGTCACCAGCTCTGGTGTCCTACTGCAGGCACTGGGGTGAGGACAGGGCCCCTGGTGTCTCCCCGCAGTTGCTGGCATGCTGCTCCACCTCTGCCACACCAAAGGGCAGCTGGCAAATGGGACAGGACACCCAGGCATCAGGGGACAAGAAAGGCCAGGCTGCGGTGGGGTCTTCTCCACACTGGGACGCATGTGTGGGGAGCACATCCAGCAGGAAGTGGCCTGTGGAAAGGGAAGGTGATCTAGTTGGCACAGGCTCGCTAGTGTTGGGATGATAGAGTGTTTGGACTGACACCCTCCATGATAGTTCTTATGGCAGCCTGGGATACACTGTCATGTCTCTGTAGTGCCAGGGCACCAGCAGGAGCAATGTGTCCCAGCTATGGAACTGCCACCACTATCCCCATTTGCTGCTCAGTGTCCCCTTGCCACCAGAGGACACCCCTGCCAAGCACCCACCTGAGCAGATGGGGCAGACACCTGTCTCCCCGTCACCGCTGGCCTGTCCCCTGTCATTCCTCCTGACACGTCTCTCTCGGGGGCCGCGGGCTCGGGCTCTTCCTCTCATCCTGGGTGGCCTTGAGGTGGCAGCTGGAACCCTGCAGAGGGGGTCACATGCTGAAGGCATCCTATGCCACATTCTGCCAGCCCAAAAGAGTGAAGGGCTGGGCACAGAGCTATCTGGAAAAGACTTAGAGTGGTAAATGGCCAGGGTGAGGGCAGGAGGAAGACAGTGACCCGAGGGATTACCTGCCAACAGGGGTGGGAGCACAGTGCCTCTCCAGCTGCTTGCAGGTGCTTGGGGGAGCTGCAGGGACATCCAGTGTAGAGCCTGGGGAAGAGCAGGCAGCAGGAATCATGGAGACACAGGACAGTTCCGGTTGGAAGAGATTTTAAAGCTCATTGTTCCAAGCCTCCCCACCATGGGCAGGAACACCTTCCACTAGACCAGGTTGCTCCAAGCCCCATCAAACCTGGCCTTAGGAACACTTCCAGGGATGGGACAGCCACACCTGCTCTGGGCAACCTGCGCTGGTATTTTACCACCCTTAGAAGGAAGAATTTCTTCCTAATATCCAATCTAACCCTGTCCTCTGTCAGTTTGAAGCCACTGCCCCTTGTCTTGTCCACCCAGGCCATTGTCCCTCTCCAGTTCTTTTGGAGGCCCTTTAGGCAGTGGAAGGGGCTCTCAGCTCTCCTCGGAATCTTCTAATCTCCAGGCCCAACACCCCCAGATGTCCCAGCCTGTCTCCACAGCAGAGGGGCTCCAGCCCTCAAGAGCATCTCAGTGGCCTCCTCTGGACTCATTCCAGTAGCTCCACACCCTTCTGATGCTGGGGGTCCCAGAGCTGGAGGCAGCTCTGCAGGTGGGGTCTCACCAGAGGGGCAGAATTCCCCCTTGCCCTGCTGCCCACAGCGGCTGGGGACAAGCCCAGGACACGGCTGTGCAGATTCACCCACCTGGCACTGTGGGACCTCCTGCGTCCTCGGCTGGCAGCTCCGGGTGACCCCCGAGGGTGCTCGTGCCAGCTCTGGGCCTCAGTGCCTGGTTCCGCGCTGCCAGCAGCACCATCCGGGCTGAGCGGCTGAGGTGGGCCGGGCTCCCGGCAGCCGCTTCCAGCTTCCTCAGCTGCTCCTCCTCCCTGGATCTCCTGGGGATAGGGAGTGTCAGCCTTGCAGAAGGAGAAAGCTGGTGGGAGCTGCGGCTCCAGGCTCCAAAGAAGCACCTCAAGGGGCTCCAGGCCACTTACAGGCATGGTTCAGGAAGGAAAGTCCGGTGAACAACGCGGCTGGAGTGCCAGGGTCCATCTGAGAGCTCAGCATCCTCCTGCAGGACAAAGGGAGGCCCCACGCAATCGAGACAGGTACCTTGTGCCCACCACTCTGGGCACAGCCCCTGGTTCAGCCCAGCAAGTGCCTCCCCTGCTTTCCATGGGGCACGAGTGGTGTCCGTGGAGGAGCTGCCCCCTCCTGCTGCCTCCCCACGGAGAGGGATACATGGGAGGTGTGAGAGACACCTACTGCATCCAGGGGTGGCCTGGGGGCCTCAGGCTCCGGCTCCTGCTCCTGTGGTGTGCGCAGGTGGATGAAGGAGAGCCCGAAGTGGCTGCACGGGCTGAAGGGCTGGCTGCAGGTGAGCCGCACACGGTCCCACTTCTGCCCCACCGTCAGCTCCGGGAAATCGGCTGTGGGGGAGAGCAGCTGGGGTGGACGGGGCACAGCAGTGACCGCTGTTCAAACACCTCTCCTCTCTCTGCTTGTTGCTCTGTTGCTGTGCCACCCAGGACATCTCGGGGGTCATGGGCACAAGAGAAGCTGGGGCAGGGGAGCAGAGCTGGTACAGCTCTCCTGAGGCCGTGAACAACCCTGACCCCTGGTCTACCTGTCCCCCTTCTACCCTCCCATCAGCCATATCCTACTGCCAGCCCCTCATCTCACCCCCCAGCCAGCCCCATTCCATCACCCTCCCCCCATGTCAGCTCCATCCCACCACTAGGCCCACAGCTCTTCTCCATGCCTTTTTCCTTTGGATCAATCCTTACCTTCCTTAAACATCCGAACCCCATAGCGATTCTGGTCCAGCTTAGAGTCAGCTGGTGTCATCAGTGTGACAGTGGGCACCAAGGTGAGATAGGGCTGGTCACAGGGCCATGAGGAACGTCCAACCTCAATCTGCAGAAAGGCGCTGCCGTAGTTCCCTGGGGAGCAGCGAGAAGGACAGGGGCAAGGCGGTTCAGAGCTGCTGACCCCATCGTGTGGCACAGCCCTGGCTCCTGCACGGGGGTGGGGGACAGGGAAGTACCAATGTCAACGTAGCCAATAGGACTGGCCCTCTCTAGCTGCAGCTCCACACTCAGCTGCCTGCTGTGCTTCTTGGGGCAGCCAAGCCAGGGCCGTATGCCATCCTCGCTCAGCAGGTTCTCTGCCGGGTACTTGGGGTCCTGCACACACAACAGGGATACAGCAACATGCACCAACCCCTCCCTGAACACCTTCCCCTCCAGCTCCAGCTTGCTCTGGCCACAGGGGAGAAGCATGGAATTCTCTGGTAGCCCGTAGGAACAACACCCTATTCTGAGAGAGCAAGAATCACATGGAATTCTGGCCCTTCAGCCTAACAAGGAGAGCTAGTGCTGCACCCTGTCACACCCCGACCCTGCTCTTCAGAGACCCCAGCAGCTCAGAGGGATCACTCCCCACACCGAGCCCCCCAGAGGAAACCCCCGGGCACCTGGGAGGAGAAGGACACCACATAGCTGATTTTAACCGGAGCCATTCAGGATCCTCTGGAGACAACACTACCAGAACATAATTTCCCTTCAGATACCTCCGGTGTCTGGTGGAGAGAGAGGACAGTCTAATGGGCTTGTGCATCTCCTGGCTCTGGAGCCAGTCAGCAGCTCCCCAGTCCCATCCCACCGCCTCAGTGCCCCCCAGACTTGCCCCACCGCCCCTCAGGTTACTGCCCCAGCAGTAACCCCCACATCCGACTCACAATCCCCCAGCCCCGACC
>VZRO01003391.1:119147-156776 GCA_013397915.1 Daphoenositta chrysoptera | reverse complement strand
GGTGCCACCCACATCCAGCCCACAAGCCCCAGCCCTATTCTGTCCCTCCAGTGCCCTCAAGTCCTTCCCCACAACCCCCTTCAGCTCCACGCCCCGTGTTCCCAGACCCACAACAGTGCCCCAGAGCTGTTCTGCTATCGCAGCAGCCCCCCCAGTCCTTCCCCGCTTTCCCAGCCCTATTAAACCCCCGGCTCTGCCCCACAGCCTCTCCGCGCCATTCCCCCACCCAGTCCCTCACCCCGCAGCTCCCCATTCCCCCCAGCCCCAATCGCACCGATCCCGAATTTCCCGCCGCCCAAATCACGTGAGGCCCGGCCGCCAGGGCCCGCTTCCCGCCGCTCCCGCCCCGCTGCAGCCCTTCTCCCGTCCCCGGTCCGGTTCGGGCCCCGCCCGGGGGCACCCGCGGTACCTGACGGGACGCGTAGTCCCCGGGCGACGCCGCGCTCCGGCCCCGCGCGGGCGGGGCTCAGGAGCCATCTGCCATGGGTTCCCTTGCCGGAACAGCGCGAGGCGGCAGCGGAAAGGGGCGGGCGAGGGTCGGGCGGCGGCCCGGCAGCCCTAGCGCTGCCGGCACGGCGGTGTGAGGCGGCCGGTGCTGCCGAGGGGCGCTACGGGCACCGCCGCGGGCTGGAAATGGCAGCCGGAGCGCGGCCCTGACAGCTCGCCGCTTATACGCGCCCGGAGTGCCGCGTCCGGCGGCCGCTCCGCTCCTCCCCTCTCCCCATTGGCCGCCGGGGCAGGGCCGCGCCCGGCGATTGGCCCAGGGTGCGGCAGCTTGCCCGGTGATTGGCGGAGGGCGGCGGAAAGAGCTGGCTGCTGGGGGGGCGGGGCAAGATGGCGGCCGTGCTGGAGGTGGAGGTTGGCGGCCCCGTTGAGCGTGAGGTGGAGGAGGTGCGGGGGCCGCGGCCGGGGCCGGCGGGGGCCGCGCTAGGGGGAGCCGGGCAGGGCAGGGCAGGCGGGGACCGGGAGCTTCGGTGCTGGGGGGTGTTCTGTGGAGGGAGCCGCAGCGGACGCGGGCCTGGGGGACGCGAGGTCTGGGGGAGCGGGGAAGGGGTGAGCGCTAAGGAGCTCTAGGGGTCCCTGGAACGGGACAGCGGCGGCTCTGGGTTACTCTGAGGTTGTAGGGCTTTGGGGCAAGTAGGCGTGGGGAGTGTTGGGGCTGGGGGAGATCCTTGGTGCCGGAGGATATTGGGGGTCCTGGAGCAGGGTGCTGCTGGCAGCTCCGGAGGGCCCGTGAGGGGAGGACAGCGCGGGTCCCGGGGGCAGGGAGGGAAGCTCGGCTGTGGTTACCGTGCTGGATTTCAAACGTTTCTGGGGATGAAAAACTACAAAACTGGGGGAAAAAAACAAATATCTCTTTGGAAAGATGGAGTTGGAAGCAGGGTGGGTGCGTCTGCCACAGTGTGCGTGCCACTCTCCGGCACTGCTGCCCCGGGCTTTGCAGTGGCTCGGCATTGTCCCCTGTGCTTCGTGCTTGGGAGTTTTTCTTCCACTTGTAGAGAACCAGGAGAACCTGGTTCCATCCTGTTTGCACTGTGGGAGCAGCAGCACAGGCGGCATAAGTCACTTAGTTGGTACAGTCAGGTATTTTGTTGTGCTTTTTCTCAAGAATTGGTGGTGTGGTTAAAAGTTCTCAGATGCTGGTGGTTGTTTTGGAAAAGATTCGTGGTAGGGCCAAGCTGTGGAGATTCCCTGGTGTATGGCTGAGCTGTGGGAGCTTGTACCTCATCCCTGTGCCCTGTGTTGCTGCCAGAGAGTGGGTGCAGTGGGGTGATGGGAGGATTAAACCACACATCAGTCACTCTTGAGTTGCTATTGCTTATATTTTAAAATACTCACTGGTGACTTTGTATGTAAAAATGTGGAAGATCCAAATCTCTGATCCTCAGAAGTGAAATTCCCATTTTTCATGCGATCAGGGGCTGACAGAAGGGACATCACAAGGAGGCAGCGAATGAGGAGGTGCATACAGGACTGTGCTTATCCCTGTAATTCCACACATTGTTGGTACAAAACCCATCTGCCTGTGTTGTCCTGAGGTCTCGGCAGCTCTTTGGGCAGAGCAGGTTGCTGATGAGCCACTCATGGTGGGGACCTGAAAGCAGTTTAACATTCCACTGGAATAAAGCCGAGTGTCCCATGGCTCTGGCTCTGCCTGTGGGGAGAAAAGGTTTAATTTCCAATTATCCAAATGTTTGATCAGTTGGGACATTTCTGCTCCCCGCTCTATGTTCCTGTGCTGTCTTATGAGCAGAAAAAATGCAAAATTGAGATTCCAGAATCTCTTCAGACTTTCACTAAAGAATGTGCCTCTTCCCAACCTACCTTGGTTGGACTTACAGCGCTGTGGACAATTATCTTCCCCTTATTTCAGGTTATTCCTGGTAGGTGCTGGGAGACAAAGATTGAGGTCGGGGCTATGGGAAAGGTGAGATCAAGGCTGTCAGTTGCTCTGGAGCTTTGAACTGAAATCAGCAGCTGCTTATTCTCCATCCTCAAGGCATTCTTCTTGCCTCCTTTGGAGATTTAGAGCATAAGTGGATTACAGCCAGCTCACAGTGGTGCATATGTTTGCCCAGAGGTCCTCCCAGCTCCCTGGGCTGTGAGGAACGTGTGGCTCCAGCTTTGGTGGTATCTATGTCAACAGCCTTTGTGTTTTCCGAGAGGGGGTTATTCCTTGACTGTCCCAGTGGTGGGGATCACAGGTTTGTGGAGGCTTTGGGGCATCACCCCTGCAGAAAACCGGGGAGTGGCACGAGGTTCTTCCAAAGGCCATGATACCATGTCCGAGGAGAGGATTAGACTTTAGTCCTAGATATCCAGTTTCTCCTAGTCATCACCTGCTGGAGGCTGAGGTTTTTGAGAGGATCACAAGTCACAGAGGAGACAGAGAGCAGAAGAATTATTCTTAATTCCTTTTTTTTAAACAAAAAGTTTGTCTAAGAGCTGTAGTTGGTGTCACACTGGGTCCTGTGTTGGTGTGGCAGCTGCGGGATGCTGAAACAGGAATGGGCTGCTGCTCAACACCTGGTAGAGCTGATCTTCAGCTGCTTCAGGCACCTAATTGTTCTTGTCAAACCCCTCTTGATAAAGGGAGATTTAGGAGTAGAAGTTCTTTTACCTAGCTGTTGGGGTTAGAAAGAGACCCCAAAACCACACCAAAACCTGCATGTTAAAATAAGACAACCCCAAACTAGAAGTGGAATGAATGCTTGCTAGCAAGAGCAGGTGCTTCTTTCACCATTGCTGTGCATTTTTAGCCCCAACCCAAAACTTCTGTGCTAAGAGAATGTGCAGATCAAGTAGGGGTTAACTGGAAGGTCTGATTCAGGGTGACTGCTCTGCCAAGTCCTGTCTGACAGTCATCAGATCCCTCCCAACATCCCTTCTGTCACGTCGTGGCCCCCCCTTAATAAAGTTATTTCAGGAGCTTTGAGCTCTGGGGAATCTGGTGAAGCTCAGTCCTTGTAATTGAGAGAAAATTGTGTCCAGTGCCATGGATCCCTGGTTGGCTGGAGAGCACAGCTTGGAGGAAGCCCTCTCTAAGCAATACCAGCAGGATTTCCACAGGGTTTGGGGCTGAGGCGACTTGAGTTCATTTGCTGGAAGAATTTGGAGATTCAGGGAAGATGCCAAGGAAAGAGGCTGGTAAATGTCCCAGTCTCTAAGATGGGGCCAACCCTGTGCATGGAGTGGTACAGAGGAGTGAGCTGTATAGGAATGAAAATAATTGCCGTGGTTGGAAGGTGCTTGTCAAACATCTTCATCCAGCAAGGGTTGGGGCAGAGCCTGGGAGGAGTGGGGATCTCCTGGGGGTGGCAGCAAGAGCACCTGGGTGACTCCTAGAGTTTGCCGTGGGATTGACCTGTGCTGGAGCCAACAAGCACTTGGGGTTTCTCAGATTCTCCTGTGTGCAGTGACTAGCTAACATTTTAAAATCTCCTTTTTTCCTCTTTATTTGGAGCAGTTGTTGTTCCAAATTACATCGCAGCTGCTGAATTGATGGATCTGGACATGGCTGCTTTAGGAGCAGAAGTGCTCAGGGAATTTGGTGGATACAAACACCCTTCTCGGTGTCAGGTAGTCAGCACCTTCCCTTGGCTTCTGACGCAAGCCAGCGAGGTCCAGCAAGGGTTTTCATAGCTCTAGATTTTGCATCTAAGTCCTGAAGTGTTTTTTCAGCACTTGATTCTCAAGGGCTGAATTTCTTGTAGGTGTTGCTCTAGGGTGAAGCTCAGCAGATGTCCCACATCAGGCAGACAGATTGCTGCCGTTTGTTTTTCCCTACCTCCTCACCCTGGGGTATAGTTAGGTGCCACAGAGGAAGCAAGGCAGCTGTGCATCCTCACCTGAGCCTGGCTGTGATCAGAGCTGCTGCCTGGGAGACACCTGTGTGCTGGTGGTGGTGACCAGGCTGAGGAGGTGACTGACTGCTGCACCAGCCTGGGGAGAGCCCATCAAGGTTGAAGCCAAGCCTGTGGCCCTGCACCCAGTGGGGTGAGGTGGAGCTGGTTCCTGTGTACACATCTCCAGTGTGTGCAGGAAAGAGTGATAACAGTCCCTGCAATGGCTTGTTTCCAACCTTCATCTCCAACACCTCAGCAGCGCTGGAGTGTCTCCAGCACTGTCAGGGTTTGTAAACTCCACGTGTATGTTCCCAGCCCAGATGAGCTGCTCTTGGTTTAATCTGAGTTTGTGTCTGACCAGGAAAACAGGAAGAGCTGCAGGATTCCCTCCCCAGTGCCGTGTGTCAGGGTGTGCTTCCCGGTCAGTGAGCCCCTGTGGGGACATGACTGGTGCTGGGGGCTACTCAGCAGTCGGGTGAAGATACCGAGGGAAGGTTTTGCCCAGAGAAGCTGTGAACTCTCCATCCCTGGAGGTGTTCAAGGGGAGGTTGGACAGTGCTTGGAGCAACCCGGTCTAGTGGAGGAGTCCCCATGGCAGAAGGGTTGGAGTAAGATGTGCTTTAAGGTCTCTCCAACCCAAACCATTCTGTGGTTCTATATAAAGCTCCAAGTGAAAGCAGAAATGCAGTGGTGAAGCTTCCCTTATTCCTCCCCTGTCCAAAAGTGAGAGTATTCACACTTTCTGTGAGTCTTACTGGAGAAGGTGGGATACACGTATCCATTGTCAATCCTCACTAATAATAGCAGCTCCCCTTGCTCTTGGTACCTCCTGCCTGTAGTGTTTGGAAGGAATTTCCAGCTATCTCAGCAAACCAAGGCCTAAATCTTTCTTTTCCTGTGATTTTGAAATCTTTTTGGCACTGGTTTGTTGCTGGTATGTGACATACTGTCCCCTGTCCTGCAGCCTAGTGGGATTTTGGACTCCTACCACTGGTGGGAGCATTGGCTGCTCTGGGATCACCACTCTGTGCCCTGAGACACCTGGCTGGGTTGTGAATGTGGGATTTAAGCCAGTTCTCTGGTTCTGGTGGCATGGGATGGTGGACAGAGCCTCGGCTCCAATAAAATATGGGGGTGTAAGTGGCAGAGGAGCAGGGGGCGTCGCTGCTCTTCCTGCTCTGCCTGGGAAAGTGAAGGACATCTCTGGGCTGTGCTGGCACTGTGGGCATGTTGAGGTTTGTTATTTAAAGCATCTGAATCCAGTGTTACCCAGCAGCTGATTTCATGGGTGTTTTTTTTTTCTCACTAGGTTGATCTTTCACACTTGTCCCCAGAGGAGAGATGGAGGTGAGTGTTTTGGGAGTTGATTTGGAGCATACAGGTCAACTGAGCTCCTGCTACTGACCACAGCTACGTGCAGCACAGCATGTGTTCACAGTGGGGCAGGAAAGGGTCAGCATTTTTTGTTGGGAGGAAGTATGAACTGTCTTAAAAGGCAATATTAATGGTTTTTATTTTAAACTACTGCTAAATATAGAATCACAGAATAGTTTAGGTTTGAAAAGCCGTCTGAGATCATTGAGTCCAACTGTTCCCCCAGCATTGCCGAGGCCACCACTAAACCATGTCTCCAAGTGCCACATCTACATGTCTGTTAAATCCCTCCAGGGATGGGGACTCCGCTACTGCCCTGGGCAGCCTGTGCCTGGGCTGGACAGCCTATTCTGTGTAGAAATTTTCCCAATATCTATCCTAAACCTTCCCTGGCACAACCTGAGGCCATTTTCTCTAGTCCTGTCACTTGATACCTGGAAGAAGAGCCCAACCCTGACCTGGCTCCACCCTCCTGTCAGGGAGTTGTAGAGAGCAAGAAGATCCCCCCCCAAGCTTCCTTTTGTCCAGGCTGAGCCCCCACAGCTCCCTCAGCCAACTCCTCACCAGACCCTTGGTCTTGACCCTTCTCTAGCTCTTTTGTCCTTCTCTGGACACCCTCCAGCCCTTCAATGTCTGTCTTATAGTAAGTGGCCTGAAAATTTCCTCTTTTTCCCTTAGCCAAACCAATTCAATCCAGATGCTTATTGAAAATTAGTGAGACTGGACTCTCAGTATTGCACCAGCATAGGCTGGGGGCCAAGTTGCTGGAGGAGCTCCACAGAGAAGGGCCTCGGGGTCCTGGTGGAGAACAAACTGTCCCTGAGCCAGCAGTGCCCTTGTGGCCAAGGAGACCAATGGGATCCTGGGGTTCATTGGGAAGAGCATTGCCAGCAGGTCCAGGGAGGTAATCCTGCTCCACTGCTCAGCCCTGGTGAGGCACCTCTGGAGTGCTGTGTCCGGTTCTGAGCTCCTCTGGACAAGAGAGACATGGAGCTCCTGGAGCAGGTCCAGCAGAGGTTACAGAGATGATGAGGAGACTGGAGCACCTCTCTTACCACCAAAGGCTGAGGGAGCTGGGGCTGTTCAGCCTCAAGAGGAGATGACTGAGAGGGGCCCTCATCCATGTCTGTCAGTGTCTGCAGGGAGGGGTCAGAGCATGGACCAGGCTGTGCTTGGTGGTGCCCAGCAATGGGACAAGAGGCAACAGGCAGAAACTGATGTCCAGGAAGTTCTACCTGAACGTGAGGAAGAACTTCTATCCTGTGCAGTGACCGAGCACTAGAACAGATTGCTCAGAAAGGGTGTGGAGTCTCCCTCACTGGAGACATTCCAGAACCATCTGCATGCAATACTGTGCTATGTGCTCTAAAATGACCCTGCCTGAGCAGGGAGGTTGGACCAGATGACCCACTGTGGTGCTTTCCAACCTGATTTTCTGATTCTGTATTGATTTCTAGAGAATGACTTACAATCAGAGAATTTGGCATATTTGTTGGGTTTGTATGTTTTTTCCTCTAACTTCTTGAACAGTATTATCATCTGGAGAGCAAGGCATAAGGACGTCACAGTTCTTAATTCCACCTTGGTTTTTTGTCAAATAGCACAAGCTGGGCAAAGAAACCCCAGGTGTCTGGCAAGTATCAGTCTGGAAATCACTTGTTCCAGCACGCTCAGGGTGGAGAGAAGCAATTTACTGGGGCTTGGGGGTTTTGCCAGATGTCAGCTGTTCCCCCCACTCTCCACCCTGACCCTTCCAGCCTTTCCCTTGTTGGACAGGAGGGAGAACAGTTTTAGTGGTTCTGAAACTGGGCCAAGGGTTTGCTATTGAGAATTAGCACACACTCTGGGTCAAACAGTTGCAATGTGCTCTAGAAAGATGCTGCTTGATTAGGATGGTTGAAAGAGATGACCCTGCTGGTGGTCCCTTCTAACCTTGCCCATTCTGGGATTGTGAGTTATGTCAACTGTGCACTCCATTAGTCCAGGAACGTCAGTGGGAGTTCTCCACCTCCTTCACGCTCAGGTGGGCAAAGTTTTGTTCCTGGCTTTCACAGTGTAGAAATGAGCTGGTCCCAGAGCAGCCTTCCTGTCCCTTCTCCTCTGGATTGTTCACAGCCACAATTCTTCTTAGTACTGTTTTTCCATCTGGTCTTCCTGGCTCTGCCGAGGTGTTAGTCCCCCAGCACGCAGTCTGTGCCGGCGTGCCCTTCAGCCACCTCTTCCTGGTCGTTGCAGGGTGGAGCACGTGCGGATGCACGCCAAGCACCGCGGGCACGAGGCGATGCATGCCGAAATGGTCCTCATCCTCATCGCCACGCTTGTGGTGGCACAGCTCCTCCTGGTGCAGTGGAAGCAGCGGCACCCCCGCTCCTACAACGTAAGTTACCCCCGCAGCCGTTCTGCCTCCCACGCTGGATGTGAGTGTTCAGCGATGTCCTCATGCTGATGAGAAAAGCGTTCCTGGTTTTTCTATTGTCTGGTGTTGCAATTCCTTTGTTTTCCCAGCATTCCCTTGTTTCTCCTAGCATGTGGGGCATTCTGGCTAGGGATGAGGATGGATGAGCCTGAAGGCCTCAGGTTTCTGTTGGAAGTGTTGCCAATAACTTGGTGTGACAGTGCTTTGACATCAGGGATGGACAAGCAGATCCTGGGGGTTGTCCTGAGGGAAGCTGCATTTTGTGGGTGCTTCCTTGGAAGCAATGGGGGCTTCTTGCTGTTGGCAGCCTGGGTTTGATGGTTCCTGCAGCACTCTGCTGAGCAGACCTGCCCCTTGCTGATGCCACCAGCTTGTCTGGGTCTGTTAGTTACCTGAAGCAACTTCACTCTGACTTCGTTGTCATAATAATAGTGATAATAGTATTGTATTTATTGTTTCCGGGTAGTACCTGTAGTCCTTTGTGAACTTTAAACCAAACCTGTTTGCCTGTTTCACTCCAGCAGCACTGTGGGAGCTCAGCTGCACAGCTGTAGATTCTTTTTGGAATAGGCTGTAGTGCAGAGGCGAGCCAAAACCTCCTTGCTTTTTGTAATACCTGTCTGAGGTGTCTGTGGTTGCAGCATTGGGACCCTGGGAAGGCAGAGGTTTATGTAGCTGCCTTACAACAACTGGCTGTGTGGATCATCTCCCATACATTTCTCTGGAGATGATTCCTCTGCCTTCTCCTGCCAGCTGTACCCTTTGCTACCAAAAATCACTTGGCTGCTTCCTCTCACTCCCTCACAAAATCACAGAACTGTTTGGGTTGGAAAAGCCCTCTGACATCATTGAGTCCAACTGTTCCTCCAGCACTGCCAAGCCCTGCACTAATTCATGTCCCCACGTGCCACATCCACACAGCTTTTAAATCCCTCCAGGGTGGTGACTCCATCACTGCCCCAGGCAGGCTGTGCCAGGTTTTCACCACCCTTTCTGGGAAGAAATTTTCCTAACATCCAACTTTAACCTTCTCTAGCAAAACTTGAGGCCTTTTCCTAATGTGCTGTCATTTGTTACTTGGAAGCACAGACCGAGCCCCACTTGGCTATAATCTCTTTTCAGGTAGATGCAGAGAGCAGGAAGGTCTTCCCTGAGCTTCCTTTTCTCCAGGCTGAACCTCCCCTGCTCCCTCAGTTGCTCCCTATCTGACTCATGCCCTCAGCTGAGCTTTGAGCTCTTCCCTAGGTGCCACAGGTCAAACCTCCCCAGATTCCTGGTGCAATTCAGGGCCATTTGATGCAGTCAGGAGAATGGGTGCCACGACTGACAGGGTGTTTCTGATGTCTGAGGAGCAGAGAACCAGCTCCAAATGCCTTTCCTCTGTTCCTGCAGATGGTGACCCTCTTCCAGATGTGGGTAGTGCCTCTGTATTTCACTATCAAGCTGAACTGGTGGCGGTTCCTGGTAATCTGGGTGCTCTTCTCAGCAGTCACAGCTTTTGTCACCTTCCGGGCAACTCGAAAGCCTCTGGTACAGACAACACCCAGGTTCGTCTGCTGTTCCTGGGGAAACTCCTCAGCCCCAGGGTACCCAGTTTCCCTGCCACAGATGTTTGTTAAGCTTTGCACCCTGGGAGTGTGAGAGCCCTGCAGATGTCAAAGGGTGTGAAGCACTTACCTGGCTGCTGGCAGCCAGCCCGTTGTACCTGGTACCTGGGTGGGGGGTGGAAAGGTGGATTCCACATGGGCTGGTATCCTCACCCAAGGCATTCCCAGCATGCAGCACACTTCTTTATGGCCTTTGGAGATCATGAGGTTTCTAGTGTGGAAGTCAAGACTGAGCAGCCTGTGACAGGTTGAATTAGGAATGTAAAGCCCTTGCCCATGCGTAGGGGTAGGTGAAGTGTCTGCAAAAACACTACAGGTGTGAAAAATAAAACTCTTGAGGTGATGGGCACACTTTCATTCAGGAACAAATGAAGTCATTAAATTCTTTGTTTTAATTCTTTACAGGCTGGTTTATAAATGGTTTCTACTAATATATAAAATCAGCTATGCTACTGGGATCGTGGGGTACATGGCTGTCATGTTTACGCTTTTTGGTCTTAATTTATTATTCAGGTGAGTGAATCTTTCAGCTCCCACTCCTGGGGCAATGGGGTGGAACACACCTTTGGCTGTTACTCTGGAAAAACAATTTACTTGGCAATCTGATTAATGGGGTCGTTAATGGGGTGTCCTTTCACTCGTGGGAGGATCAGAGGTGAGGTGCAGGTACCTGAACTGGTCCAGGTTGCTGGAGAGCCCTCCTTCCAGCTCACTTGTTGGCAGCTCCCCCAACTCTGTGGTGTCCAGCCTGGGGGCAGCAGTGGCATTTCCTTTGCCATACTGATGAAGAGGTACCTGCAAGAAGCAGCCAGCCCATGGGTGGTGGCAGAGGAGTCTAGCCCAAACCAGTTTCAGGGTTAGAGAGGTCGACTACTTCTCTGGAATAATGCATTCTCTGGAACATGATTAGAGTGGCTTTGCCCTCAAAAAGCCCCCTGCTGATGGTTTTTCTGTTGTAGAATCAAACCAGAAGATGCGATGGACTTTGGAATCTCCCTTCTCTTCTACGGTCTTTACTATGGAGTGCTGGAACGGGACTTTGCTGAGATGTGTGCAGATTACATGGCCTCAACCATCGGGGTGAGTACACGATGGACTGTCCCCCAGGCCAGAGTAGTGCCCCATATCAGGGAGCCTGAAACATGTTGGTCTCAGCAGCAGCTTTGGTTTCCCTCAAATGGGAATTCCCCCCTCAAGGAAAGGTCCCTGGATCTAATGTAACAAGAGTTGCTCTGAGACCCTTCCTGAAGAGCAAAGCCTCTGCAGGGTCCCGTCATCCCCAGAAGGACAAGAAGTTCTTCCCTGTGAGGGTGGTGAGACACTGGCACAGATTCCTCAGAGAAGCTGTGGCTGCCCCATCCCTGGAAGTGTTCCAGGCCAGATTGGATGGGGTTTGGAACAACGTGGATTAGTAGAAGGTGTCCCTGCCCATGGCAGGAGGTTGGAACTGGGTGATTTCAAGGTCCTTTCCAACCCAAGCTATTCTCTGATTCTATGGAGAAGTGGAATGATCTGTTTAGCCCTGCTAAACTGACAAATATTTCTTTTCCTGGGCCTTTAAAATCTCCAGTTCCAATGAGCACTCCCATTTCTGGGACCACGCTGTGCTTGCATTAACTTGTGACCTGCAGCCACCAGGGAAGGATTCACGCTGTGGGCTTCCTTCCTTGTACCTGCTGCAACTTTTGCTGTCCCTGTGGACGGAGGACGCAGTGGCCTAAAATCTGTAGCCCACTCACCTGGTATCAAAATAACCCACTCCACCAAAAATACACAACCTAGGACAACAGTGGAGTAGGTCACGTTTCTTCTTCTCAGCAGCTGTTTAGGGTCTTGGACTTTTTGTTTCCTCCTCCTCTTCCTCCTTTCTGAGCTTTCTGCTGCTGCTCCTTGAGGTTCTGCTCCAGCCCCTGGCCTGTCACACTAGGACACCTTGGCACAGCTTGGGTCTCTCTTAGATCCCCAGGCCTCTGTTGGATGCTCAGAGCAAAGCTGTGCCAGAGGCATATTTTGCTGATGATACTAAACCAGGAGGAGTTGTGACCCCCTTGGAGAGAGACTGGGACAGACGAGAGCAGAGCAAGCACCAGCTGTGTGAAATTTAACAGGGGCAAGTGCCAGATTCTCCACCTGGGATGGTGTAATCCTGGTTATAGGTACAAATTGGGGAACAAGAGTCTGGAGAGAGTCCTGTGAAAAGGGATTAGGGAGTGTGGGTTGACAGCAAGTTGAATATGAGTCAGTAGTGTGTCCTGGGAGCTAAAAGGGGCCAACTGTGTCCTGGGGTGCATCAGGCACAGCATCACTGTTTGGCAAGGGGATGTGGTTGTCCAGCAATAAGACATGAGGAAATGGAGTGAAGCTGCATCAGGGGAAGTGCAGGTTGGACACAGGGTAAAGGTTCTTTACCCAGGCGGAACAGGGACATGATCATGTCACCAAGTCTGCCAGAGTTCAAGGAGTGTCTTAGTCATGTGGTTTAGTTTTAGGTAGTGTGGTGGAGCAGGGAGTTTGACTCAATGATCCTGAGACGACCCTTGCAGCTGGAGTGTGTGGGACCAAAGTGTGTGGGACCTGGTTTTGTGCCTGCTCTGCACTTTGCTGAATGAATGTCAGGGACCTGCAGGGCTGGAGGTGGGAACTGTATCTGACTGGCAGCCCAAGGTTGTAATATTGGGTCAAAGCTGTGACCTCCAGCTTGTCCTGCTCTCTTCCCCAGTGTCTGTCCTGGGTGCACGGCCCTGGCAGGCAGCTGAAAACCCACCTGGCTGTCAGGGACCAAAAAGGGGTGGCCCCTCAACACGGGGAGGGGATGCATGGGGCTGGGGTGTGATGGGCCACTGCATCACTGAGCAGCTGTCCTGTTGTAGTTGTTTCCTGCAGCTGGACCTGTAACAAGGTTTTTAAGCCCCAAAGCCAAGGCTGGACTGCTGGGGCGCTGACCCCAGCCCTCCTTAGAGCTTAGCTGTGCCACTGTGGGCGCGGGACACGTGCCCTGCCACTGTCACCGCTCTCCCTCTGCTCTGCCCTCGCGCAGTTCTACAGCGCCTCAGGGATGCCCACCAAGCACCTCTCCGACAGCGTCTGTGCCGTCTGTGGCCAGCAGATCTTCGTGGATGTCAACGAGGAGGGGATCATTGAGAACACCTACCGCCTCTCCTGCAACCACGTGTATCCTTCTCTGCAGGTGCCAGCCCCCTGCCTCACTGCCCCCACGCTGAGGTGGGCAGCAGGCAGCTCCTGCCCCATGGCTTCTCCTGAACTGGGTGAAGAAATGCCTGTTCTGGGACTCGGGGCCGTCTGGCTGAACTTGCATGTGATCTGTGCCTGTGTCATCACTGACTTGGCATGGGAAGAGGTGTCCCTGAAATTACTTCATCGCCACTCACGAGTGGTTGTTTCCTCTTCCTTCTCCTCCTCAGCTACCTCTGCTCAGCCATGGAGCTGCACCTCAGTTTCTACCTGCTTTTGACAAATCCACTGTGATCTGTCTGCCTGGCAGCTCCTGGCAAATGTTCCAGGGAAAATGATGGTGTGAGGTTGGGATATGAGGCCACACTGGCCCCTTCACCAGAGACCCATTGCAGTGGGTCCTGAGTGTCCATAAGGAAGAATTGTGGGGAAACACTGCGGGCCCCCCTCTGAAAACAGCCCCCTGATCCAGCACTGCTGGTTGCTACTTGCTCTGGCCACAGCCCAGCAGCTTCCTCCTTCTCCAGAACTCCTCCAGGGTTTTCAGCAAGCTGGAGTCACTCAGCCCTTCCTGTCAGCTGATTGATGTGAAGTGGGTTTTGAAACTGGAAGTCCTGTTTGGTGCTCAGCCCCAGCTGGGGCAGCGAGTCAGGGTTTTTTCCCCATGATGATTCAGTGTGGAGATGGGATGTCCTCTGGCACTCTGTGCAGTACTGCCTCCAAGGTGCTTTCCAAACTGGGCCTGAGCAAAGGTCATGCTGGCAAAACTCGGGGCCTAAATTTAACTCTTGGGAACTGTTGGTGAGATTTATGGCTGACCCTGTGCGAGGGCCCAGGACTGCAGCAGCTTGGGGTGGTGTGGCTGCCAGAGGAGCTGGTCGGTGCTCCTGGGGGTCCTCAGGGGTGATGGCTGGCTGGGCACTCCTGGATCGATAGCCCCAGGGCTAACAAGGGAGTGACTCCTGTTGCTGCTCCCTGGCATTCTTCCATGGTTTGAGCAGCAGAGATATTGTGGGGAAAGTTTATTTGCTCAGCAACATCCCTGTACGTGGCAGAGTCAGCTGCAGCCACCTCATGTTTTCCTGTAACTTCTCCAGGCTGTGCTCAGGTTGTGCAACTCCTTGTGCCAGAGCATAGCAGGTACCTGTAAATCAGACCCTTATTTACAGAGAAATTCTTTAAATGTTAATCCCCAAGAAGCCTTTGAAGAAGGCTTCAAAAATGCATGCAGTTTGCAGAGCTCTCCCAGGCTGTCCAAACCTTCCCAGTGCTTGGGCACCATCACTGAAGAGTTTCAATCTCCCTGGTGCCAATGCATTGGTCAGGGCCTTCATGCTGCCACCCTGGCCCCATCCTGCTGCCCCATGAGCTCCTTCCTCTGTCCTGGAAGCTGCTGCACCTTCTAGGAAAGGGTTGTGGTTGTGCAACACACCGTCCTCACATGGCAGGGTGTTTCCATGGCTCTGGGGGGGACTTCCTTGGGCTTGGTGGTTTCCTCCATGCTGAGCCGTGTATCCCCCTCTTCTTCCAGTTCCCCTTAACATGACACTCCCCAGGTTTCACGAGTTCTGTATCCGGGGCTGGTGCATTGTCGGGAAGAAGCAGACGTGTCCATACTGCAAAGAGAAGGTGGATCTCAAGAGGATGTTCAGTAATCCGTATCCTTTCTCCTGCTGGGAGCCAGCATTTTGGGAAGGGAAGCAGTGGGTAGACCACACAAGGGGCGAGGAGCTTGCCCGGAACCCTGGGTAGGTCGCTGCAGCATGTGGCTGTGGCAGAGACCCTGCAAAACCCAAGGCAAGCCTGGCCACAGCCGTCCCTCCATGAGGACCCATGTCCTTCCCTGGGTGCTTGTCCATCCCTCCCTGGGCACCTGTGTTCTGTGTCCCTGCTTTGGGGCACCTCTGGGTGGCTTCTGGGTCGGCCATGCTCCTCTCACTCATTTCCCCGTGGCTCTTTAACGCCTTCCTGCCCAGCTGGGAGAGGCCGCACGTCATGTACGGGCAGCTGCTGGACTGGCTGCGCTACTTGGTGGCCTGGCAGCCGGTGATCATCGGACTGGTGCAGGGAATCAACTACATCCTGGGGCTGGAGTAAGGGCAGGCGGTGGGGAGCAGCGGAACCACGAGAGGACACTGCCACCAGGGATGCTGGCTTTGCTCCGTCACCTCTCAGGACCTTGGGCACCCAGAGGACAGCAACATCGGGGCCCCTCCTGCCGGGGCTAGGGGAGGATTTTTTTAAAAAGCAGTTATTTTAATGAGCATATTTAAAACTTTCTATTGCAGCCAAAAAGAGACGCTTGTCCCCTTTCCCTGCCCCTCTCCGGCCCTTTGCAGTGCCCTGCTGGGCTGAGCATTGGGCTGGGGGCTGTTCTCCAGCTCCCTCCTGCCACTCTGCCAGTGGAGGCCGTGGGGAGAAGGGCCAAGGCTTTGCTGGCTCCAACACCGGTACCCCGGAGCAGCCTTGCTGGCAGCGAGGATGGGATATGGGGGCTGCGGAGGAGAGGCTGGAGCCCAGTGCCCTGAAAGAGGGGATGGAAGGTCACCTGGCTACCCTTGGCTGCCAGGTCTGCTCTGGGCGCCGTGGGTGCGCCAGGAGGAAGCAAGCTGCTCTCCGGCATGGTGATGACGGGCTCTGCCTCGGGGAGCCCTTTTATATGCTCTCAGAATTTTGTGTTCCTTCCTGGAAGCCAGCGGTGTCCCCTGACTGCTCGGGGGGGGGGGTCAGGCAAGGCATGGAGTGGGGCCAGTGCTGTTCCTCTCTGTGCAATTTTGGGTGATGGTAACGGTACATCAAGAGCAGCCAAGAGTGGGTGCCCCTGCCCCAGGGCGCAGGTTCGCCCTCACTGGGTATTGCTCTTGGCACTGGAATAAAAGGGATGGAGTCCTCCTGGCCATGCTGGTAGGAGCCATGCCACAGTCCTGCTGGTGTGAGTGGCCTTGGGCTCCTTTTTTTGGCGGTGGGTGGGGGCAAATTCCTCAATCCCAGGGCCAGTGGTGGTATTTTGGCATGTGGAGACTTAAGTCATATTCCCTGAGGGCACTGGGGTCTGGTGGAGTGCTACAAGGCATCTCCTGGCTCAGGGGATTTGGGAAGTGGCCACAGTGGTGGCATGGCTGTGGGTGCTGTGTGGGCCGTGTTCCCCCCGGGGAACCCCAGCACCCTGCTGCATCCTCTTGAGTTTTCTTTTGGGTGAAACCACATTGCAGTGTTGTGCCAAACACCGAAATAAGAGCCCTGGAAATGGAGATGCGGCCCTGGGTTTTTCTTGATCGTCTTCCCTGCTGTGGGGCAAGGCCATGGTTCCTCCTTTCATCTCTCCCGGGGGAAGGATATTGTGTGGATGATGACCAAGCACCCGTGTCTATTCCTTGCCCACCTCTTTCACCCTGTAGCATACAGAGCTCAGCCCATTGGTGTTGGTGGGAGCAGGGAGGTGCCAGAGGAGCTGGGTGCTGCCATGGGAGCTGCCTCTGGCTCTTCACTGCCCATCGGACACCCATGGTTGCTGTTGGGAGGATGCAGCTGCTGGCCTCATCACAGCAGGAGGCTGGGAATGTATTGCACTTGCCAAGTCTCCAAGATAACATTCCTCCTGTTCCTGTCACCTTTCTGCTCTTCTGGGAACAGGGATTACAAAACTCACTGGGAGTTTAGAGACTTTTTTCCTGGCCTTGGCCCTCCTGGGGAGTGGGGTGCAGGGGCTGGTCCCTGGTTTTGTAGCCAGTGGGTTGTCAAAACCACGTCTGCTCTTAAGGGGCTGGCTCTGGGGGTAGGGGGCTGCTGTGGGACACAGGAGAGGGCTTCCTGCAGCCAAGAACTAAAGGCCTGGGGGGTGCTATCTGCTAAGCTGT
Source organism: Daphoenositta chrysoptera (assembly GCA_013397915.1). Classification (NCBI taxonomy): domain Eukaryota; kingdom Metazoa; phylum Chordata; class Aves; order Passeriformes; genus Daphoenositta; species Daphoenositta chrysoptera. The sequence goes on along the minus strand of VZRO01003391.1, from coordinate 139,984 downwards.
TGTCCTGCACCAGCTCAGGGACAGCCAGGGGCCAGCACCCAGGCTCCCCCAGCCATTGTTGTATTCAGTCTCCCGGGGGCTTCACCCACCTTCCTCCTGTGCAGACGCTGCCTTGCCCCTGATCCCACAGCATTGGGGAGCAAACCAGCATGTTCAGAATCCTGTGACACTCAGCTGGCACCCCATGTACTGGACGTTGAGGGTGCATCCCTGGGGAGCCCATGGATGCTCCCCCAGAGGTGTGGGGTGAGATGTGGGGTGGCAGGGGACACGGGATGCCGGTCATGGGAGTTCCTGAGGGATGTGTACCCTCAGGTGCAGGGGACACAGAGCACAGGGGCATGGGGTGCTGGGGCCACTAGGCACCTTCTGGGGGCTTGGGCATACGGCGGCACAGGACCCATCGACACACATCAGCGTCCAGGTGCGGATGCCCGGGTGGTGGCGTCGCGCCACGTCGCCGGAGCCGGGCCGAGGGCGGCTCCGGTGAGTCACGGCGCTGCCTCTCGCCCCTCCCCGGGACACCTCATAAAGTGCCGCGGGCCCGAGCGCCGCCGCCTCGTGTCTGAGCCACGGTCTCCCCGTATGGAGCGGAGCGGTGGGCGGACAGCCTTGCGGGGTACCAGCCGCGACTTGAGGGACCCGGGGAGGAGGATGCTGGGTGGTACGGGACCATCCCAGACTCGGGGCTGCTGGGCGGATGCGAGGGTACGGGATGACTTGGGCAGTACTGGGGGGAGGATGCTGGGGGGACCATGGCTAGCTGGGAGGATGCTGCGAGGACGGGACCATCCCAGGCTCAGGGACTGCTGGGGGAATCGCCCCAAGCTCGTGGGGAGCATCCTTGTGTGCCCAGCACTGAGCTCCATTTTTGCCCGCAGGGCCCCTGGGACCCCCTGCCTGGATCCTCCTGCTCTGCTGGGGCCTGGCCGCTCACTGCACAGGTAAGTGGGTGTTACTGGGGGGGCCGGGGAGCCTAAGGTCAACCCAGGGCTCTATGCCCCTCTAAGAGGCCTGTGCAGGGGTCTGGGGACGAGCGGTGCCCCCGTCCCTTTATGGGACTCTGCCCCCTCACCTACTACAAAAATGTGGTCTCGGGGTCACTCTTGACCTCCCGCCTCACCCCACTCTGGTCCCCCAGGTGCCATGGCCTTGCCGCCGCCCAGCATCACCACCCTGCGGATGCCGGCAGAGCCCCCCCGCCCAGGTGAGAGACCCTCGCGGCCATGGCAGGGCCTAGGGGTGGGGAGGCTGCAGTGGGGGTCAGCTCCTGTGCCTCCAGCAGATACAAGGTGAATCCTCCACCCACAGCCAAGATTTCGGGGTGCTGATGAGGTGGAGGAATGTTCCCCTTAGTTGGGGAGGGGGGCTGTGCCTGTCCCTGGAGGGCACTGGGGAGCCTCGCAGCCCCCCTGACCTTCACGCCTCCTCCGGCTGCAGGCGAGAGTGTGACCGTGTCGTGCGAGGCGTTGAGCGCGCTGCCGGAGCTGACGCTGCTCTACTGGCTGGAGAACGGCTCCTTCGTGGAGAGCCTGCACCCGGACGGGGCTGTGCGTGAGGGGACAGTGCAGTGAGTGTGGGGACAGAGGGCCTGGGGGGCAGAGACACCAGGGCAGCCCCCCTTGGGGCAGGGACCCTGGGTCTGCCAGCCTGGAGTAGGCACTGATTGGTCCCCGCTGGGTCCACAGGCAGGAGCTGCAGGGCTCGGGGTTGGCCCTGCACCGTGACCTGCACTTCAGCTCCTTCAACACCCAGCACCTGCACACCAACTTCACCTGCGTGGTGCTCAGTCCCCTCGGTGTCGACATCAGGGAGGTGCAATGGCCGTCCCCAACACTGGCCCCTGTCACTGGCAAGAGTGGGGGACTGGGCTGAGACGGGGGAGCAACTCGTGCTGGGTGAGCGCCCTGCAGTGCTGCTCCCCGCTCTGACAGCCCCGCACCACTGCACGGGCATGTGATACCTCCAGGGAGGCCCATCTCTGTGACCTGCTTTGGGGACTGCATGGCCCCACATGTGCTGGCCCCACTGTGAGTGGGGCTCCTGGTGCTCCAAGCTGAGTCAGGAGCACTGCCTTGGCTGGCACCAGCCCTGCCTGTAGCTGGCTCTGGGACCCCAGAGTTTATTAAAGTACATCGAGGCTGCCCAGTGTCACCTGCATCCTAGGGATGGTGCTGCCCATGGGTGTAAAGGGCACCCGTGGGATGAGGAGGGAGGGAGAAGGGCAGGATCCATTCCTGACCCCCCTCCTGCCTGGCAAAGGGCTGGAGAGCCACAGTCAGTCCCAGTTCTGCCCAGGGAACACCTGCCAGCATGGCTGTGCCCTGCCCTGGAGGAGAGGGTGGGAGGGCAAGCCCTGGGCTGCAGGTGTCCCGGGAGATGGGGCCATCACATCCCTCTCTGCACCTGGCGAGGTTGGGGCTGTTCCCCAGCAGGGGGAGTCCCATCTGCTGCTCCATGGGGCAGCCCCCCTAACTGTCCTGTGCTGGCAGGGCCCCTGCTCTTGGGTGCCAGCCTCCTTGCTCCCTCAGGTGCTTGTGGGGGCTGCGACCCCCCTGGGCTGTGGGACAGGCTGGGGAACAGATCCTGAACCCCTCGAGCAACCCCTGGGCTATGGGCATCACACTTCAGGATGCTCAGAATGTGGGAGGGATAGGGATGGGGGGATGGAGAAGCCTCCAGATGCAGCCCCCATGAGCTGCCCTCAGCCCAGGGAGCCACAGGAGCTCCCTGGGGACACCCCAGTCCCACAGTGACTCTTAGGACCCAGGGGAAGGCAAGCAGCAGAGCAGCCACCTGGGTAGGGACCCGCCCTGCTGCATCCCCTAGCCCGGTTAATGCCAGCCTCCACCCCTGGGAGAGCCTCTCACAGACCCCACACTCAGCTGCATCCCAACACCCCAGCTGCCACTCAGCAAAGGCCTCTGCCAGGGTCAGCCAATGTCCTGGGGGCAGTGGCACTATGGCCAGGCTGAGCTGGGCACAGATACCTGTCATGCAGGACTCTGTGTGGATATCTCTGTCCCCCATCCTGTCCTGCTGTGATCCAGCATTCTGTGGTGCTGGTGGCTCCATCTCTGACCCCTTTTCCTTGCTGCAGTGTGATGGCAGCAGCACGCTCCTCACGGCACCCAGCCCTGCCATGCTGGGCCATCCTGTGTTGTGCCGTGCCATGCTGTGGCACGCTTTGCTGCCCACGGGCCCCACTGCAAACCTCAGGTCAGAGTGGCTCGGAGATGCTCAAGGCCGTGTGCCCATGGCATGCCCCCCCACTGCCCACCCCACAACCAAGATCGAGACCTCCCTGTGCTGGCAGAGTTGGTGGGACGGTGCCATTCCCTGCCACACGTCCCCGTGGCCCGGCGGCGGGAGAGAGTGTCCTGCGGGGGGGGACATCACCTCTCACAAACTCACAGCTGTAGGCGCTGAGCACAGTTGGAAACAGCTGGAAGAGGGCGATGTCAGCCACCTCAGGCATCTGGAAAAGTGGGATGAGGACCTCCTTGTCCTCATGGAAGAAGTCCTTGGTAGGGACACTGTAGCAGGTCTCCATCATGAAGACGGCATCCCAGTTGAAGGGCAGGGTGCCCATTTTCCAGGGGGAGGCGGAGGTGGAGCAGCTGACATGGATGGGTTGGTGGCACTGGTAGGCTCCTGTGGACACAGTAGCAGCTAAGAAGGTGGGGGCCATGTCCAACACCATCTCCTTGACAAGGTGGAGGTCTTGCTGGTGTGGGGGGCTGCCAGCAGCCAGGGTCCTGGCCAGCAGATGCTCCATTGTGGGCAGAGCCACCCTGAGGGAAGCCCCCAGATGCCACGGTGCTTTGGACAGGGAAGCAACTGGTTGCTCCTCAAGTGGCTGCAAAGGTGTGGCAGCAGGAGCAAGGTCAGCTCAGGGAGGGGGGTGGGGCCTGGAGGGGTCTGCTGAGAGATTCAGGGCAGGCTGGGGGAAAGCACCCCAGCTGCATCACAGGCCAGAGCCCCTCCTCAGCACACGTTGCAGCACTGACCCACACACTGATGCTGGCACCAGCTGAGACCTGCCCTGCTGTGTCACCCACCAGGAGAGCCCCAGTGGGATCCCAGCCAGCAGCATGTCCCGAGCCTCTGGGTGCATGGGTGCGGGGTGCTCCTGACTGGATGCGGTGCTTGCCCCAGTCCCTGCCATGCTGCCGAGGGCAGGGTAGGCTGTGGCTCAGGTCAGCAGCAACACCTCTCCCTGGGGAGCCAGGTCTGCACAGCAGGGCCCAGCACACCTGGAGGTTCAGAGACAAAGCAGGGGGACCATGGGGCCAATGCTCCTGACACTGGGATGGCAGCCTACAGCTGGGCCCCCATCCTCACTTCCAACCCCCAGGACTTTATCAGATAATCATGTGACTCAGCCACCTCTGACTCCTCCTATGCTGGCAGCAGCAACTGGGCCATGCTCACCCATCACCCCCACACCCTGGCAGGGTTCATGTCCATCAGGAGCAGGGTCCTTCCCAGACGAGGGGCCCCATCAGCCAGCAGGGAGATGGACAACAGCCAGATATGGGGGATATCAATGGGTGATGAGGGGTCAGGGGGATGAGAGTTGGAGGTGCTGGGGACACTGAGGAGGAGGGATCCTGGGGCTCGCTGGAACAGCACACAGGATTTGCTGTAGTGGGGGAAGTGCAAGCAGCACTATTCCTGCCTGAGGGCAGGAATCCAGCTGGGGGAACCCTGATGAGGAGAAGGAGACACTGTCCCCTTGGGGCACCTGGGATGAGAAGTAAGCTTTGGTATGAGAAGAGCCTGGCCAGGGCAGCCCTGGAAGTTAAGGAGGAAGGGAAAGTAAAACCACAGGCTCCTCTGCTCGCCTTACTGTAAATTAGTCCGGTTCTCATTAGCGGTTGCTTCTGCTTACTGTGTCCTGTGGATGTGTCCATGTGGAAGCAGGACACCCCAAAGCATGGGTGACCATGGGTATGTACGTCCGTGCTGCAGCAGGAGCACCTCTGAAGGGAATGTGGCCCAAGGATAAGAGCACACCGGAGAAGGCACACCTTAAAGCATCCCTGGCTGTGCTGGAGGTCGTGCTGGAACACCTGAAAGTGTATGGCCACGCATAAGGCCCCAACAGAGCAGGTACACCCCTGGAGGCACTGCAGCCGTGCAGAAGGCCAAACTAGAGCAGGAATATGCCCCATCCCTGGAAATGTTCAGTATTGGATGGGGACATGAGAGCAACCTGGTCCAGTGGAAGGTATCCCTGCTCGTGGCAGGGGGTTGGAACAAGATGAGCTTTAAGGTCCCTCCCAACCCAAACCATTCTGTGATTCTATGATTTTGTGAACATTTGTGAACATTTTATGGGCATTTTATGGACCTTTCATAGTAGTGGTCTTCAGCCTAAGGGAATGATATCTGTGCATGATAGCTAACGGTGGGAAGAGTGTGGTGGGTATTGGAGAGCACAGGGCCTGAGCAGGACGTACATGGCTTAGAATAAGGGATGGAGAATGTACTGTGTTGAGCAGAGGAGGAGTTCCATTTCTTCCCTGGGGCTGTGGTTTGGACTTTTGCTGGAGGAAGCATTGATGAACCAGGGATGTTTCAGTCACTGCTGAGTGTCAAGGCCTTTGGTGCTCCTCATGCTGCCCCACCAGTGAGTAGGGTGGGGGTGTGAAAGGAGCTGGAAAGGGACATGGCCAGGACATTGAACCCCAATTGACCCCAGGCATATTCCCAACCACAGGATGTCATGGTCAGCAGTAAAGCTGGGGGAGGTTGGTCTGAAGGGACTACTGCTCAGGATAGAAACAGGAAAGTTTTACAGACAAATCCCTGGCTTTAAGACAGGTGTCACCAATAGAATTTTGGGGTTTTTGATCATGGGTTGGTTTAGATGACAACAAGCCTACTGGTGACAGACTGGGTATACCTGTGTCAGAGGGAAAAGGATCTTTGTGCAGGAGTTAGCAGGGCATGCTGAGTGAGCCTTAAACTGGATTTGAAAGGGGAAGGGGATAAAAACCAGGTCACTGGAGATAAGCCTGGGAGTGGCTTGATGCTGTTTGAGGGATTGTGTGTTAGCGAGGTTGTTCAGGCTACCATCTCAGTAGATGTAGGGAATGGAGATCCATGGAGCAGCAAGGATACAAGTGTTATTGATGTGCTAGAAACCGTGGAAGCTCCTGAGGATGGTCACTCAGGAACTGGAGCTTCTCTCCCCTAAAAGTCATTGGGATCGATAGCTCAACTGAAGTGCCTCTGCTGCAATGCCTGCAGCGTGGGCAGCAAACAGGAGAACCTGGAAGGCATGGTGCAAGAGGAAAACTATGGCATAGCTGCCATCACAGAGACACGGTGAGGTGACTGGCACCACTGGAATGGTGCAGTGGATAGTGGTGAACTCTTCAGAATGGACAGGCAAGGAATGAGAGGTGGTGGGGTAGCCCTGTGTGTGAGGGAGTGTTTTGACTGTCTAGAGCTTGGTGGTGATGCAAGTGTTGAGGGTTGGTGGGTAAGAATCCTGAGGAGGGCCAACAGGGCAGATATCCAGGTGGGAGTTGGGTCCAGATCACCCAACCAGGACCAAGAGGAAGACAAGAAGTCTCATGACAGCCAGCTCTTGTCTTTACGGGGCCTTCAATGCACTAGACATCTGCTGAAAATACAATCCAGCAGAGAGGAGAGAGTTCAGGAGGTTCCTGGAGTGTGTGGAAGAGATGTTCCTGACACAGCTGGTGAGGGGGCAGCTAGGGAAGGCACCTGCTGGACGTGCTGTTTGTGAGGTGAGAAGGACTCGTGCATGTTACTATGGTGGGGGGCCACCCTGGGCACAGTGACCATGAAAGGACAGAGTTTTGGATTCTTGGAGCAGTAAGGAGGGGAGTCAGAACTGCCACCTTGGACTCCCTGAGAGCAGACTTTGGCCTGTTCAAGGGCCTGGTTGATAGAGTCCCTTGGGGGGCTGTCCTGAAGGGTAAAAGGAGCCCTTTAGGCTGGACGTGCTATCAGAAGGAATCTTCAGGGTGCAGGAGCAGGCTATGCCAAAAGAAAAGCCAGAGGAAAGAGAACTTTATCTGGAACTCAGAGTAAAAAGGAGAGTTTATGACATTTGAAAGAAGGGTTACCAAGTCAGGAAACCAACAAGGATATCAAAAGGTTATGCAGGGAGAAAATGAGAACAGTGGAAGCCCATCTGGCCACTGCTGTAAAAGACAATAAAATGTTTCTATAAATACATTAACCACAAAACAAGGGCTAAGGAGAATCTCCTTTATTGGATGGCTGAGGAAACACAGAGACAAAGAATGAGGAAAAGTCTTGGGTACCTCAAAAGGTGATGGAGCAGACCATCCTGAGTGCCATCATGTGGCACGTGCAGAACAACCAGGGCATCAGGCCCAGCCAACATGGGTTTGTGAAAGGCAGGTCCTGCTCAACCAACCTGGCTTCTGTGACAAGATGACCTGCTGAGTGGGTGAGTGAAAGGCTGTGGATGTCTACCTGGACTTTAGTAAAGCCTTTGACACCATTTCCCACAGCTTCTGGAGAAAGTGCCTGCTCATGGCTTGGACAAGTGCACTGTTTGCTAGGTAAAAAAAAAAAATGCCTGGATGTCCAGGCCCTGAATGGCACCCTAACTCCTCCTGACTTTGGCCAAATGCCCTTTCTGTGGTACCAGTATCAGCCTGACACTGGTATCAGTATCAGAGGGACCTGGGGCATGTAAAGGCTGGACATTGTTCTTGAAAAATCAGCAAATATATTTTCATTTGAATCACAGCAAATTTTAGCCTTTGTTCCTTACATCTGCCCTACTAGAGTGCCTTTGTCCCACGGCATGTTGCCTCATGATTCTTTTAGGGTACTCCTACTGCATTTCCTTGTGAAGCTGCTTATAAGTCCTTGCAAATAATCTCTCTGCTTATTCAGGACAGTTAGTCCCAGGCTAGCAGCAGAAATTCTAGCATTCAGTAGGTACTCTGCTGTGAAAACAGGAATGTAAAACATGCCACAAAGGTGGTGTTTTCCATGCTTGATCGTGGAGAAGCCTACACAGTGTTTGAACAGTTGAGAGCCAGTTGTGCTTCTGCTAAGCTGTGACTGAAAATTTCATAGCATTATAGAATATCCTGAGTTGGAAGGGACCCACAAGGATCATTGATTCCAGTTCCTGGCCCTGCACAGAACACTCCAACAATCCCACCCTGTGCCTGAGAGCTTTGTCCAAATGCTTGTGAAGCTCTGGCAGCCTTGGGGCCATGACCACTGCCCTGGGGAGCCTGTTCAGTGCCCAAACACCCTCTGGGGGAAGAACCTTTTCCTAATATCCAGCCTAAACCTCCCCTGATACATTTTCAAGCCATTCCCTCGGATCCTGTCCCTGGTCACAGAGAGCAGAGATCAGTGCCTGCCCCTCTGCTGCCTCTCATGAGGACGCTGCACACTGCCATGAGGTTTCCCCTCACAGTCTCTTCCTCAAGCCAAGTGACCTCAGCCATTCCTCTTACGGCTTTCCAGTTACTCCCTCCAGTTGACTGAGCAGGCTTTCCAACTGTGCCTGAAGTTCTGTGTTAGACCTCCACCCGAAGTCCCCAGGAAGCGGGCAGAGCAGAATATGTCCCATGGGGACAGTCATAGGGCTCCCCAGTTGGATGGCCAGCACAGAGCCATGAGGGGAGCAAACCTCCAGAGGTCCTGCCTCTGTCCCTGCACACCAGGCTGGCCAACTCCCTGTGAAGCCAGGTCACCAGCCAAGCACCCCAGCTCCCCTCACAGAGTGAGCAGGGGGCTGGCTGGCACCTCTGAGCCTTGCCAGGCGAGCCCTTCGTGCCTGACAGTGTGGCACCGGTGGTGTTAATGGTCGGGGCAGACCTTGGACCACACTCCTGGCTGGTGGGCGAATGCCATGGGGTGCTGGCCCATGACAACATAAAAGAGCAGCATCGAGTGAGAGAGAAGGCACTGCTGCCTGCCCTGCAGACTGACCCCACTCCCAGCCACAGCTGAGAAGTTCAGCCAAGCGGGAAACTGGGCACGGACAAACCCATCCGCTGGCGTCCAGAGAAAGAGTAAGTCGCTGTTTTGGCTCTAAAGGAGGGGGGTAAATAAGAGAGAAACATTTAATAGCTTGTATTTTTATGAACGAGGCCATTTCTCTCCCTTTCCGGTAATTCTTCCTAGCAAGTATTTTTGTTTCAAATTTGTTGCTTTGTAATCGAGGTGAAGTAACAGATTCTGCAAAGTTTGTCTTTCATGTGTTGCAATTGTTTATACACTGTATCTGTATGCCTAAGGTAATAATTAATAGTTCTATGAATAATAACCACGAAGAATGGTGGAGTGATTTTGCTCCATTTTGCAAAGATTTTTAGGCAAATCTTTAAAGGGGACAGGAATTTTCACGGGAATTACTCCAGCTGACAGGAGTTGAGACATTTTATTCAGTAAAAACTGCCTTGAGAAGAGCATTGGAAGAGAAGGTTCAAGGAAAGAGCATCTAGGACCTCTGTTTTATTCTGCCATTTAATTTATAAATAAAGTCAGTGATACAGTAAGGACAAACTGAAGTAAATGTACCATCTCTACACAGCTCTGGAGTCTCAATGGCAATGACAACATCCACTGTCTGAGTGAAGAGAGCCGAGATACCTGGCCCCAGGGTGCCCTGCTCCAGAGTTTCAGTCTCCAGCTGCTTAGTGACCACTAATATTTCATACCGGCTTTGTGATCATGCAGCTTTCTGCTCTCACCTTTTTTTCCCTAATTTAGGATTTGAGCAATAGAAAATCAAGTGCTACAATACACTATAATTTTCAGCATTATGTTTTGGGATTAGCAAATCTTTAGTTTCATGTAATGTTTAACTTGGAACTTTTGTCCAGGTCACATTAGAAAGGGTACTGGGAAATAACCAAAATTGCAGTAAAGCTTTCTTCCCTAAAGTTCACTCATTGTAAGTGCCCTTGTTCCTTGGAGTAGATGGTTTGACATAAAAAAATGAAAAATTTAAAAAGTCTCTTAAAAATAAATGTAAGTACTTCAGTGTTGAAGTGCTCAGCTTGAGCTGCCAAGGATAACTCTTTTTTGTCCTTAGGACACCTGGCTTCCCAGAAAGTGTCCCTTTCTGAGGACACATAAACAAGCAGGGCTTTGAGTGTGCATACCTTACAATTATGAAAGTACTTCTTGTATGAAAATACAATTCACGTGTGCATTTGTGAGCCTGCACATTCATGTTTTATGCATGGGTATACACTTTTGAGTTTTTTTGAATACTTGGACTTTAAATCCGAGGGAGCACAACTCCACCAATCATTCTGCCTTACATCTCTGCAGAACAGTTCTCTCCTCCCATGCTGGTAAAGCTTTTTAGCACTTCCTTCTCACTTTTCATTTATGTAAATGCTGATCCTGATGCAATTCAAATGTGAATACCCAGGTCAGCATGTGTCTGTCTTCCCAGACAGCATGTACTGTGCACACCTCCAAGCTGGAATGGCTCCAGGCGTGTTCTGGCAAAGCAAATCCTGCCACTCCTCCTGGTCCCCTGCTCTTTATTAGGAAAAGTGCAGGCTGCATGTACAAAACACATCATGAAAATGAAAATCTTGCACATGCCTTCTTTCTGCTCTCTCAGGGCTGGGAATAATCAGGCTGTGACCTGCTGAGGGTAACCTTCATCTGGGGGAAAAAGGGAGGTATCACCACTCCCAATTCTTTGGGAGGAGAAGATTTCCTCCTTTCCTTTGAGTTTTCTCCTGATATTCTGCCTCTCTGCAGTTCCATGTCACAGCCTTCCCTGCTGTAATGTTTGCCTCTGCTGTGGACAGAAGCTTTGCATAGGATGGACAGGCTTGAGGATTTTACAGAGGTCTTTGTAGATGAATTGCCTGTCCTGAAGTCTGTGTACACCTGAATATCAAAATACCCATTCAGTGAACGTTTCAAGGCTCAGTGCGTTGTTCAAGTTCAGTGCTACACTGTTGGCTCTTTTATCTTGCATTTTTATCTTGCTGGGAAGGAATTTGTTCCAGTACACTTGAGCACTCCACTGCTACAACCTAATGCCAGTAGCCCAGGCTTCTGCTGCACAAGCAGACACTAACACAATTTTCAAGCTATTGACAACAAGAATGGATCATGCTGCAGCCTGAACCTCAGCTTTGATCACAAGCTTATTTGCCTCAATTTATCTATGGACTAACTAAATAAATACAGTAGTTGTTCAAGCGAAGAGATGGAAAACAAAATTCCTCTCAGCCATCAGCCCACTTAGGGAATTCCTAAAATTCCCATGGAGTAAAAACAGCAAATCCGGCATTTTGTTTTCCTTAAGGTCAGAGTCTCCCTAAGTTTTCTGGTCAGATTATGTAGCTGTTCTGCAGTCAAGACTCAGATTAGGTTTATTAAGGAAATGGCTCGTTGCATTTTCCTAGAATCTTGTATTTTAACACCTGCTTGGTTCAAAATGCCTTTTTGAACTAAATTGGGCGAGTTTGCTATTCATCCTGTGTACATTACTCAAGATGCACAAGTTTATATAGATTTAAGCACCTCTTTGCTTAATAAAGCACTTTCAGATAGGCATATGTTAGCACAAGTGATCAGTGAGGGGTTTTAATTAGTTATTTTCTGAAGAAAGAATGGAAGAAAGCACCCTGGGAAGAAATTAATTTTATAGGCTTGGAACTTCATTGAATAGGATAAACTTTCCTTGTGACAGTAGCATTCTCAGACAATCATCAAAGGCTTTTAATTGCCTTTCTGCAGTTTTCCTAATACACAGACTTGCAAGGAGGTGGAAGAAGTGGAATTATGAAAGCAAAGTCAAAAACCTGAAATGATGCTACTACTAAATAAGCACTGAAAATCTCCTTTAGCAGTCAAAACCTGAGAAGCAAAAGGAACAGGGATGGAATCTTGCGCTAGAAAACTTTTGGGATAACATGTAATAAACCAGGGGTTTCCATGCTGGGAGGAGGATATACATCTAAAACCACGCATGGCTGAAACAATCAAAGAAATAATTTTCTGCTGCTATCAATATCTAGTCTGATTTTCACCTGAGAGGCCCGCACTCAGGACAAAAAATGAACAAATTATTTACTACATTTAGATCACTCAAAATAGTTTTTTTCAGAAGCAGGTTATTGCTACAGAAGTAACCAAAATTTCCCTAAAATAATTGGGATTTTTTTGCTGCTACGCAGAGAGTCCAGCTTCCCTTCTCCCCTCTCTATAGCAGAGATTCCAGCTGCAAAGCAGCAGCGGCCTTACCCCTCCCAGGCCAGCACTGCAGGCTGCAGGGACTCCGAGGCAGCTTCTGGGATGTAGTTTTCCGCTAGTTCTTGCATGGTAGGAATAGCTCATTGCTGAGCAACAAACCCTGGATTGGATATACACCACAGTAATCAGGAGCTCCAGAAGGAGCAGCATGGGGAGCTCTTCTAGAGAAATATTTTCCCTTTTCCTTTACTTTTGTCAAAAGAGGCTTGTAAAGTTAGCAAAAAGGCTGCCCCAGGAGGTCAGTTGTTTTCTCTTTCTGTATATTCTGCCCTGTTAACGAGCTTCCTGACTTGCTGAAGAAGGATTCTTACTTGCTGTTTCTCCTTCATTCCTCCATCCCAGCTCTGGGCTGCAGTTGCCTCTTGTCCACCCCGCCCCTCATAGAATCCCAGGATTTTTGGGTTGGGAAGGACCTTGCAGCCCGTCTCGTTCCACCCTCTGCCATATGCAGGGACACCTTCCACTAGACCAGGTTGCTCAGGGCCCTGTCCAGCGTGGCCTTGAACACTCCCAGGGATGTCTATGAGGAAAACAATGGTAGCTTCAGACTTCAGCCAGATGAAAATCAAGAAAAATATGCCAACCACCAAGGTCTTCTTGATAATTAACATCTTCAGGACAATTAAGTATCTTTTGATCTCAACCATATCTCACTTCCACCTCCCCATTTCCCAGAAAGCCCTTGCAGTGGCAGAGTTTTTATCAGAACTCTTGTAATTGCTGAATCTTTACCCTCTGACACCAGAACTGAGGTATCTTCAGTTCATAGAAACCAAAATACACACTTCAAAACTCTCCTGAGGGGTTTTAATGCTGTAATTGGCAGGTCACTACTGGAGAAACACTCTCAGCTCTTTGAAGAATTGGATTAACTATCAGTAATTTCCATGGGGTAGCAATATGCTACCACTGCTCAGTGAATTTGGGTGACGNCATAGAAACCAAAATACACACTTCCAAACTCTTCTGAGGGGTTTAAATGCTCTAATTGGCAGGTCACTGCTACCACTGCTCGGTGAATTTGGGTGACAGCTTACTCTGGCATAAGAAAAGACCTCTTGGGCAATACAGTCTAATTACCATTCAAGGCACTAATGAGTTCTTATACAGTGTTCTTATACACTGATTTCTTGCTTCATTCTCACACACTAAGTGCTTGCCACACTGTGATTCTGGGCAGCAAGGTGGGGTGGTGGTGGTGAAAAAGCTCAGCAGCTGTTTATCTCCTAGTTTTACTGGCTTCTTGTTTTTTCTGTTTCTAATTGTATGTCCCAAACCAGAGGAAGTAGAGATGGAAAGGACAGGAACGTAGACTTTATCTAATTTACCTATGCAGGGGTGGGGTGGGGGAATTTGTTGAAGTTTACCACTGAAACAAGAACTGATCAGTAACTCATAGGAGGACAGACTGCAATCACAGGGCATAATTTCAAAACAGTGTAATTTTTAGCTGACTGTATGAGACCAACTTAGAACAAATACCAGTGCAGTTGAGTGGAGGGCATGCATCATTTGGAACATGGTTATCTAGGATCTCGTTAGAAATAATACCACCATGGAGAAACCATGTTGTTAGAATAAACCACCATCTCTTTGGACAAATTTATTTTTTGCTGGATTGGACAAGGAGAGGTATTTACCAAGGTGCTATTATTTCTGCTGCAGGTCATCTTGAAGCCTGGTAGAGCTCTAGATTCTTTTAATTGAAAGTTTAAACCAAACCTTCAGCAGTAGTCTAAGACTCCTTCAGTACATGCCACATTTAGGCTACAAAGTCATTCTGTGTTTTAATAAAAATGTATTTATCAATCATCTCACTCATAACTAAAAAGTTCAATCACTTTTGCTATGCAAATGTGTTACCAGTTTTATTATTCCAGCCACTTTCAAGCACTGATAAACACTGGGTATAAGGCTGGACAAGAATGATGGGCTAAACCAGCTGAATTGGACAATTATATGGGAATAAAATGCAAACCAGCTCCTTCTTGGCTTGAGCTTCTGTAGATAAAGGAGTTATTCTTTTCACCAGAACAGATACATAAAAGTGGATAGGTTTTGGTTACCCATCAGTGAGGGAAGAACACCCAGATAATTTGCCAAGTTCATATTTGAAATCCTATTCTTGTTTCCAGAGTTCAGAAGTCTTCTAACATAAACTAGAAGGCTGAAAAAGGCTTCTATGATTTTTACAGAACTTCTATACTTGCTACATTACCTAGGGAAAAGTCGAATAGCTTATGGAAACCAGCTATAAAATCCATTGTGTCAGGTGGATGAGACTTTAAATAGTTGTACTGATTATACTGGAAATCTAGCTAAATTTTACTGAAAACTTAGGGAAATAAGAAGATATAGCCACCAGTTTTCCCTACAAAATTGCATAGAAATTCTTGACATTTAGCACAATCTGTTGCATTCTTTGCGTTTCTATAGGTTATGTCTAAAACTATTTTGGGAAGTTCAAGGGATAAATTATCTCTGTTAAGGGAAGTGGGTAATGCTCAGAGCACGATCATGGTGGAAAGATGTACGGCACACACCATATTCTCCAGTTTTCTGAAGACACTCCATCTTCTTTTTAATTTTGGAGATAATGTAGAACACAGAACCACAACAGGCAAGAAAATCACCCCATATTTTATTTCATCTTAATGGCAATATTACAACAAAGGGCTCTGTATATCTCCAAGAGCCCTACTGAAGGCAGTTCTCCCATCCCCATAAATTAAAGCAAATCATTTTCCAAGCCTTAAGCAGTGGAGACATCGATGTGGTTTGATTAAGAACCATACAATGTGCATTTTTCTGTAGATAGTTGTTAGCTTAAGTAAAAATGCATTGCAGGTGACTTTGACACTTCACAGACACACAACCTGCAACATACATTTCACTTCTTGCACATCCCTCACCAAAGCCACACAGAAACTAAATCCTGAGAACTGGATAGGAATGTTTCTGATTTGCAGGGAGCAGAGATGGAGAGAAAGTATTTCTGGAGATTAAATTTCCTGGAATGCCAGAATTTAGAATTTTGTTTCTGATGGATGGAGCCCAAATGTTATCAGCTAAGCTAAACCTGAAATAGGATTTTCTTTGGTTGGCTGCAAACCTGGTAGAGAACTTTAAAAGTTCTCCACTCTTCAGGTGCTGAGAAAAATAAAGGAAACAAAAATTAAAACTAATGAGGATGCATCAAAGTATTTTAGTCTAATGTTTTATGAATATTATGTCCTCAAATGTTAAGTGGAAAAAGCAGTATCACCAGTATCACTCCTTTTGACACAGGTGGGAGTTCCAATCTCTTTTACTTAGTTTGAACTCATGTTGTCAACATCGTCTAGGACTTCTTGCAAATACCACCTCCAACACAGAAAAATCCAAATAATTTCATTCAACTGTGTTGATATTACAGATTTCTGGTCTATCACAACTGTTAGCCACTGTTCAGGACTGAGAAAATAAGCAGTGTGGAGGTCTAGTAACAGGATTTTCAATGTGATTAAATGCTTAGATAGTGGAAACATTACTAGCAATAACGACACCACAACAGCTACAGCTTGGGTGAATCTGACCTTTGGAGTTAAACATCAGCCAGCAGTTGGATTGGAATTTCTGGTATGTTCCACAACATAAATTAAATATTTGATTTAAAAACGTAAATGTCTGCATCCTTCTGTCATGGTTTGGGAGTGGTATTCTCCAATTTAGTACTCCCACGCTTCCTTCCCCCCATCTCCAACTGGAGGCACAAAAGGCAAAGCTCATGGGTTGAGATAAGAACAGTTTACTGGAAACAGCAATGAGATAAGAAAACTAACAGTAACAGGAACAATATTAATAACAGAAGTCTACAAAACTGTAGGTGTATTGCCATGTTTTCTGAAGTGCTGCAGACAAGCATTCTGGATGTGAATCAATATTTTTACATGATAAGGACCAAATTCTGTCCAGCATGTGCCCTACTGCTGCTTTCACTAGAACCTGTCATCTTTGGTCAAAATTTGTCTCTAATGCTTCTTGGTGCTTCAGAAAAGTTACGTCAAATTAGACACACTTTCCAACATCTTTATAATTTGTGTTAAGATATTGCATTCTGCTTCATTGCCTGTACCATCATATGATAAGTAATATGTCAGGAAAACACAGATGCTCCTGGTAAAATCCAACTCCACTCTAAAAACCGAAGGGCTGGCAGCTGAGAATCCAAGAATCCCACCAAACATGCTCCCAACCAGTTGAGGTGGCCCATGGCTGAGATGGAAACCTGCTCCATTGTCATAGGTATGTGTGGAGTTGCTATTTTGCTTTGCCAGGGTAAATGAAGTGGGGACAGAGCAACTGACAAAGCCTGGATCTATCCTATAGTAGTTGCTGTGCAAGACATAATGAGAGGTGGTCCCTGGTCCCCAAAACTTGGAGACTAAGGCTGGAGCAGATGTAGCTTCACATGGATCAAAATCAGATTTTATCAGCACTCCACATAGCTCAGAAAGATGTATGCTGTGTCCAGCAATGCTTCTGCCCTAAACTGCTCTCCCTCCCTCCCTTTTCCCAGTATATCCCACACTCAGTTTAAGGGAAAGGTTATCACAATGGTTCCTTAGCAATTCAGGTGTAAAACAAAACTATTGCCTCTAGCCCTTCTCAGACTGCCTCACTCAGTGAAGTGGAGAACAGGGTCCTTTGTCACCCCTGTCTGGTGGGAAGCAAAGAAAGAAACAAGCAGAAATTGTCCCGCACAACTCCTTGTCCTGTCCTTACCTCTGCACAGGCCAGGCCAAGGAGCTGTCTGCATAGAGAAGAGAGTGCACAAGCTGTCTTATAAGGAGATGAAACCATTTAGAGCAAAAGAAGAGTGAAAAAAGAATTCCAAACTTTAGTCACAATCCGTTTTCTGAATCAGTGTAGTAGTCCTTTTCCCCTTAATGCGGAACTGCAGTACGGCTCTGAATAGATGTGACAGATAGTAAGTGGAAAAGCAAAGTAATATTAACCATTGAGAGATCTTTAGTATAATAAATAAATTGTTTTTCCTCAGTAGGTAAAGTCAAGTGATCTAAATCACTCAGTAAAAGGAGGAGACACCTGGCAGCTTGGCACCAGTGCTAATGAAGCCAATAGCCTACCCTGCTTTCTCCATTTGTCTGGCTCTCATTTTGGCCAGATTCCTTGGCACACACATCAGTTTTGTGAGAAGTCAGAAGAACCACACGCTGATTTTCACTAAAGAAAACACAATTCGCAACTGCAGCTGTTCTGTGGCTATCCGTGACTGCGATTACTGCCTGGCAAACCTGATGTGCAACTGCAAAACAGTGCTGCCTTCTACCATGGAAAAAACTACCTACAACAGCCACCTGACCATCTGGTTCACAGACACCTCTGTGCTGGAGATGGTCCTCAACTTCACAAAGGTTTGGGATTTGAAGCTGTCCTTCTGTGGCACCACTCCTCTCCCTACAGAATATTTGGCCATTTGGGGACTTCGAAAGCTCCGGGTAAGCAAGGTCAAGGGACAATTTCCAGAGCAGAGCGTAACCATCTGCAGCAGCAGCAACAATGACAAAGAAGACATCCTTGAGGTGCACAACAAAGACAGGCAAATGCTTGCACATATTTCTTTTCTGGATACCTCACTTTTCAATGGATATTCATTGCTGAAGTCATACAGCGTGGAAAACATCTCTAGTATCATGAAGCACTTTCCCAGCCTACTGTACTCCGATGTTTTCTCAGCCTCAGATAACAAGAGCTATGTTGTAACATTCATTTATTGAGTTATTTAACAGAGTCGGTAGTGAGAGACATGGCAACCTGCTAAGACAGTGATGGGATGCCTTTAAGTCTGTATGGTTTGTCCAGGAGGAGCTGTTAGGGGACTGTGAGAGAACTCTACAAGGAGGTGTTTGAAGGAAGAGACTCACCAGATTAATTCAGCACTCCTTCCTAAAGAACAAAGTAAATGTGAAACAACTGTTTTCCAAAGCATTGTTAGAATTTTTTTGTTTATATATTCTGAGAATTAAAATCTGCAGATAAATTTTAAGGTTGTGCCTCAGACAGAAAAAGGCATAACCATGTAGCTCCCATTGCAGAGGAACCCAAGCCCTCCATATAATCACTCAGGTTAGATGGCAGCTCAGCAGGTAAATTCACAGTTGCTTTGCACCTGCAAACTACTCCCATTACACTCAAGAGATTTAGGAAACAGAGGTATTGGACTTCCCTATGTGAGGCAGGTATTTCCCTGCATCTGTCCTTTCTTCCTTACCTGACACATAATTATTATTTCCAGATCACAGAATATTCTGGGTTGGAAGGGGCCCATAGGGATCACCAAGTCTAACGGCAGTGGATGGCCCCTGTGGGGATTACACCGGGGCGTTCCTAGCGCGGAGCCAATCTCCGTGTCATCTTCAGCGCAATCAATCCCCTGCTGACAGCACGGCTGCCTCTGGGATCACACCAGGCAGCCCAGCGGCTGGCTCCTGAAAGCTCCCAAGGATGGAGCCTGCACAGTCTCACTGGGCAACCTGCTCCACTGCCTTGCCTGTCCTCACTGGCAAACTTTATTCCATGTATGAACCTTAGCCTTCCCTTCTCCCGGCTGAGCATGCCCAGCTCCCTCACACTTTTCTCAGTCACATGTGTCAGCCCCTGCCTGTCTTGATGACTCTCCACTGGACCACTTCAGTTGATCCATATTTTTCCAGGGAAAGGCTGCCACCTGCATGATGGATGTGCTGACACCTGCTATTTCCCCAAATGCAGGGAACTTCAACTTTTGTGATAATGGCAAACTGCTCATGATCTCCCCTATGAGAAAGCAGAAATACTCCATCCAATGACTCTCATCTGACAAGGAAGGCAAGGCTTTGGGCAGACAATTTTCAGATGTGTTGCATGAGAAAGGTTATCATCCCCTGAAAAACATACACCAGGTCTATTAAAATAGCCCAAAGTCTGCTCCTTGCCCATGTCTGCAGGATTTGCATTCTGTGAGATATGATTAAGGCTGAATCCATCCATATAGTACAATAAAGGCTTTGAAATAGCAAGTCCTAAGAGCCTTTCATTGCCAACAGTGGATT
The DNA here is from genome assembly GCA_013397915.1 of Daphoenositta chrysoptera. NCBI lineage: Eukaryota > Metazoa > Chordata > Aves > Passeriformes > Daphoenositta > Daphoenositta chrysoptera. The sequence continues at coordinate 120,623 of VZRO01003391.1, read as the reverse complement.
ACATGAAATTGAGATAAAATATAAGAAAACTTCTGCCCAGAAAAGCTGTGGCTGCCTCATCCCTGGAAGTGTCCAAGGCCAGGCTGGATGGAGCTTGAAGCATCCTGGTCCAGTGGAAGGTGTCCCTGCCCATGGCAGAGGGTATGGAACTGGGTGGTCTTTAAGAGCCCTTCCAATCCAAACCAGTCTGGGATTCTGTGATTCTCTGTGCACTTAGGGGAATGGCTATCAAGGTTCTGAGGAACCTGTGAAACTGCTACAATTTTAAAGAAAGACTATTTCTATTTTAAATAGTCATATTGATATAACTGTAATCAATGGTGGAGCAGTTTTGCTAGGAATCAAAACTTAATTTTTCAGAAGACTTAAATACATGCCCACCCCCCATTACTGTGAGCTTTCCCACTGAAATCAACAATGTGCTAAGGACGGAGTTAATGGGGTCTACCTGCAATTGCAAATAGATTTAAGCACGCTGGTGTTTGCAAGCTGGGTACCAAACTCCATTTAACTCAGCCAGAGAACAACTGAATCAGCTGTTGTAAAGACTTTGTCAGCACCTTGGCAACAAACTGTAAGTATTTTTCCTCGAATTACAAGTATTTCTAGTGATACCTCTCATGACTGTGTATTACAGACAGAGGCACATAATTCACGTCATCTGCCCAGGAACCCCCTTCTCCAGCTGTCTGTGCAAGAGAAATAACCTTGTCTTCACAAACCAGCAACTCACCAACCCTGCATAGGATACTGTTGTGTTAAAAAAACGAAGGGCCGGTACACACAAATATACTGATTTCTGACTGTTACCAATGCTTTCTCCAAAATCTGGGAAAATGAAACCTAGATGCTCTTCAGCAAAGATCTGCTGCCCTCTGGTAAAAAATGTTCTGAAATCACAGTAATTCCCCATTGCCATGACAGCGGTGTCCAAAAATTCACACATGCTGCAGTAGCTGAGGATGCATGTATTCTGGCCTTGTTGGGAAGAAAGGAGGTTAAAAAAAAAATCCATGTGCTTTCTAACAGAGCAATTTAAAGTACCGGTTACTTTTGCCACTGTAGTGTTCTGAATAAGGCTGGTGCAAAAGACCTTTCATTCCAGTGCCCAAGTAAGCACTGCAGGGTTTCTTTCCTGGAAAGAGCAAAAAATTCTCAACTACAGAAATCCACAGCACCGATATTGCAGTGATCTTTCCAACGCCCCTATTCTGCTCCAGCGGATACCAAGAACCTGATTCTCCCAATTCTATTTTATATGGCTTTGCCCTATGGAAGTACTGCATTAGAAGCTCACGGAGTTATTCCAGAGCGAAGTCTCCAAAACGTGCCTACGTCTGGTATAATAAAACAAATTTTGTATAACAACTCGCCTCTTTTGTTTACCATAATTCACATCATACTTATATCACCCGCCACCCCCCCACCTTTCCCGCCCGGGTGGCGCAGCTCCCCCGGCACAAGATGGCGGCGGCC
>VZRO01003391.1:60570-118992 GCA_013397915.1 Daphoenositta chrysoptera | reverse complement strand
CATGCCGCTGGCGTCGGGCGCCGGGCTCCTGCCCCTGCCCGCCGGCTGCGTGCCCCTCGCCCTGCCCGGCAGCCCCGCGGCCTTCGCCTGCGCCGCCAGCTACGGCGCGGCTCTCGGTTTGGGGCTGGGCTTGATGGGAGGGGACCGAGCGGGCCTGGGGGCTCTGCCGGCGCCCGCTGTCCTGCGCCCCCCGCCCCCGCCGCAGCCCCAGCAGGGCAATGGGCTGCCGGCGGCCGGGCGCCCCAAGGAGAAGAAGCGGCCGCGGGAGAACAAAGAGGTGCCGAGGGCCAGCCTGCTCAGCTTCCAGGACGAGGAGGAGGGTGAGGCGAGTGGTTGCCTGGCTTTTGGGTCTCTTCTTGCGGGAGTGGAAGGGACCCGGAGCTGCTCAGCCTGCACTGGGCCTCTTCCCCCGCCGTCTGCGCGGCCCCGGCCCTCCTAGAGAGCCGGGATCCATATTTATTTTTTCAGGCGGCCGGGTTGCCCCGTGTGGCGTGGGGTGATGTGGGATCACATAGGAGGGGGCGAGCCCTGAGGGCACGGTGCGGGCGGCCCGGGATGCACGGACAGGGAGCGCCCGTCGGCCCCGCGCGTCCCCGGCCCGAGCTGGCTCCTGCAGGGCCAGCGTGCTCCCAGCGGGCTTAGTTGTGGTGTAGGGCGCTAAATGGCCTCTGCTTCTGTTTGTGAATCACCTGTGTTGCGTTCACTACACCTGGGTGGCCCGCAGGTTTGTGCGGGAGTAGGTGCAGCCCGTAGCCTCCCCCTGGAGCCAGCAGTGTTGGCTGAGGAGCATCTGTCCCGTGGCTTTGTGTCGAGTTTGTTCTAATTTGATGTGGCTGGTGTTCACGGGTCACCTCGGACTCACTGCCTGTTGTCTGAACAGTTTGTATAGTTTTCAGTCTTCTGAAAAGGAATTATCTTGAAATCACTGGAACTTGGTTTCGAAGACTCGTGATTTGAAATCTTGGAAATACTAGAATTACGCTATAGACTGAAAGAACCACACGATGTTTGTTAATGGCATTTGTGAAGTTCTAGGTGCAAAGTTAAGAGATTTGTTAAATAAGTATGCTTGACAGATCTAATGTAATATTATCCAACTTCTCTTTTAAAGAAACTGAAGAAGTTTTCAAAGTGAAGAAATCAAGTTACAGCAAAAAGATTGTTAAACAATTGAAGAAAGAATACAAAGAAGATCTTGAAAAATCAAAAGTTAGGACAGAGGTCAATTCTCCAACAGATGGTAAGTGCAAAACTAATAGTAACTTTTGTAGTGGAAAAGATGAAGTACTGTAATTTCATTTCTTGTTTTCAAGATGAATTGTTAGTCTTCTAGAGGATTTCACACATTTAAAGCTGAAGTAAAGGACAGATGAAATGTGTTACTTGAGCCTTATGAATGCTGTTCTGCAGTTGGTAGAGAGTTCTTTGATTTCCATGTAGAAATTAACACAGAAGCATGAAACTTCACAGCTCTGTTAGGTGGTTGTCAGTAGACATCAGTATTCTGAATTACAGCTGTATTTATGACAGATGAGTTGCTTATTGAATTAGGAAGGAATCAACATTAGTTTGAAAAGTACCTGTGTTTGTCTGACAGGATGTGTCCTTGTAATGCATTTTCTTCAAAAAGGAAAAATGTTGGGGTGAGCAGAATGATGGTCTTTATTAGTAAGTTAACTGTTCAACAGCTGCCTGTTTCAGGACTTGGACCTTAGGGCAGACTTGATTAAGATGACAGACTGAAAGTGTTAGAGCAAAAGGATCTCTTTAACGATATGCAGTCCATGAGAGCTTGGAATAGAGCTCGGGACTTCAATTTCATTGTACTATTGGTTTTTGGGAAGCTCATTGGTACAGTGTAGTGATTCCTTTTCCATTTATGTTTTTATGTAGATTATGTAATGCTACGATCACAAGTTGGGGGACTTATGATCTAAAGGTTGCAATGATGTAGAGAAGCAGATGGGGGTTGAACATGGTGCCATGCAGGAAATACCCTTTTAAAATTAAATTTAGTTATTTTTAAAGGTTTTATCTGCGTTTAGAAAACCCGCAAGTTCTTTCTTATTAGAATCCTGAAATTGCCTATGCAGTGGTGTGGGGCACAAGCAAAACCAGGAATTATCATTTCTGTGGCCAATGTTCAGGTCATCTGTGAAAACCTGGATTCTTGCTTCTGTCACAGCTACCCTTAAAACATTGCATTTTGCACATGGCTGTGTGGGCCTATTTTCTGTTTGTTTTGCTCCTTAATTTATGTGGCTATAGGTCAAAGACTTCAAGGCTGCTACTGAGAGAATAGCCTGGATTCTCTAAACAAGCACTTGAGTCTAAAACCTCAGATATGTGCAGCTTGGATTGGGTAGCTGGGTTTAACATGCATTTTTTCACATAGTATTTGTACTTGCTGCCTGTATCTGTATGTTACCCACCTAATGTAGGGTGTAGTCTGAGAGGAAAATGAAAGGTTCTTCTGAAATCAGTCGGTTCTTGTGGAAAGATTTGGTGTAACACAAGCACTGCTTTCTCATTGCATATGTAAGGGGCTTTGACAAGGTTGCACAAGGTTGAGTTCCCCCACTTTCTTAAAACTTTACAATATGGAGAATGTTTAGTGTTTAGTGGGGCCTGCCTTGTCACGTTTTATTTGGAGAGGATGTCAATGATTTAATCACAGTTAAGAAAGTGTATTTTCCTAGATCTCAAACAATAAAATTATTATTTAATATTTTCATTTGATTTTCACTTTTGGTTGTTGTATCTTAAAAAAAAAACATCTGAGTGATCTTTATAAAAGGAGTAAAACATGGACTTTGCTGTCTTACCAGTTGAAGCACCACTAGAAAAGACAGGACAGAATAAGGATATAGGCCAAGAAGATGGGACTGCAAACAGTGAGCATGGTGAAGAAGAAATGGAAGTTGAAAGTGAGAAGGAAGAAGAAAAACCAAAAGCTGGTGGTGCTTTTTCAAGTGCTCTGTCATCACTGAATGTTCTCCGCCCAGGTTGGTTTTTGTAATATGCCTGATAAGTTACCAAATGATTTAGCCAATGTTTACAGCAGACTATTGTGTGTGAGAGATTAGGAAATAGTTTCCAACAATTTAGCATCTGAAAATTCAAGAAACTGTTTTCTAAAGGTGTTGAGTTTTACACAAGCCTTATGAGAGAAGATGTTTTGCTACAGAATGCTTCATCCTGATGTCAGAAGCAGGAATTTGTCTCTCAAGTACATGACAAACTGTAAGAAAATCTAGGTTTGGAATAGGTGACTTCACATGAGATTTAACTGCTTTCAGTTAAAATGTGTTCTTTAATTCAAATGTTTCATTTATGGGTCTGCAAGGTATCTGAAACATTTTCCTGTCCTGTTTTGTATACTGAAGTTCTAGTCAGGCCCTGAGGCCAAAGAAAACACTGAGAAAATATTTTTGACACTAGTTTGCTAATTGTGGTAGTCTGCTCCCCAAATATCAGATGGGTGTCCTGGGTCCACACATTGATTTATATGACTTATGTAAGTTGCGTTAGTTTTGTGCTTTAGATTTTAGAGTTTTTAATTAGGTCTGCTTTTCATGTTTCTCTTTGATTGTACAATCTTCTGTATATTAACTGTCCCTGATTTGGTATCCTCTTAATCTCTGAGAGGTAATCGTCTGTTGAAATGGTTGATGCTTTTTATTCCCCCAAAATAAGAAGAGCTGGGAGCAATATTGGGATAGGAAGTGACACAGTCATGCACCTCATTTTCTTCCTCTCTTTGCAGTAGTCAGCTCCTGTAAAGGGCTTCCTCATCTTTAGGAATATTTCCCATAGGAACATCAGGCTTCTGCTCTTATGACATGAGCTGCTGGAAGCAGAGCCACTTTCTGTGACGATCCCAGCTTTGAGGGTTTCTGTTAGAAAGTTGACGTGTTTAGCGTCTAAGTTGCTTGCAAATGTTTTCTGCGAGTATGGATTTGTTTCCTCTCACGTTTTTTTTCCTGTGTGCAAAGATGTTTTGGTAGGGTGATAGAGATGAGCAATAAGAAATTGTAATGCTTGTTTTGTTGCAGTGGTTGTTTAACAGTGCTCACATCTGTCTCTAGGAGAAATTCCAGATGCTGCTTTTATTCACGCCGCTAGGAAAAAGCGTCAAATGGCTCGTGAGCTTGGAGACTTTACCCCCGTTGACAGTGAGCCAGGTAAAAGCCGCCTTGTTCAAGAAGATGAAAATGATGCCAGTGATGATGAAGATGATGACGAGAAGAGGAGGATAGTTTTTACAGTGAAGGAAAAATCCCAAAGGCAAAAGATTGCTGAGGAAATAGGTAAACCCTTTTTTTGGAAGGTCAGCTGATAAATATTCACACTGTTTTCACTGTGAGTGCTCTCATTCAGCATTTTTAAACATGTTTTTCAAACAATCTGGATTTGCATTGCATTTCTGAGGAAATAGTGGAATATGCCTGTAAATTTTTCAGCACAAAGCGTTGTTCCTGTGCACACTGCTGACTGTGATAGAAACTTACACTAAGGATCGATTCTTGTTTTTCCTGTACTCTGTTTTTAGGAAGTATATAGTTGTGAAAAGAAAAACATTTGATGTAGAATTCTTCTTGCTGGCAAGCAGGTAAAATAACCTTTTGGAAAAGCAGAATTAACAAGATACGTAGATTTTTAACATTAGAGGGTTTTACCAGCATTGAATTGCAAATTTACCCATTGGATCTTTCAAGTGGAACCCCTGTGCTAATAATTCATAGGCCAGTGACCTTAATTCCTCATGAAGAGGAAAGGAAGATGCTCTGAGAAGTTCTCACCGAGTCATGGTTTCAGGTTTTTGAATTCATGGCCCTTATACTTAGGAATGCATTATCTTCTTTTTCTTACTTGTATGAAGGTATTGAGGGGAGCGATGATGAAGCACTAGTGGCAGGGGAACAAGATGAAGAACTCAGTAGATGGGAGCAAGAGCAGATACGAAAAGGAATCAACATACCCCAGGCATGTATATAACTGTGCACTTTTTTGATTTGTTTCTGCAAGTATTGGCTAAATCCTTTACAAACTTGAGTGGTTTACAGAAGGCTGTTTCATATGAGAAATTAAGTCTGTACATTCTGATGCTCTTTAAAGAGAAATAGTATAAATATTTAGAATGATAATGATACTAAGAATTTGTCCATTTGTCCAGTTAAGAGGGTTTGTCCATTTACCTTCTTGAGGGCATTTGTGTCTTCTGCCTTGGATGTTGGATGCTTAAATCCACTTGATAATTACATTTTGTAATTGTATCTGCTTACATTTTTCACTTTATAACATTGAGATGTGTAAGAAAGTAAATTTCCCCTTTCTTTAAAGCCTAATATAGTACAATTGCATTTCCTTTGCCACTAGGTTCAGCCAAGTCAGCCTGCAGAAGTGAATAATGTGTACTACCAGAACACTTACCAGACACTGTCTTATGGTTCGTCATATGGCATTCCATACACCTATGCTGCATATGGATCATCAGAAACCAAGTCTCAAAAAACAGATAACACAGTTCCTTTCAAAACTCCCAGTAATGAGATGACTCCTGTTACTATTGATTTGGTAAAGAAACAGCTTAAAGACAGGTAGGACAGACCATCTTTTTAGACTTAAAAGACCTGTCCCCTAGGTTTCTGTTCCTCAGGTGTCTTTTAGTCTCGGTGAGCAAACACAGAGTTTCATCGCTGGAAAAGTACTGACTGGCACATCCATTAAAAAAAAAAGGCAAACAAAAAAGCTCAAAGTGAAGATGACATTGACACTTTGTTCGAAAATCTCCTTGGATTGCTTCTCTGGAAGTGAAACTTTAAAAATGAGGCCATTGATCTTGTTGAAGACAGGTCTGAGTTGCATCTTCTGGACACTGCACAGTCTTATAGTGAAGAAATGAAAGGCCAGTGAGGTGTTCAGCTTATCAAGCTGCATTCCTTTAAGCTTTGAATCAGAGATTTCCCCTTCAGTAGATAAAGAATTTAATTTTTAGTGTATACAGGGTTTTTTTGGCTTAAGCACTGTAATCTGCTTGTCAGGTACACAAAAGGTATGGAATGAACAACGCAATTGCAATGAGAAGTCATATATAATGAACAGCTTGCACTTTACATGTCTTCAAAATTGGTTTGTATTCCCCTTGTAGTGTTGCTGCCTTTGACAGTGAATCAAGTTAGTAGAGGTAAAAGAATGCCTTGTATAAGCTGAACTTCCCATTCACCCCCAGCCTGTTCAGCCAGCTTTTCTTTAGGGACAGCCTTGCACTATTCTGTGCTATCAACTCCTGTAAAAGTTTGTAGGAGTGGCCAATGCAATGCACTACAGCATAGGCCAGCAAATGAGTTTCAATCATTAGCCTTGCTGTTCATGAAGAGAGGGAAGAAGGTGACAAATAAAAGGCCAAGAATGTCTTTGCAAAATTTCCCATATATAGGCTCAGTACTTGCACTGTACTGTCTGTTTGATGTCTCAATGGTCTGAAATAGACAGACTTTTGGATGTAAATTTACTATTTATCCATTGCCCTTCAGGTTGGACTCTATGAAAGAAATGCACAAAGCTAATCGGCAGCAATATGAGAAACATCAGCAAAGCCAAGAGGACTCTACCAAGGCAATTGAAAGATTAGAAGGGTCTTCTGGGGGTATTGGTGAACGGTATAAGTTTTTGCAAGAAATGCGAGGGTATGTCCAAGACTTGCTTGAGTGTTTCAGTGAAAAGGTAAGGATGCAAAAACATTCATCTCTTTAAAAAAAAAAAAAAAAAAAAAGGTCTCTTATTACATGCCAAACACCACATCTCCCTCTGTTTTCGAAAAAAGTCCTTTGAGAGCATATTCTTCAAAAGGTTTGGTTATTTGAGGATTGAAAAGAACTTTTTATCATTCTAAGCTGATTATCAGAAATGTCTCTTCCCAGCTCACTGACTTTAGATTGCCTAAGAACTTGCAGATTTTATTTCTTCAGGATTTGATAGGTACTCTGGCATTTCAGCTTTACTCAGATACTCCTTTTTACTTGTGTTGGATATCAGGTTAGCAAAAATAAGGGCTGAATTATGACATTGCTACTTTCTGGAGTGCTTTGTGTACACAATAACAGAGACTTGTATTTTCTGTGTTACTGTAAACTTCCTCCTGCCAGATGTTTCTTGGTATTATTCTGGAGTCTGAAGGAGAGAAGTTTTAAAACTGGCATAGCTGTTCAAAGACACCCACACTTAAAAATGCATTTCTTTCATGTAGTGTGATACTTTTATGTATCTCTAAGTCAAAAACTTAGTCTTTTTTCTTATGTTATACACTATGCTTTGATTACTTACTTTGTTGTAACTATAATAGGAACACCTGTATATATATATATATATGTATGTATGTATGTATCTATATATATATACACACATATTAGGCACACACAGGAGCTGTAGAATTCAGCTAGCAGTATATAGGCTATTTCTTCATTGTCTTCTGACTTGAATACAGTAGTAGTATAGTAATTTCTTAATATCTTGTCAGAATAATTCAATAGTTCAAGCTACTTCTTGCCTGGCCTGTTAGGTGTGGGAGAGGAATGAAAAAGCATTCTGGGTGCTGATGGGTTAGATATTAATTGTCCACTATCAGTGGAACTGGGAGAGTCCAGTTTTCGTCCTGTAAAAGTGAAGAATAACTATGTCATGAGCAAATCCAGGAAGTGTGGGAAAGTTAATTCACCCAGCTGATTGATTAGTGTAACTAATTAGTTGCAATTGATTGTTCACTTAAGAAGCTGTGTTCCCGAGTCTGTGTTAGCATTAGCTGTTGAAGGTTAATAAAAGTGCTTTGCTAAGCAGCTCTGGCAGTGCTGCTTACCCAGATGGCTGAATTCCTACTAAAGATAAGTTTTTACATTATTCTCAGAGATAAATTTGTATTTCAGAAGTCAAGTTAAATATCTGTGTCTCTATTCAGTGTTTGCTTTCTTAAGACCTTTTGTTAAATTACTTTCGTGATAACTATAAACCATGTCTGGAGGTTCTCCTTGATAGCATAAGCTGTCTTACTCAAATATTTCTAAGATGTCACTTTTATCTCAAGCTTCTTAGTGGCATTTACAGAATTTGGCTGGTTTTGGGTGGAAGCTGCTGCTGTACTTGTATGTAAAGTGAGTTGCAAAAGCAGCAGGTGACGTGGTCAGTCTAACAGGAGCATTTCATGTATTTTGATATTGTTTGGCCAGATAATGTGGTTTGGAATTCAGTGCTTTCAGCATGACAAAAGTACCATCAAATTCAGAACCAGTAGCCCACAGGACACTGAAAAGTTTTCTAAAAAGGAGGTGTCGGAAAGGGACAAAATCAAGTAATAAAATCAGTTTCACTTCTTATTTAAATGAAATGCAGTAGGACAGTAAATTGTTCTAATCGTTTGAGTGTAGAGATAAATTACCTTCAGCTTTTTTGTAGAACCTGTGGCCCTGACTGCTTCATGTTTAAAGTGTTGTTGTTGTTTATAATAATGTGTGTAGTTATTATAATATACATAAGGATATGTGTATATATGCGTATAATAATAATGCCATATGTGTATATACGTATATATATACATACATATATGAAAATGTATCTTTAAATACGATATTTTGAAGAGATTCTGGATGTTAGGATTGCTTTGCCCATTCTTAAGGGTCAGCAGAGAGTATAGCAAGGCAGCTATTATGCAGATTTTAGAAACAAGAACTAGAAAGGTCAAATCCTGTGTGATACCTTTTTTTCCCCCATAAATTAGAAAACCAGTAGAGAGGAAGTTGATTGCATGGACTTCCTTCAGAAGTAATTACTGTCAAAATCATGCTTTCTGAGAAGGCTGGCAAGTCACAATGGCATTTTTACATTTTGAATATAGGAACATGTGCAGTGGATACAGAAAGATTGAATTGTTCTGGGCATACCTTTGACAGCACAAGTAGATGAACTGTTACTTTACCTGCAAAAGCGAATTACCAAAACACACTCTGTGTGTCAGAATTACCCTTATGATCTAAATGTTTAGAGACCTTTCTGCTTTTCCTCTTCCACTGTTTACTGGGAAAGTGAACAAAAAATCCCCTTGATAACACTGAAGTTAAGGTACTGACTAAACATAACAGGGAATGAGGGCTGTAACTTCATAGTAGTCAGTGAAATTGTCAGCCACTCATTAACCACAGTTATATGGTTATAACCATGAATATTATATATTATATATTTTATATTATATATTATATATTATACATTATATATTATATATTTATGAATTATGAATATTACATATAATGAATATTATAGAATATATATATATTCTATGATTTTAGAAGAATAAGGGCTTCTAAGTCTCTTGTATTCTAAATGGGAAATATTTTGAGTGGATTCGTATGTCTGAATACATCACTAGGTTTCTTTTTTAATCCTGAGAAAATTACAGAAAGAACCACTAGGGATGCTTTGAAAAATTTTCATTTAACCTCTCAATGTTAGGATTTCCTCTACATGCTTAAGAGAAGAAGCTATATTTTCTATGGTAAACTGCAGTAAAACTAGTATTTTTAAACTATTATTTCTGTTTTCAAAACTGTCTTAAATTCCGAATATAAACTTCCAGCACTTGGAAGTTTATTCCCTCCTTGTCTTTCTCTCTATTCTTTTCTCCAAAAGAAAGGTGTGTGTGTTTTGAGTTGGTGCAGAGCTGCTTTCATTTTAATCCCTGGAGCCCATTTTATCCCACAAAGATAATACCTTTTTCTCCTCTGATGTGTGTGTCAGTCTCAGCGAGCTGAAATGGCCCTGTAGCTATAAACTAGAATTTTACATTTTACTGGAGAAGGTTCTTTAATAGCTGCCGAGTCACATTCTAAAATACATCAGGAAACAATTTCTGATTTTATCTTTTGTTTTGAAAAAAATGTAATCCTGGATGGTAGGCAGCAGTGAAATATAAAAGGCTGGAAGACTGTGGAGTAAGCATACGACTCAGAGGTAAGGAGGACATGGCTTAAGTGTTCATACCAAAAGGACTTGCCTTTCCAAATTAAGAAATTGTGAAAACTTCTGGTTTGCATTTGAATATTTATAATTAGCTAATTTTAACTTGTCCCAGGAAATGAAAAAAAAAAAAGTGAGCAGTGAACCTGCTATTTAATGTCAGGAAATTCCCAGCTGTCATAATATCATCTATTTTTGTTAGAGATGCTACTAAAATAGTTCATTAAAGAAAAAAAAAAGTGACAGGTCTGACCTGACCTACCTGAATCATTCAAGGTTATACTTAATGCATAACTTGCATGACCTGTACTATTTTAATTTCAGTGATAATCTAGAGGAGTATTTGACTGATTTGAATTACTTGTTGGCCTAAGACCCTTATGTAGGGTTTGATTTCATTTCAGTAATAGTATTTCAGCAAATGCTAATAAGAGTTAGAGCAAAACAATAGCTGCTGACTTCAGTAGGTTAGATTGATGGGTGTTTTTTCTCTGAGTACAGTCAGGTTACTTTCTCACTCAAGTATAGAATACTTCTACATTCTTGTTTAAAGATAGAGAGGAAACAGTTGACTTCTGAGAATTGCAGACCTTTACAGAACATGTAACACACTTGGTAGGGAAAGCAAGAGTACTGGAAAGAATATTTCACACTCACCAATGGATGTCTGGCTGTGTAGACTCATTCAAGCCATGGAAGCTGCTTTCAGAATGCTCTTTCTCTGATTGAAAGCTGCCAACATTAAATGTATGCGTTTTCCACACCTTGAACTATTTCCTGGTGCAAATGATGCAAACAAGCAAAAGGCAGGAGTTTGTGCTGCTGGGAGCACAGTGACAGCGTTTTGCTCCGGAATAGGCTGGGACCCCAGAAGCTGAGCAGCTCAGGATCCGGGTATTACGTGGTGTGTTGTATTTTTACAGGTGCCTCTGATTAACGAACTTGAGTCTGCAATGCACCAGCTGTACAAACAGCGAGCTTCCCGCCTTGTCCAAAGACGACAAGATGATATTAAAGATGAATCTTCGGAGTTTTCAAGCCATTCAAGTCAGTCCATCTTGAAGGTTTTTATTATTCATTAAACAACCTTGTTTACTTAGTATGACTTAATTGAAATGTAAACGTTTAATGTTTGACTGTCTTAAAGTTTATTCTTACTCTTGAGATGAGTAGAAGCAAGTTTAGATGAAAGTTCTCTAATCTGTTTTGTTTTAAACTCCAAACCACTCTAACTCTGACTTCATCTCTCATTTCTGTTTCTCTTAACTATATTTTCTTCTTCCTAGCACTAAAAATGTATGCATGGTGGCAGTGGGAGTAGTGGTAGCATGTGACTCCCCATTTTCTTCTTACATCAGGACTTTTTAAAATTTATTTTAACCTTCCTGAATCTATATAAACATCATTTAACATGTACAGTTAACTGTATAAAGCCACAAAGCACTGGGCTAGACTTCTATCTAACGTTCTGTTTTGTAGCCAGCATAAGTATTTAATTTCAGACACTTAACTGGTAAATTAAAGAACTGGAAGACTAATCAGAGTAATATAGTGATCCTGTATGAAACACAGCTTAACAATAGCCAGTTAAAATTCCTGCTTACTGTGAATTTATGGATGGGGGATTCTCACTGAGGAGGTTTCTTATGGTGACTACTCTTCAGTATGTAAAACTCTACAAAAGGATAACGTTAACTTGGATGGAAATACATGTTTCTTGGAGGAGGTTTTATTCAGCATATTAAATCAATGGATGAAATACCCTATTAATAGTAGTCCTCTTTATGCTTCAGAGAGCTTCCCATTTTTAAAAATGGCTTTCTGTGCTGTTGCTGATGTAAAATCCTATAATCAATGCCATTTCCTTGTTCTGCCACAGTTGTCAGAGATGAAATCTTGGTAATACCATTAGCTAGAACTCACCAAAGATGATAAAGTGTTAGGGTGTCAGTTGGTCATTCCTTTATAGAGTGGTTAGCATACGTATTCTTTTTAGCACTGTATATGCAGTTCCAGGAATCACATGGCCTTGCAGTTTTATCATGAAAATGCTGTTGTGAGAACTAGAAACCTAATATACTAGAAACCTATTTCCTAAAAGAAGCTTAGAATGGATTCTTTTATACTGAAATTTTAGTGGTGGGATGGGAGTAGATCTTATTGCTGAGGTTGGGTTTTACAGAGAGATCTTATTTAGCATCTGGAAGTTTAGAGATGGCTCTTAGTAGTTCAGGTATTGAATTGGTATACTGACATAGATCATCATTAATACTTTAAATGATGAATTTGTAAATAGATTTTGTCAGAATATGTTAATTTATTCCTGAAGTTTGGATAGGCTGTTGTTTAAATGTTAATGTTTATACTTTAATGGGTGGTGGACTTAAGCAGTGGCTAGCATTCAGTCTGCTGTTTAAATTTACCTGGAAAGGAGGATCTGGAAACACTCCTGCCTGCTATATGTTGTTTTAGCTGTGTTGTTTTCTATAGCCAGGAACATAGATAATCAGAGCTTGAAGAGAGGAGGAAAGATGGTTTATCTTTCTGTAGATTTTGATGTGTTTTAAACTTTAGGCAATCTAAAGCATATAAACTTAGAAGCACTGTGACTAGAACTCTGAAATATCATATATTCTTGCTCCAGTCACTCTTGTCTGCTTGCTTTTTTGTTAGTTTTCTTCTCAAAAATTATACGGTGAATGTGTTTATGTAGCAAAAGGAGCACTTTTTTCTTGGACATTCCATATCAGCTATTTCTGTTAAAACTTTTGACTTTTATGTAGTTCGGCATATGCTCTGTTGTGAGAGGGATAAGAGTGAAGTACGGTGAAAACTATTTGACATTTAAGTGGAAATTTTTCCAATCTCCACTGCTTTCTGTTTTAACTTCTACACTGGGTGAATTCAGGCTTCTGGGGAACGTTATTTTTGGGGTTGGTTTTTTTTTTTCTTTTTTTTTTTTTTTTGGTTGGTTTTTTTATAACTCTGACTTTCTATTTCAAATTACCCTTAGTTTAAAAGTGGGTAAAAGGCTCTTACAAAACTGCCTACATCACATTTATAAATCATAAATAAGCATTTTAATTTTCAACTATGTAATTTTACAGATAAAGCACTGATGGCACCAAATCTTGATTCTTTTGGGCGAGACAGAGTGATCTATCAAGAACAAGTCAAGCGTCGAACTGCAGAAAGAGAGGCTAGAAGGTAGAGAATGAGATTTCTTGTCCCTTTAGGAGTCTTTGCTTACAAGATACAGCTGTCCCGTGTGACATACTAACATGAGTGGCAATGTTTGCTTCTTCCCTGCAAAGGGAAGAAAACACGTCAGGTGGTATGCTGGGCAGGGGTGTTCTTATATATACCAGCTGATCATGCAAGTGTACAAAAAATTCCATGATACTGATTTAAAATCACTGAAAGAAAGCATAGTAAATACATTCCATATCTATATGGTCTCTGCTGGTTTAGTTTCTTTACATTGTTTGAGGCTGCAGCATAGTGGAATGCTTGAGGTGGTGGCATAGTAAAAGTGCTTTTCAGCTTGACTTTCCTCGACCTAAAAGGACAAGCCTAAGTAGGTGTATTCATTGTATAGGTGGGGAAAACAGCTGGTTTCTATTGCTTTAGTATAGCTGGTTTATACAGGTGATAGCTGGTTTATATTGCTGCTCCTTTCCAGAGCTCGCCGTAGACAAGCGAGAGAGCAAACTGGGAAGATGGCAGATCACCTTGAAGGCCTTTCCAGCGATGATGAGGAAACTTCAACAGATATCACAAACTTCAACTTGGAGCGAGGTTAGAAAAGCTACCCAAGCTTTGTCACAGAATCACAGCATGGTCTGGGTTGGAAGGGACCTTAAGACCCAGCTCCAACCCCCTGCTGTGGGCAGGAACACCTTCCACTAGACGAGGTTTCTCCAAGCCCTGTCCAACCCGGCCTTGAACACTTCCAGGGATGGGGCAGCCACAGCTTCTCTGGGCAACCTATGCCAGGGCCTCACCACCCTCACAGGGAAGAATTTCTTCCCAATACCCCACCTAACCCTGTCCTCTGTCAGTGTGAAGCCATTCCTCCTTGTCCTGTCACTCCAGGCCCTTGTAAATAGTCCCTCTCCATCTTGAAGACTCCCTTCAGGTACTCTAAGACCACAATTAAGTCACCCTGAAACCTCTTCTCCAGGCTGAACAATCCCCATTCTCTTATGTAACAAAATACCAAGTATTTGACAGAGAAAAAAATGGATCCAAATGCAGCCCTATTTTTATACTTCACCATATTTTGGAAGAAGTTTAGGAACTTTTGATTCCTGGATCATCAGTGTGACCAGAATAGTCTGTATCACCAAGCTGTTGTGTGTCTTGCAGCTGACTGAGTAGCCCATCCTTAGTGAGATTCTTTTTATTTAATTCAAACATGCTTCTGCTGGCAAGCAGTAAGCTTTTGGACCATCAGTAATTCTTCCTTCCAATTTGTAAGATAGTTTATCATTCTTGAAATACCTGTTTGTCTTACTTGTGAAATTTTGAAAACCTCAGTGCTTTAAAAATCTTTTTTTGGTTCATGGCAAGTATTTAGTAGAGTTGTGAATAAGCTTCTAGAAATGCAATGACAAAAATTTTGTAGAGTCTTGTTGCAGCCTGGCGAAGTTTGCAAATGATAGAAAACAATGTTGAATGCAAACATTGTAGAAAAATCTTGTGCTACAATTAGCATTTGCTCTGATTAAAGAGAATCAGGTTAAAAGAAGTGAGGAGGAGGAGAGCAGCAAGGCTCACATACATAGAATTGCTTGTGTTGCATTTGAGGAGGGATTGAATGGTTTTGGTTTCTTCAAGTAGGAGAACAATATTGACTTTTCACAGTATGAGAGCTAGGGTACCATGAAATTAAGTGATAGGATAGGTTTAAAATAAAGAGGTCGCTTCTCACAGAGAAGGTAATAAATGGCAAAGTCATTGCTGTTGGTGGTTGTGGAAACCTGAAGTATGAACAAATTAGAAAAGCAGTTAGATAAACGTCTAGCTATTAGGTCTTTTGGAAGTGCAGACAGTTTCCACACCTCTAGTTGCTGGCTGGTTTACTGCAATTTTATGATTGCACTGCTTTACTGCATACAGGGAGAGCTCTTGGATAAACAGAACAACTGTTCAGGGTGGTTAGGTGCTATAATTAGCTTTGCTAAATTAAATTATCTAGATTAAAACCTCAATGGGTCTGAATTGCACTTAGTAACTTGGCAGTTTGTGTGTGCTAAAGCATTTTGTAGAAATTTCAGTTTCTGAATAAGCATAGTATTTGTAAAGCTTTTTTGCTATTGTTTGTAGCTCTCACGTTAGTCCAGAAACAGCAGTGGAACAGAGGAGTGCACTTTGGACCTACTAACTTTATATGTAGTGTCTTTTCATAATCCCAGTATGAAAAGTGGTTATATGACATAATCCCCCGTTCCCTCAGGCCTGTCTCTGCCTGCTGTGTGTACTAGTTGTGTTCACTGTGTACAGGTTACTGGTGTAACCAGACATTTACAACCGTGTCTGCAGCAAATATGACTGATTAAAATTAAACTAACCCTGAGAAGTAGAAAAGATGAAGGGAAAATAATATATAGAGAAAAAGGTCTGGACTGCATAGAATACTGGTGCTGTAAATACAAAAAAAAATAGGAAAGAAGGTGCTAGAGGATTGTAATCACTGCCCAGTGCTAACAGGCATGTTCTGGGCAGCATTTTAGCATGGTGTCTGCCAGGACTCACCCTGTCTGAACTGCCAATTCAGTTGGCTTATCTGAGATGCCCTCCTATATTTGCACTTGGATTATCAAAGATGTAGAATAATCTGGGTTGGAAGGGGCCTGGAGATCAGCTGTTTGAAACTCCCATGCAAAGCAAGGCCAGCTTCAAGTCAGATCCCCTCTGAATACAGCCCAGTACGTCACCAATCCTAACTACATCTGGTTACTTAAAATCCTTCCATGGAATGTTTAAAGTAAAACCTGTGATAAAACAGTCTGTGGGAGAGTACTTATGTGCTCCTGTTTTTATAGCTTTGTGTGTTTGAGGCAGGAGTAACAGAACTTGTAAAGGTGATGGGGTTTGCTTTGGTTTTGTTTATGGGAGTTCGCTTATGGCAGTGAGCATCAGAGATTGTCTTGAAAGAGGAATTACAGGGAGTAGGTGATTAACTTCTTGTTCCTTTTCTCCCCTGCCAGATCGTATATTGAAAGAATCCAGCAAAGTTTTCGAAGATGTTTTGGAAAGCTTTTACTCGATTGATTGCATTAAGTCACAGTTTGAAGCTTGGCGCTCCAAGTACTTTGCTTCTTACAAGGATGCTTATATTGGCCTCTGTCTACCAAAGTTGTTTAACCCTTTAATCAGACTTCAGCTGCTTACCTGGACTCCTTTGGAGGTAAGCTCTTCTGCAAGCAGCTTCTCCATTAGCTGCTACATGGTGGTTCTTTCACACTTGTGCTGAGCAAAGTAAATTGCACCTTTGATGTGTGCTTCTCCTAAAGGTGTGTTATAGGGATGAAGTTTCAAATGGGCACCTGTCTTGGGGCAAAACTTTGCTGGGGAGTGCCTGGACTGGTTGATCCTCCATGTTCCCAGCAGGCTGGAGTTCAATTTGGCACATTGCCAGTTACTTCTCAGGGAGTGGTGTACACCAAAATGTTTGCAACTGCCCATGGTAGTGGGTTGGAACTAGGTCCCTTTGAACCCAAACCATTGTATGATTCTATGAAAATACATTTAGTCTTTAAAATGCTTCAAGAAAATTGTGACTCTAGATATGCTATTTCATCAGAAGTGGAACTAAGAAGTTTGTTCTTATGTGGAATTAAACCTGTGTCTCTAGGTTATGTATCTTTCTCTCACCTACACCTTCACATCCTGTAGAATTCTGGCTGGCCATTTCCAAGTCTTCCTCATAGTACTCATTGCCCAGTTATTAGGTAGGGAATATGGGAAAAGCGGAACAGCACTGTGGCAGCCCAGTATCCCTGGCACACATTTGTTGTCCAGCCTGCATATGTATGCTTTCATGAGGTGCCACCAGGAGAAACAGTTCAGGTAGCTTTTGACTCCCTCTCTCTTCCTCCTTTTTTCAGAAGTGTTTTTTTTTTTTTAATTAACTACCAAGAGAATATCTGCAGAAGGGGATTTTTCGTCAGCTCTTCTCCAAGTGCAGAGGAAGGAGAGGCATGACTCTTCTTCAGAGAAAGTTCAGAGTGTAATTTTATTAATTTGATGTTTGACTTCATTAATCAAACAAGGAAAAGTCTAAGGAAGATGCCCTCATTAAATTGAAAACAGTTTTTGTGCATTCTCCCTTCCCCCATGCTATTTCTCAGAGTTTTCAGGTTGACAAAACAAAGCTCATGTTAGTTGGACACATGGTACAGAATTGTCAAGTCTAACTGTATTCACTACTCTCTGTTAATGGTCCTTGTAAGCATTTTGTTAAGTTAGAAAAATTACAAGGTGCTCATAAAGAGAGGTTTTAAATCTAGAAGGCATAATTTTATAATGCAGCACAATTGAGCTTCTGACTTGTACCCTAATCTGTAGGCTTTTGTTTGGCTCAGGTGTAAGTAGAAGTTAAAATCTGGGGGGCAACAACTGCTAAAAATTCAATCTTACTTCAGCCATTTTCGCTTTTATTACATTTAGTGACTGTGCTGGTAGAGTGAATTGGTTCATTTGGCAGAGTGTTTAAAGCTGTTTTTGTGAGTGTATCGTACTTGGTACATAATACTTCCATGTGTTGACTTCAAATCTTTGTTTAGGAATCTAACCCCAATTCTTTTTTTATTAGGGCAAGTGTCGAGATTTTGAAACTATGTTGTGGTTTGAGTCACTGCTGTTTTATGGCTGTGAAGAGCAGGAGCAGGTGAAAGATGATGCTGATATTTCACTATTGCCTACCATTGTAGAGAGAGTTGTTCTTCCTAAATTAACAGGTAAAATTAACAGGTATAGGCTTAGAAAATGTGAGGGAGGGGGTTGTGGAGTCTGATGCTTGTTTGTGCTCTCAGATTTTACTGTTTCGTAAATAATTGCATGAATGTCTCAGTACCTGTACTTGAGTATTTGTAAAGTGGAGTAATTCTTTAATCTCTTACAGTAATTTCTGAAAATATCTGGGATCCCTTTTCTACTACACAGACATCTAGAATGGTAGCAATTGTACAGAAACTAATAGATGGATATCCCTCAGTGGTGAATGCAGAAAACAAAAATACACAAGTAAGTTGTTGGGTTTTTTTCTTAGATATGTTGCATAAGTTAAGGAATTTGTATATATTTTTAATACCTTACAGCAAGAAAATACAGCAAGAAAAAGAATTTTTAAATGATGTGATGCTCTGCAGCCTGATTGTGGGGAGTAAAGTACGGTGATAAATTAAAAGAAGAAACTCAGAGGGGAGCCTCCCCAAAATAGATACTAGAGATAAAAAGATACACCAGATGTACTAAGACTTGTTGGTCTCCAGTTTTTCTGTAAGGGTTGTCTACAAATACTCAGGCTTTTCTTTTTTATATCTTTGCAGCCTTTTCAAATATAGTGCCTGGAAATTGGATTGTTTTACTTACCTTCTGTGAATGCAGGAACTGATATTAGGATTTCAGGTTTTAATTGAAAGTGTCAAATTTCAGCTCTATTAATTATTACAGACTTCTTTAAGACTATTTGTGTGCTCAAATATGTACATATGTTTACTGTTATAGTCACAAGTGTTCTTTGTTGCTTTAAAAATCAGTATCTGATTAAGTAATCAGTATCAGATTAAGTAATATCTAAGTATTTACTTACTAAGCAGTACATTGGACATTTAAAAAAAATTATCTGTTTCAGATGCTTTTAAAGGCGTTGTTGCTAAGAATGAGGAGAACACTAGATGATGATGTATTCATGCCCTTGTATCCAAAAAAGTAAGTTTACTTTCAACTATGGTGTTAGACCTTTCTTAGCAAGTCACTGTCTTCTGTCCATAGTTAACAGGGGTTTTTCCCAGTGTGGTTCAGTGCCTGGATACAGGAGATCTTTCGTAATCCTGCTGGGAGCATTTAGTAAAGACAAGAAGGATGGAAGGGAATATTTATGGAAATGAACTGTGTGTTGGAAGGAAGAAGCCAGCAAATTCAAGACAGAGGTGTGGTCTTGGCTGCTCATTAAAGAAATTTCTTACTTTCCAGCATCTTAGAAAACAAGAACTCTGGTCCATACTTGTTTTTCCAACGTCAGTTTTGGTCCTCTGTTAAGGTAAGTCAGTAAACACGTCCAGTAAATCTTTGGTCTAAGACAGTGTAGCAATAAAATCCTCCTCAAATTTGTGGAAAATGGTAGATGGAAACTGCTTCCACTTCATTTGCAAAAACTCTAATTCCGAATTCTTAGTCTTTGATAACACACTGTGCCCTCTTCACGCTGTGTCCGGTCACCAGTGGTGTCCCCCAGGGCTCAGTTTTGGGCCCAGTCCTGTTTTATATCCTTCTTGACGATCTGGATGAGGGGATCAAGTTCACCCTCAGGAAATTTGTGGACAACACCAAGTTGGGCAGGAGTGTTGATCTGCTGGAGGGCAGGAAGGCTCTGCAGAGGGAACTTGATGAGGCCAGTGGGATGAGGGGCAACAGGGCCAAGTGCTGGGTCCCTACACTTTGTCCGCAGTAATCCCAGAGCTGCGTGCTGGGGGCAGAGTGGCTGGAAAGCTGCTGGGCAGGAGGGGCCCTGGGGGTGCAGGTCAACAGCAGCTGAATGCGAGCCAGGTGTGCCCAGGTGGGCAGGAAGGTCAAGGGCACCTGGCCTGTACCAGCAATGGTGTGTCCAGCAGGACCAGGGCAGTGACTGTCCCTCTGTGCTGGGCACTGGTGAGGCTACACCTCGAATGCTGTGTCCAGCTCTGGGCCCCTCAGTTCAGGAAGGACATTGAGGGGCTGGAGCATGTCCAAAGATGGGAACGGAGCTGGGAAGGGTCTAGAGGGTAAGTCCTATGAGGAGCAGCTGAGGGAGCTGGGGTTGTTTAGCCTGGAGAAGGGGAGGTGGTGTGGGGGGACACCTTATCACAGCCTGACAGTGGGGTGTGGCCACATGGGGTTGGGTTCTGCTCCCAGGCAACCACAACAGGATGAGAGGAAATGTCCTCAAGCTGTGCCAGGAGAGCTTCGGGATGGACATCAGGAAGAACTTTTTCACAGAAAGGATAATGAACCATGGGAATAGACTGCCTAGCGAGGTGGTGGAGTCACATCCCTGTGACTTAAGAAAAGATGGACGTGGCACTCCATGTTCTGGTTTAGTGACAAGGTGGTGTTTGGTCAAAGAATGGACTTGATGTCAGAGGTCATTTCCAACCTAGTTGGTTTTATAGATTAAAAGGTTGTCAGGTGGAAGCACCATAATTTTAACTTCAATATTATGGGGTCACTTAGCTTACTTGCCCCCGGCTTTTAATGTCCTTGTGCTTGTCAGAATAAAATATACTACTTTTGGGGAATGGGGGAGCTCAGAGCTATGGCTATCATAGTTTATTTCCAGCAAAAGACTATGAAGAAAATTAACTCACAGTTAAACAGAAAAGTAGAGACTGATGTTGATTGAACAGCTGCTCTCCATGATCACACAGATCTCTTCTGACAGAAGAGAAACAGAACTCTTCTCCAGAATTTTCTGTTTAAATTGCAGCAGCAAGGGAGACTGTATTCTGAATAGGTTTGCAAAACATTTTGAAGTATTAAATATTTTTAAATGTTTGATGTGTTTGATCAACTGTCTGTTTTCAGTACATTTTGGAATAGTTATTTTCCCCGTGTTGTATTTTCAGTTATTGGGAAATTTTCTTCAGTGGTATGGAATCCTGTCAAACAAAACTCTCCAGGAGCTGTCCATAGATGGGTTGCTAAATAGATACATTCTTATGGCTTTTCAAAACTCAGAGTATGGAGAGGACAGCATTAAGAAAGCTCAAAGTGTAAGTAAAACAATGTTAAAAGTAGTGGATTTCAGCTGAAAGGAAAATATAGTTAAAACTTGATGTTGCCTTATGAAATATTGGCTTTGATACCTCAAAAGTTGTACTGTCAGTGAAAAATAGATTTTATTTTTTTTCAGTATACAGACTAAAGAAAGAACCTTCTTTGGCTCATGCCTGTAGGTGGATTTTAGGTGTACTGTGGGTTTCAGTGCTTTACTGCTTAGATTTTGGCATGGGGTTTTTTGTAGTTTTCTCATTTTTCACTCAGTTTGGCTTTGTCACTGCAGCCTTACTAGGCAGACTTCACAAGTCATGTTACATAGCTTTTAAAAATTTTGTTCTTTTGTGTTTAACTTCCTTTTTTCTGTTTTTTCTAGGTAATTGCTTGCTTCCCTAAACAGTGGTTCACTAACCTAACAGGAGACAAGACTATTTCTCAGCTAGAAAACTTCTGTAGATACCTTGTTCACCTGGCTGATACAATTTACAGAAACAGCATTGGTTGCTCTGATGTAGAGAAGAGAAATGCAAGGTAACTTATTTTGAGTTAAAGCAGTTGCAGTTCTTGTGATTTATTTTGCCAGTGCATGCAAACATGGGTAACTCTCTCCATCTTGCTATGTGTCTTTAGAAACTTCTTTGAATTCAGGTTAGAAATGTTACATTGTGGCAGATAGGGGTATTTTTAGGTGTCTGAAAACAGTAACTACTGGAAATACTGAAACACTGATACTTTGCACTACTCCTTAGTGTCCTGGATTCTTAAGGGGGTTTATAAAAAGCAGTGAGAAGGACTTTTTATATGAGCAGATACTGTCAGGACAAGGGAGAGTGGCTTTAAACCTGAAAGAGGAGATATTTAGGTTAGATATTGGGAAGGAATTCTCTTGGCTGTGAAGGTGGTGAGGCCCTGGCACAGGTTGCCCGGAGAAGCTTCCCATCCCTAGACATGCTCAGGGCCTGGCTGGATGGAGCTCTGAGCAACCTGGTCTGCTGGAAGGTGTCCCTGTCCATGGCAGGGGGTTGGAATGAGATAAGCTTTAAGGTACCTCCCAACCCAAAACATTCTATGATTCTGCCAAATTTTGTAGCTACCATGTTTGGACTATTTCACCTTGTGAGCCTGTTGCTGATTTCTGCGTAGTGGCTTCTAAATTGAAAATTGTCTTTTGTATACAGTTCAAAAGTTCTGACTATTTACACAGCCAACTAGATGAACCTGTTTTGCCTGAGATCCAAGAGTCATTTTACTTGAATCCAATGATCAGCTTAATTAAAAGTTTGCATTAGGCATGTTACTGCTGGCCAAGTAACCTGACATGCTATGGGAACAGCAACAGCACAGGAATGAATAGTCTTCCGGTCTTGGTACAGTCCTGTGTTTCAGTGTAACAGTTTGGCATTTAAGTTTATTTAAGTTTTTGAACTCTCTTCTTTTGGAGGTATGTTTCTAAATTTGAAAGAACTTTCTTCACCAGGTGAAATGATAACTTGGTAAAAATTTTTATTGGAAGAGAAACATCCAATTATCCTTGTTTTCACACCAGGTTCTAATTTGATTTCTATCTTCTGTCCATATGCTTTTTCCCAGCATTTAACAAATCTGTTGCCATTACCCTTATTAAGCAAATATAATAAATCTGCAGCAAGAGTATGAAATATATGGCTCCATAGTGAAGTCTTCTGTTGGAAAATTAATCCATGTCAGTGATTGTTCTGTTTCTGTATTGACTTCTCCTGCCTCTTTTTTAGGGAGTACATCAAGCAGATCATAAAGCTTCTAGCAAGTATCCGAGCCCTGGATCATGCCATTACTGTTGCAAATGATCACAATGTAAAAGAATTTAAGATTCTAATAGAAGGAAAATAGACTTTCCCCACAACTCATTTTGAGCTTTAAAACCATTCCTGTTGTGTAATTTATGTACATATGTAAAGTTTCTTAAACTGTAAAGTATTGATCTTTGTTTTAATACAAAGTGCATTCTTATATACAGCATCCTTAAAAATAAAAATCATTGACTTCATTGAAAACAAAAATGGAATCCCAAGGTTGTCATCTTTCCAGAAACCAGATTTTCCCTCATGTTTCTCAAAATCTTGTTTACAAAAATACTATGTGCCCATGATCAGTGGTCATCTACTCCTGTTAAGTGTTCCATGGTTAACTGGAATGTGTATAATATATTCTGTGTAATACAATGTATGCATATATTTATACCACCATGTTGCTTTCACACTGGATATAGAGATGTTGTACTGTTGCAATGAGCTTTTCATTTGCTAAAAAGTACTTATTTTGACAATAAAATGATCTTACTATTGGTCAAAAGGTCTGGTAAAACATTCAAATATGTGAAAAATTGTGAGTTGAAGAGTAGAGACACATTGAAGTGGATCCTGACCTTTAAAAAGCAGCTGTTCTACACTCCAGGTGGAGTAGCTAAAAAGTGATTTGCATTCAGAATATGGAACTCTTAAGACTGTTCTAAAAAAGGAAGACCTGGATCAATGCTGATTTTTTTTTTTTTTTAATACAGGCAAACACTGAGAATTTGTGATTATTGTGCGTGTGTAGATGGTGGCACTTCCTAAGCTCCAAACACATTTCATTTTGTAGGAGTAATGGTTTACCTCTGAATTCTGGACCCTTCTTCCTTTTCTAAGTTGCTTAAGTTGTGTCAGGATTGGGGGTGGGGGGTGTTGGTTTTTACTTGTTTGCTTTGGTTTTTTGGTTTTGTTTGGTAATGTCATTCGTGGAACCTATTTCTTCATGTTAGTGTGGCTACAGATATGGAGCAAAATGAGGGTGAAAAAAACATTTGAAGTATTTGTATTGTAGTAAATATTCAAATGTTACACTTCCCACTACGTATTATCTAAGTATAGTCCTAAAAAACCAAGGCATTTAATTTAAATGTAAGTGAAAAACCACTTCCAAAATCTGTTCGTATCACTGGTGACTTGATCTTGGGGTCCAAGGCAGGTGGACAGCTGTAATAGCCTTGGGTTAAGAGCTATTCTCCATGTGTGCCCAATGTTTTAAGGGGAACTGTAGCAATTAATTTGCATACTGAATAATATTTATGCTTATGTCATGTGGTATAAATGACTATATTAAAAACATACATCTGTAACACGCACGCTTCCTTGGGACACTGGATAGTTGTTTTTTTGAACAGTTGGGATTGATGGAGCATACTCAGAAATACCTGCTTTTAAAAACTGCTTCAATAAACTCAAGGAGTTGTTGCAGTGCAACTTGGTAAGCTTTGTTCCTTTAGGAAGGGAGTGAAAGAAATTATGTGGGTGTTGGCTCTGGTTGACTATTCCAATATGTCAGAAATCATCTTTCAAAGCTGGATTTCTGGAATGAACACAATAGGATAAACATTGGAATTCATATACCTACATAAATCATTGTTTAGTTATTTGAAATACTATTGTAGCTGCATGATTTAATAGTGACAGATTTGATCTTTTGATCTTTCTGTGCTAAAAATGTTACTGATTTCAGTATCTTGAAGAGGACCTGAAGGGAGCCTGTAAGAGAGCTGGAGAGGGCTGGAAGTGACAGGTAAGTGTCAAGTGGAGCTGAGGGGAGTGGTCACAGTTCTCTTTGTTACTGATACTGTTGCTGTTCCTGTTAATTTTTTTTCTCCCATTGCTGTTTTCCAGTAAATTGTTCATCTCTCAACCCATG
Organism: Daphoenositta chrysoptera; assembly: GCA_013397915.1. Classification (NCBI taxonomy): domain Eukaryota; kingdom Metazoa; phylum Chordata; class Aves; order Passeriformes; genus Daphoenositta; species Daphoenositta chrysoptera. The sequence continues at coordinate 94,308 of VZRO01003391.1, read as the reverse complement.
ATCTTTAACCTTTTGTGCCCCCAGTTCTCCTGCCTTGGGGAGAGGGAGGAAGAGGAAGGAGGAGAAGTGAGCAACTGGCTCATAGTTTGGAGTGGTTTCAGTGGGAGCAGTAAATCTGGAACCACGTAAACCAAGGTACTAATTACCAATTCCTTACCAATTCCTAAACCAAGACAGCCTTACTGGGCTCCCAGTGTGAGGCACAATGACGGCACAACCCACAAAAGAGTGGGTTGGAAACAAACTTGATCTCAGCATTTGCTGTATTAGGTCCAGAGCCACTGGTCACAATGTTGCTTGGTCCGTTCATGTGGGTGTGGTACCTCACCCTGGATATGTTCCTGTACTCCTGTATGTGCTCCTCGGGGTGACCTTTTACAGAGCAGGGACAAGGATGGGCATTCCTCTGTTGCTGTACTGTGGGATATGAGTTTATGACACGATAGCATCAAGGGCAGTGAGGGTACTTTGGGATGTGTGTTCAGTGCTGCTCTCCTGCTGCCCTTACTTCAGCACTACCTTTGGGAGTCCATTAATAATCGTACCCAGTCTGTGGGGGGAACAGGGGAAGGATTACTTCCCCCCTTTTTTTCTCCCTTTTTCCTCCTTCAGGCCTGTTACAACAGCTTTTGAGAATTTTGAATTCCCTTTGGATGTTAAGGAAAGCATGCTCTTGTTGCTGTGTCTGCTGTGTCTCAGTGCAGTCCACACTGTGTTTAGAGTCATATTTGGAGGCAGAACAGAGATTTCCAAGAAGGCCATTCAGAGACCTGTTCTGAGGGGCAATAGTCATGAGTGGCATGGAATGTGCGAGAAAATTGGCCAATTTTTTGAGAAATTCTCTGCTCTGATGGTTTGGGGGTTCACCCCTGAACAACTGCAGGACCCTGATAAAGCGACAGAATATTTGCAAGGAGGATGCTGTGGCAACTCCAGAGATGAGCAGCTTACTGCAGTGTGTTGGGCCCTGGGCACTCTTTATTGGACACTGATGGTCAGTAGGGAGCACCCTCAGGAGGAGGAGGAAACAGAGCAACAGGCACTGTGGCCACGCCAACTGCAGCTGAAGCAGGGGAACAACTGGGAGCAGTCACCGGTTGTCTTGGTTTGAAAAACAGGTGTCTGCCAAGGAAGGCGGGAACCTCCCTTGGAATGGAAAAAGGTGACCCCCTTCCTTCCGAATTACTATAACTTTGGAATTAGGGGGCTTTCAGGCAAAGATATGGGAAAAGGAATTGCAGTTCTTTACTAATATATATATATGTGTGTAACAAGGCAAACAAGCAGCAACACGGGCAGCACCACCAAGCAGAACCAGGAACCCAACCACAGCCTTCCCTCGGCTGTCGGGCACTTTCCCCTTCGGTGCAGTTCCGCTCACGGCCGGCAGGGGCGCTGTTGGCTCCCGGCCGGGCAGGGCGGGGGCGATGATTCCCCCGCGCCGGCAGGGGGCGCTGTGGCGCGGGCTCAGCTGCCTCTCCCCACACGGGTAATGGCGCCTCAGCCGGCGGGAGAGATGAAAAAGGGGCCTCCTTTGCAAACTCACGGGGAGCAGCCGCTCTCAGAGCCGCTTGGGAAGCTCAATGGATTGCAGCAGGAAACCTCGGAAGAAGCAAGCTGGAAACGGCAGAGGCGGGCACGCCGGGGGCTGGCAAACAAAGTGTTACAAACTCCAGGGCTGTGCCTGAAGGTGTGGGGTGTCTGGGTGTGGGGTTACAGTGTAGCAGGAAGCCCTGAAGCAGTGGCAGTGAGCACCGGGGCAATCGCCCTCCGGGGTGGCTCACCCACCATGGCTGGTCTCGGGGTCGGGCTGCACAGAGCCCTGGCAGAGTCCTGGCACAGAGCCCTGGCAGGGGACAGGGCGCTCCCGGGTTCTGGCACAGCACGCACTGGCTTTGGGCTCCCAAGCAGCAGAGAAGCAAGCCAGTAAGCTCCAGTCACAGTGCTGAAGGAAAAGGAAAAAAACGGGCAAAAGCCACACGGCAACGGTATCTCTCCTCAGAGGGATCCTGCCACATGGCTGTGGAGAAGAATTGCCCCACCAAAGGGAAGCAACCGCCTCCCAACCCCCCCCCACTTTTGCAGGAAATCCCAGGCTGGCTCTCACCCATCCTGATACTCCCGGAACTGGCGGAGGGGGCAGCAAATACCCCGGACACAAAACAAAAACAAAACCAAAAATGAGTATGGGATAAAACAACATCCCCAAGACACCTGCACAGAAGAAGGAATCCAAGACAAAATCAGTTCAGTTAGTGAGGAATGATTAAGCAGGACCCTCAGAACAGGAGGAGGAGGCAAGCCCAGAGAAAATCTCTTGATCCATGTCCCCAGGTGAGCTGTAAGATGTGTGAAAAGGTTTCAGCTGCAAGTCAGGTGAGCCCCTGGTGACCTGGCTGCTCCAGTGCCGGGATATCCCAGCTGGCAATATGGAACTGGATGGTAGTGAAGCCAAGCAACTGGTGTCCCTGTCCTGGGATGTGAACATTGACAAGGAGATTGGGAAGAGGACAGAAACTCTCAGGCTCTGGAGGCAACTCCTGTCAAGCATGAGGGAAAGGCATTCTCTCAAGGATGATCGAGTAGTGCACTGAGACAAGTGGAACACCATGGAGCAAGGTACCCAGTATCTTGGAGAGAATGAACTGTGCTGGATATGATCTATAAGGATTCAAATAATGAGCAATCCCCTGTAAAGCCAGATGAAGTCCAGTGTACACAAACTGTGTGGCCAAAGTTCTCATGGAGCATGCCAGTGTCATAGGCCAAGTTACTGGCAGTGATGTCATGGAAAGAAGAACAAAGAACAAACTTCAGCTATATGAAGTGTTTTTTCAGCCTGCCCCCTCTCCCCTGGGCCTGTGTCATGTCCATGGAAAGACTGTCCAAGGACCTGCAGTGATTAAAGGAGGACTACCAGCGATTAAAAGTAGAGGTGTCCCACACCTCACGAGTAGAGCCTGGAATCTCGGCTATTGGGAGCAGGAACCTCCTGCTTGAGAGAGAGGGTGCACACCACAAGTAACCTGTGATTTTACCTGCGTGACTATGGAGAGGACATGAAGAAATGGGATGGAAAACCCACCTCTGCCCTGGCAGCACAGGTATGTGAGCTGATGGGAAGAACAACCACTGCAGGAAATGCCTCAAGGATAAATGCCTTTCTGGTTTCCTGTGGGCAAGTCCTCAGACACAATAGGAGGGCTGATGTTACTACCGATACTCTTGAAGGGACTTCCAGTTCATGTTTAAAAGAAGTGAGCAGTAAGTACCATGACCAGAACTAAAGGGGCCTTGTCTCCTTCCAGGTGGAGGAAAGGGACAATCGGATCAATTGGACTGAGTGGATCTGATGGCCTGGCACAGATATAAGGCTTTAATTGACACTGGTGCACAACGTACCCTGATGCCATCAAGGTATGTAGGGGAAGAATCCATCTGTATTTCTGAGGTGACAGGAGGATACCAAAAATGACTGTGCTGGAACCTGAAGAGAGCCTGACTGGGAACAAATGGCAGAATCACCCCATTGTGACTGGCCCAGAGGCCCTGGACATCCTGGGCATAAATCACCTCAGGAGAGGGTATTTCAAGGACCCAAAAGGACATAATTGGGTTTTTGGGATAGCTGGTGTGAACACAGGAAATTAAACAGCTACAGCTCACACAGAAAAATGTAGCAGCAAAGAAGCAACTGCTGGACTGTCCCTTCTCCTCACTGCCTATCAGTGCACCACAAACACGGGGGCTATGCACTGTTCTTGCCAGCTGTATGTAGGGTCACATACTCCTACAGTCTGGTGAGGCCACCTGGCAATTTGAAATCTCCAAAATCCCCCAAAATAAGGTCCTAGAAAAAAAAGACAGAGCTAGGCATCACCTTCCACTTGCAGCCTGTGCACACCCTGGTGGTATTCAGTTTCCTACTCTATGTAGCTTCCCATTCTTTCCCTCTTACAGAGCCAAGATCCCAAAGAGTTTACTAACTGCTCCCACACTAACAGTGCCACAACAAAAAGCTCGTGGTGTCTTTTACCTTCCCCCTGTCGCGGTTGCTCAGCTCCACACGATGGCAGCAGTGTAGTTGCAAAAGAGGTTTAATTGTGTCGCGATTATCTTTCAGCAGCGCAGTGTGCAGATCCCAAGCTGAAATTGTCAGTACTTGCAAAAGGCAATGTGCCAGGACAGAAAAATTTGTCTGGCCTTCAGATTCCATTTGCAACCTTTAATTCACATCACGCTCTAGCAGCATTCACCTTCATCTTATGGCTGGTAAACTGCTGTTCCATGGGAAGGAAAACCCGGAGATCCAGTGTTTTTAAGTGCCAATCATAGGCTGCCCACTGGAGGTGAAGGCCAGCAACAGCTTTCTAGCCTGGCACCAGTTGTGTTGGAGCAATCCTTGGACATACTCAGTTTTTGAGCTTAGCCTGAAATTTCCAAAGTGAGGTCCAGGAGGTGGGTGACAGTACCATTCCTTTGGAAATAAAGAACATAGTGCCAGTGTTGCTAGTGCAGATCACAAGCTTCCAACGGAGGTAAAGAGCAGCAAGTACCTTCTGTCCTAAAACATTTTTTGTGCAAGCAACCCATGGATGTATTCAACATTGCAGGAGGTATCCTTAAAGAGGACAACAGTTCTTTTACATAGGAAGGAAAGCACCGAGACCACGTTTCAGTAGGAGACAATAACAGCCAGGGGAGGTAAAGACCAGCAACACTTTTCCTGCCTTTGCAGCTTGGATCCATTTGTCAGAGCTAGTGTCCTGAATTAACAGGACACTAAATGTTACCTTTCCTTGGAAATATAAACAAGCTCACCCTGCAGATGATTGTCTGCCCAGTGGACGTTAAGACCTTTCTGTCCTGGCACCTTCCTCTCTTAGACCATTCCTAGGACAAATTCAATATTGGAGGCGTAGGCAAATTTTGGCTGTAAGCTCCTGAGAAAGGATGATGGTGCTTTTACCTGGGAAGGAAAGCACCGTGTCCTAGAGCAGCAGTTGCAGGTGAGAGGCTGCCTCACAGAGGTAAAGGCCGTGTTCTGTCTTGGAACCTCTTTTGTGTTATCATTCCCTGGGTGTATTCGATTGAGCAGTGGTATCCATAGTTGTGGGAGGGAGAGAGAAGGGGGATGAAACAGCCTTCCTGGGAAAGGAGAGCACCTTGCCCCAGTGTTTTTTGTACAGATGGCAAGCTGCCCAGGCAAGGTAATCAGCAACAAAACTGGGACTTGTTTGTAAGAGTAATCCTGTGTCCTCTTTAGTTTTGAAGATCGAATTAAAATTTTGGATGTGCCCTCCAAGAAGTGAATGGCAGCATCTTTCCTTGTGAAGGGAAGCACACAGCCCCAGTGTTGGTTGAAGTCAACAGGCTGCTCAGGGGAGCCAAAAGCCAGTAAGAGTTTGTTCTCATGGGGCCTCCTGTATAGCCTAAGTTTTGGGACCTATCCAGATTTGAAGGTTGAAAACTCAGAACGAAGAGAGGCTGTTCACTGAAAATGTTTCTTATTTCCTAGATCATTACCTGAAAAGTCCCAAATGTTGCCAGGCTGACCTGAAATGTATCTTCTGATTTATTACCACTGGGCTGAGAAATAAAATTGCAATAGGATTTAGAATTTTTGAGTATCTCTCATCACCAAATACTTTTAAACAAAATCATGCCAGTTCACCTAAAAGCTTGAGACTTATGGCCTTCAGCAAGTACATGAAGTTGAATATATCTGGGGTGCTATTTTGATTACTGAGTGTCTTGTTTCTTCCCAAGTCTCTCCCATCCATCTCCTCTTTCACAGTAAATACGAAATAGTAGACTGCAACAAATTAGGAAACCTTGTTAAAGTATCACACTGAATTACATTATCATATAATGTATCAAGAAAGCCTTAAATATTTTTTCTCAAGTTAACAAAATATACTCAACTTACTTGTATTGCAATATTATTCTCACTCACTACTTATTTGTTAACCATTTTTAGGGTTTTTATTTTAAATTCTGACTAATCTTGACTCTGCCATTCATATGAAACAGCAGGTCTTCCACATGGCAAATTTAATCTTCAGTAGGTTGAGAAGAATATTCCTGTATTAAAGAATATGCAATTAAAAATGAAAATAAATTGAGCAAAATACACACTACTGAGGAAATATCACGAGTAGTTTAATACCAACTTTGGTACAATTACCTCTCTGGATTATTAGGAGATTTCAGCTTTGTCTAAAGAGTGCTAAACTAGTGGTTTGGGCCTATTAAACTTATAAACTGTATAGAGACTACTGTGTTACTGTTTTCAGAACTGTTTGAGCAGTACTAGAGAAATGAATAACACACCAGTAGAGACTGTCACAGCAGAAGACTTATACAAAATAGAAAAGCCTTTGTAGAAAGGATAGTGGTTTTTATTGTAGTCTTAGAAAATACTGAATTATGAAAAATACAAAATCAACTGTTGTAATTATCTGTTTATTTTACAATCTGTATGCCATCATACCCTTATGGCTTTAAGATAGTCTGTCCAAAGTATTTTAAAACATGCTTTAACAAAGTATTTTACAATTTCAAAATCGAGTATTTCTTTACTGGAAGAAAAAAAATAAAACCAAACTCCAAAAACATTTTCCTGAGAATTCTGTATCATAAAATTGTCATTCATTCATAACATTTGCAAGTTGATGATATAGGCTATAGAAGTCAACATGCAACTTGTAGGTCTATGGTATTAAATAAATATTTTAAAAATTATTTAGATGCAGCTGGTCAGGCAAAAAACTACCCTTCATCAAGTTCATAGCAGGTTTAAAACCACGATATTACTTTTATCATAGGTAAATAACTGCCATGATTCCCGCCCTGGAATCCTCCACCATGTGGAATTCAGGTTGTGGCTGATGCCCAGACTGCAGCAGGGGAGCACAACCCTTGAGGGATATTCCAGCCTCACACTGGGCCATCACTGACCTTGTTTTCCAACATCTGCAGCCAAGTGTGTCAGGGCTTTGGGCCACTGGATAAGCTCCCAGCCAGCCAATCCCTACAAAGATGCTCCACCTCATTATAACAAGCATTTACCCCAAGGAATTCCATTTCCAAGTATGTGCACTATTAGGACAATGCTTTAATGCCATTGTCCACGTCATTTCAGAATATCACCAGCTTTAAAAGTGATAGTAGTTATGAACAGTAGAGGTTTGGGGCTTTCAATTTTGTTTTTGATTGTTTCTTGTTGGTTTGCTTTTTAAATAAAATGGAGATATAAGAACAAAATGCTGCCCAGGGTGGCAGCCTGGGAGGGAGAGAAGATTAAATTAAACAGGAATCTACAGAAACTGGAGAAAAAGCCCAGAGAGCTTCAAAAAGGAATACATATACAGGATCAACATATCTCAATGACAGTAATTTAAAAGAATTTCAATTCAATTATCATGATGTCTGCCATGTAGTATTTATTTCTGAATTTCAATTACTGCAAGCGTTGTGATTTATACAAGCTATGCTCCATCACCATATTTTTTCCCTTAAAAAGGTAAAGATATATGATGAAAATCCAAGGATTCACTAGAGATTTGAATCAACTTTCAATCCCATAGGTGAGGTAGTGTAGTCATTTGTATTACGTGCTGGTTATGAGAAGTCCTGTTGAAATCTGTAAATTTTTAAATTTCTGTTTTAAGTAAGTGGCTTACTGTATTTATTAATGCTATGTTATCTATGGATGATGGGGAGAGGAAAAAAAAGAGCCTTGCCAAGAACAAGTTTTGTTTCACTGCAAGATAAAACTGCAAAGCAGTATTTACAAGGGCCTTTGCTTAATTGCTGCCTACTGTACATGCACACAAAGACACAAAAAGCTAATATACATTCTGAGGTAGGAAATGAAGAATTCCACTGGCTTGTACAAGATTCTTCATGTTTTGTAAACCAGCAAACCCAAAGTTTTCTGTGGTGAGGTTCAATACCAGGAGATGGTGTGAGAATAACATCTAAATAACAATGCATCATTGGTATACAATATGCATCCACTGCTATGTAAAAATCTAGAAAATGGGGATTATTTTCAGTAGCTGAATTTCTCCTTCGCAGAGTAATAAAGGAAATATCTCCAGCTCATTTCTTCAATAAACTTGTTATGTATCTATGCTAATAGCACAAGCCATTGAAAATGTACTACAGGTTTAGCCATAAAGTATCCTGAAGACTAAAATTCTGAAATAGAACTTTACTGGTCCCAGTCATCAGAGAACAAATAGTTTTGTAACTTACTTTAGGCAGTTAGGCACTGAAAGAAAAAAATGTGGCGCCTGAATATCTTTAAAAAAAAAGAAAAAAATTCTGTCCTTAGACTTTCACAACACTTTGATTCCAACTTGCCACAAACAAGCAGCAAGCTTGAAGGTGCTAGGACAGTTATCATAATACAGCAGTGAGTTTTAATAAGCCCATGGGATTCAGATGCCAGAGGATCCAATGCACACTCATCCAAGAACTGCACCAGTTTCAGATGTCTGCCTTCCACAGTACGTTGTTATTCCTCCCACTAAATTTAGAGAAGAGAGTAGCATGTGGCAGCACCTCTGCTGCTCCAGTTCTTTTAATTCTGTACTAGAGACAAGACAAAAGCACTTATTCAATAAAAGCATACTACTAATCAATTCTACTAGTAGTAGTAGTAGCCTACTACTTTAATTCAGTAAAAGTCTTCTCTGGGACAGGGAGGGGAACAGCAGGAAGCAAGGAGCTATTCCAGTGTACTTGCCAGAATCTCCTCATCCTGTCATGTTACTTAACCCATCTACAAAATGAACATTTACAGAGCTATATTTGTTTCTTAAGGTTTGTCTGCCAGGAAAAAAGAAGTCTGAGAAGAATTCCAGGTATAGAAGTCATTGTGCATAAACAGCTGTCAGGAGGCTTTCCTTAAAATGCAGAGTGGCATTAAGTACTGTGGCATAAATCAGAGTACAGGCTGCTCTATTCATGAACAAAACTTCCTCACAAATAAGCACCTGTGCATGGAATTTATACTCTCCAACAGCTTTCCTGAACCCTCCTTGGCATCACCACACAGAAAAAGCTCCAAGGCTGACACATACAAATTTCATTCTGGAACTACACAGAGTGAACCCAAAGCTTGCCAAGTAATAATGGTGACCATGTAATTGTCAATGTAGTTTCAACAGATAAAACTTTTATCTTTTCTTTCACTTAGTAAGTTACTTTCCAATAATGCTCAATCCCACTTCTAGCTGCAATGCTGCGAGGCTGGCAATGGGAAGGAGAGATTCACTCATCTGTAGTGCATTTGTCAGTCATTTGCTGGCAGAAGTCTGTGATGCCACTGCTCTGCCCACACTGCTCCACGAGCGACGTTTGCTCCAATGTTCTGGCAGAAACTGGATGCAGTTCTTGTACTTGATCGTACGTGGCCTCACACGTGCCTTTGACACACTGAAAACAGGAACTCTGCTCAGCTGTAGGTGTTACACCTGAAAGACCATTTCCTGATTCTACAGCTGCTGGTACCACAAGCTCACTATCAGATGCAGCTGTTTCTTCTCTTTTTGGGAACAAAAATGAGAGTGGACAATCTGAAGAAGAGTATTTTGCAAGTATTTGTATTTGCTCTTGACTCAAGGCTGCTTCCTTACACACCTGCTGGCAAAGTCCAGTCAGATTCTGCTTTGTCTCACCCAGAGTTGATAAAATGTGGTTTCTTTCCTTCAGCAAGTTCTCCTTCTCATTTTGCTGCAAAAAGAAAAACAGTATTTTAGTTTACATTTCGACATAAAAGCTATGATTTAAGCTCCTGTCAAAGCTAAAACAAGACTTTAAATACTCTGGTCTCCTGAAACAGAAGTAATTTGGCATTAAGAAAGTAAACACCAACACAATCAAACATACCAAAAGGCCAATCCTAACCTCTCTGGAAGCATCATCAACTCAGCTATTTGATATGCTTTTTCAGAGATACAGCTTTTTCCAAACTCATGCTGGCAAAGGAGTAATTTGTAGTTATTGAACAAATGAAACATAGTTGCACCTACTGTTACTATTCCTGAAACACTAGTTCTACAGGGTAACACACTTCAACCATTACCAGTGAGTCAACAAAAGATTACACAGTCTCCATAGAGATTATAATACATTATATGTATTTTAAAATTAAAATGTCGAAAATCAAATATCACATTTTAATTATTGATACTATTCCACTAGGTGAAAATAAAACTTCCATTCTCAAGAAGTGTCAAGTCCACTGTAGGACAAACAATGGAGTTAAGTTATAGTTTCTAAATTAGAAAATTTAAGAAAGGTAAAGAAAGAAGATGTGCAGAAGAACCGACAGCCTAGAGACAGTGTAGGAGGACTGTCCAAGCACATGGCAACGAACAGGATGGCAACTCACTAATAAACATCAAGTAGAAAAAAACAGTCTTTATTAAATCAAGCTTTTTTTTTCTTTTTGCTTCAATGTTGTGAATTTTTCTGAGGCTTCTGATACAACTGGCTGAAGATTAAAAGACACTGATAACTGAGAAGTCTAATCATGGAAACAAGCAACTTCTTGAATAAAGAAAAATGAGGAAATGGCAAAGAAGGACAGGGAACAAGTAAGACCATCATGAAGAAGTTGAATGAAAAGGACAAAGAACCCAAACATGTTGCAACATGTACATTTTAAATTCTGTAATTAATTAATTAAAAGAAGATACAGTTTTGAAGACACACAAAGCTTTAAACAGTTTTCAAGTTTCAATCATAGGGACTGTGTGTTACAAATACTGTTATGTCAATTCACTCCTGGAAAGTTTTATTATTTTCACTCCTCCTCACATCCCCTTTTGCAGAGAAACCTCATACTGCAACCTCTACAACTTCTTTTTGGAAGAACTGATTAGGTTAAGGCAGCATTTGGCAGGAACAGTTGTGGCCAGTTCTTTTTGTCTAAAATTAGTAGAAAGAGGACTTTGCAAATAAATTTCTACTTGTCGGCATACTGGGAGCAGCTGTTAAATCATAAAATATGCCACACTGGAAAGGACTCATCAGGGTCACAGAGTCCAACTCCTGGGTCTGCATAGGATGCCTTAAAAGTCACACCCTGTGCCTGAGAACATTGTCCAAAGGCTTCTTGAGGTCTGTCAGGCTTGGTGCTGTGACCACTGCCCTGGGGAGCCTGTTCCAGTGTCCAACCACCCTCTGGGGGAAGAGTCTTTTCCTAATATCCAAATAATATCCTAAACCTCCCATGACTCAGCTTTTTGCTGTTTCCTTAAGTCCTATCATTGGTCACAGAGAGAAGAAATTGGCACCTGCCCCTCCTGAGGATATTGAAGACCTCAGTGAGGTGTCCCCTCAGTCTCCTTTTCTCCAGGCTGAAACAGACCAAATGCCTACAGTCATCCCTCCTAAAGTTTCCCCCCTTCAAACCCTTCCACATCCTCGTGNCCAGTCCATGCACACAGCCAGGGCTGCCCCATCCCAGTGCAGGATCTGGCACTTGCCCTTGTTAAACTTCCCACGGTTGGTGATTGTCCAAGTCTCCAATTTGTCCACGTCTCTCTGCAGGGCCTCTCTGCCCTCGAGGGAGCTGACAGCTCCTCCCAGTTTAGTGTCATTGGCAAATTTACTGAGTGTTCCATTGAGTCCTGTGTCCAGGTTGTTAATGAAGGTGGTGAGGAGCGCAGGGCCGAGGATGGAGCCCTGCAGATCCCCACCAGGGACCAGTGCCAGCCTGATGTCACCCCAGTCACTGTCACCACTTGTTCCTGACCCATGAGCCAGTTGCTCTCCCACCACATGATGTGTTTATCCAGCTGTGGACATTTTGTTCAGAAGGATCCTGGGAGAGCCTGTCAAAAGCTTTGGTGAAGTCCAAGAGGATTACATCTCCTGGCTTTCCTAGATCAGCTGGGTGGGTTACCCTGTCATACAAGGAAATCAGGTTTGACAAGCATGACTTTCCCCTCATGAAGCCGTGCTGGCTGTGTCTGATGCCTGCATTTTTATCCAGGTGTTTTTCAATACTTATCAGAATAATCTTTTCCATTCTGTTAGGCAGATCACTTAATCTAAAATCATTTTAAGTACCTTTTGTGTATGTAGAGACACTCAGCTGTGTATTATGGACTCATGAAATTATCTGGACTGTTGTTTAAAACAAACATGAACATTCAGAAATAGTTATTCCAGTGTAAATTCCTCAGCTCCCTTCTGAAGTTGTTGACAGGTAAATACATTTAAATACTATTGTTTTATTTTAGCAGCATTATACTAATACTACGAAGTAATGTCAGTTAGTTTTGAGGTCATAATAAACTGAGAGCTGGGGGGAATCTTCCGGTAAAGAATGTACCCACCTCACCCTGCTATAATATATATAACAAGATCTCAATTACATTTTTCTTGGATCACTGACACATCCTCCTCCTCAGCTACAGAATCTTCAGCAAAGTAGTGCTTCTTGAGACCAGTTGTCCTCTACTCTGCTCCCCCTCACAAGTACCCTCAGTTTAAAAGTTTCAAAGTGAAAATCACAGATGGGTCAGGCTGGAAGGGACCACAGTGGGTCATCTGGTCCAACCTCCCTGCTCAGGCAGGGTCATCCCATTGTACAGGGGAAAGTACAAGGAATGTGAATATACACAGGTTCTCTGAAAGAGCTGTTTCTAACAAGTCAACATCTCCTTAAGTAGCCCTTGTGTATTCTCAAATACAGAACATTAGTGACCAACAAGAACACCCAGATTCACCTGAAAGGTCAATAAGCAAAGGCTATATGGGGGAGGTAAAAAATTTACTTCATCAGTACAGAAGATCTAAAGATGATCAAAGGTAACTCTCCCAGACAACAGATTCAGCACTGAACAATATTTTCCTGCAAGAGAAGTAGAACTTAACATACTATTTCCAATTTTACAGAATCACTTGGGAGGGGAGGTACCTCAGCAGGTCTGTTGTCTGACCTCCTGCTCAATACAAAGTCAGAGATCAGGTAAGATCAGGCTGCTCAGGGCTTTGCTCAGTCATGTCACAAACCCCTCAAAGACAGGGCATGCACAGCCTTTTTGGGTGAACTGCTGCATTGCCTGCCTGTCCCTACTGGAAGAAAAAAGTTTCCTTATATTCAGATGAAATTCCCCCTTGTAATGACAATGTCTCTTGTTCTCTTGCTGTCAAGTACTCCCCGCACAGGAAGCTGAAGATCTGCCACTACCAAGGGCTGGATAACCTCAAGGACTGCCCCACCGACATAGGCAGGTGGCCATTAGGTCTCCCCATCCCTTTTCCAGGTACAAGCTCCATTTCTTCTGCCTCTTGCAGTACTTCAGGCCTAGCCATCCCAGTGGCCTTCACCCAACCTTCCTCCTGTCTATCAATGTGCTCTTGGAACTGGGAGGGGTGAAAACTCAGCAAAAGATTCAGTGTTACACGTGCCAAAATATGGTAACAACCACTGCCCTCCAACAAGTGGCTGTGCTCCTGTTAATGCAGCCCAGGGCACCGATGGCCTTTTTTCAGCCTGGACATGTTGCTGACCCATGCTCAGCCTGCTGTCTGCCCAGACCCCAAGGTCCTTGTCAGTAAAGCAACTTTCCAGCTGTCCATCTCCAGCCTCTAATCAGGCAGAGGTGAGTCTGTTCCAAATATAGGACTTTTTCAAGAAACACACCACAAGTATCTTCCGAGAGAGAAAAAAATTGAAGCAATACCAAATAGAAACTAATACAAGAGAATATGCTGCACATACTGGAAACCAGGATGAGGAATTCCACTCAAAAGTATTCCTAACATGTAGTACAGAGTATTATCTGCTTGTCAAGAGTTGTCAAACTACAGCTACACCATTCTATTCCCTCTCAAAGCCACATTACAGATGATAGCATGAGAAGAGCAACGACTTACAGGTCTGAGACACATCTGACCCAGAGTAACAGGAACAAGGCAGGAACCATCACACGTGAAGCAACCTGGGTGTACCACACACAGCCCTTCACAGACATCTCTTTTCTTCCACCCACCTGGAAATCATGCCTAGACAGATCTTAATGTTTCTGTATTTGTGTACAACTTACACAAATTTGATGATCTCTGGCTGTCAGACATGCTCAACAGCTCCAAATAGGGTCTTTTCAGGAATTTCTGAAGAAACTTAGCACAGTTGAAAAAAATATGTGACTGGAACATGTTTGTGCCTAGCAGATGATTCATATAACTCAGACCTCACCTCACAATTCTCAAGACTCAACACTCATTATCTAGACCTTGCACAGTGTTACCTGTCAAACAGCAGATGTTCAGTCTGTTCCAGCACAGGTCCACAGAAGAAAGGATATTATGTTATAATTATTAGTCTCTTAAACAACCACATGTCTAATCTTGCAGATCAGCCTTTAATTCCCTGCCCAAGTATTGCAAAATATTGACAGAGTTACATAACAGAAATGACAACATGATGACAAAACCAGGCAAAAAGTTCTGAAATGGCAGAAATGCAACTTCTCTCTTCAGTAAGGATATTATTAATACAATTACCTGATTACCCTCCCTCACAGAGCACCTTCTTCATTGAACACAACCTGCTCTGTCAGCTCACCAGAGCTTTATAGCACTGCAAGCCCTCCTTCAAAGCCCACCTCCTCACTGCAGAAGTACGAGTAGATGCAGTGAAAGATGATGCTCACATGAAAAGAAGTTTCCAGTTAATGGCACATGGCTCTAATTTTGTTTTCCTTTTCACTTTGAAGTCAGAAAAGATGCAACATGACTGCTATGTTCCAGCTGATGCAGATACCAAATTCAGGTACACCAAGCCTAAAATGCTCCACGAATACAGTAGTACAGTACAAGAATACAGTAGTCCTAAACAACTGAACTATTTCACGCACATGGTATGACTGACTATGAAAGTGAGATGAGAGTGTCAAACAAAGACTTGTTTTTCTGAAAAGCCACTCAATTATCTTCTTGCCATTGCTATTTTGGATAATCCTAACCTCAGATTACCTACATTTCTATTAAGTTACATATTTATCTTTTTATTGCCTTCTTACGGAGAAGCAAATATATTAACAGATGGCTGCAGAGAAATCTGGATGCATCAATTCCTCAGCTACAATCTTGATGCAACTGCTGAAAAGCCAAGCAACTTCCCAAGTTCTTCTGTATCTTCCGCCTTTCTGCAAGGGTCTCACTGTTAACATTCAAGACTCAGGAAACAGTTTGCCAGCCCATGCTGACATGTTCCAAGAACCGTACTTACACAACCAACAATTGCGTAACTGCAAACTCGATCATGAGCAATACCATGAGCTGAAGAACAGAATCTCAAAGCAAGAAAGGGGAAGAGGCAGAAAACAGTGTAGGATAACAGTCTGGGAATCATTCTGTACAATTCAATTCAAAGCTTATGGGTTACAGAAACATCATTCACCAAAAGTTATGCTGTCATGCATGTTTTATTTGAATGGAAACAAGTCCACAGAAGGAAAGGTGTGTGTACTTTAGAGCAAGGCTCAGAAAAATCTAGAACTGCTATCAAAAAGTTATACAATACTGATAAAGTTTTCTAAGCTTGAGTGGAAAAAGTAGTAAACCACCTCGCTCTCAAACTACTGCCAGATAGCCAGTCAAGATGTTTAGAGAAAGACATGACAAGAGCAATGAATATTTATACATACCAGTTTTTCAATTTCAGATTCAAGATTTTGTATGCAGTCAAGTTTTCTCTTGCGACATCGCTGTGCTGCAATTCTATTTTTACTTCGTCTTCGGATATCATGAATACAGTCCAATTGTTCAGGAGTTAATTTATGCATTTTCAGAAATGACTGGAAGTCATTTCTGGAAAGTGAGATAATCCTTTGGGCATTAAACGGCAGTTTTACCTAGAATGTGAGATGCAGTTGTAAATCCAAGGTGGAACTGACATACCCAAACACAAACAAGTCAAGTTTCCATTTTAAGCATTCTTTACCACACAACCCATCCTTCTTCCTATGTCTCAGAGACAAGAGCAAACTAACATAGCCATCAGATGATGGGATAAAATCCAGGGGCTTCAACTACAAGAGTTCAAGCACAGGTGCAATAGAGTATTTGCATATTTACACTAGATCCTTACAAGCATATTCAGAGTAGGATGAAAGCTACTCGTGTGTACAGAAAATATTTGGTGATACACTTGAAGAAGATAAGTTACAGTTTGGTGAGGCACAAAACAGGCATTAAGACTCACTAATATAGGCTGAAGCTTTTCCAAAGCTGCTATTAAGACTGCAACCTGCATACATTTTTATACCTATGCTTTTTTTTCTGCAGGAAAAGTTCATCTGAAACAGGCATTTCCTTAAAATACAGTAGTTACAGTATTTGTCTTGTATTTCTTAGTTTTGGAAAAAAGAGAGGACCAGGCTCTTGCTACTGTGGTATACCTGAGCTACAAAAGCATTTGAGATCACAAAGTATTAATTAATCCTGAAAAACATTTACCTTTACAAAATAATCACCAGGTTTTTTGAGTATCCAACTAAAGACACTTTATTGTAATCCTTACATTTGAGTATAGTAGGTAGCAGAATATGTTACCTTGCTGTGGTCAAAGATCTGAATTTAGTTTAAAAAACACGGAGAAATCTTTTCTCTGATTGTCAACTACTGGTGACAAACAGGCAAAAAATAATAAAAAAAATTAGAGTACTGTGCTCAGCTATGATACCATCTACTTCTGTCACATAAAGGTGAGGAATGTATTTAACCAATTCTGGCCTTTTGTTTGGCATTCCAGATTTTTGTATCAATGGCAGGTTCCACTCATGTTCAGTCTCAGTAAGGCCCTACATCTTGAAAAGAAAAAAACCCTGGTGCTTTAAGAACAACTGAATTTTCGTAACATTGAATGATCCATCATGCAGAGTTACACTGCAATTCTATGCAAATACACAGCAATTCTGTGATTTTAAGAACTGAGATGGAAATTGTTCCAGGTATATCACAAAATCTTTTAGGATTAGACTACTCTTGTATGGTATCTGCCTAAACCACTACCAAAGCAGTAATAAAGAAAGGAAGTATCAAATAATTACTGCAGTTGGGAAATAAAAATAACCTTAGTGTTGGAGAGGACGATATTATTAAACAGTCTTAAATACACAGCTACTGAAGCCAGCTTGAAAACTTAATTTTCACTTCCCATTAAATCTGAAGTACCAGTTCTCTCCCACCTTCACCCCACAGCTCAGAATAAAACCAAGAAAACTGTTAAGTTTCTATTAAACAAAGGTTCCAAGAAGTTTAGAGTTTTCTTAAAGCTAACTGAAACAGATAAAAGAAAAAAAAAAATCTAAGAAAGAATCTTCATGCCTTGACTTAAGACTCACAAGCTTTTCTGATAAAGTTGTTCCACAAAAAATCTTAGAAGATCTAATATATAAGCACCTAACACTTCAACACCCGACCAAAAATACTTTCATACTTTAATTCAGTCTCCCTGAATTAACATTGACCTTCCATATAAACCTCTGAATAGTTACTTAAAGTTTCAGTTCCAGACTTTTAAAACAAGAAGCCACCTCCAAAAAACCCCAAACCAACAAAACACAGAAGACTCAGAATTAGATTTTTTGAAGATGGCCTTAGGAGACCGGGAAGCAAAGGATACATCAGCATGTTCTTACCTCACATTCTTGTTCTCTTGCTGAACAGGATTCACTGTCTCCCTCAGTGTCAGTCTCTGAATCCTCTCCCAAACTTATCACATAGTTATAGGGACACTGTTCTTGTTGCTGTCCCTGAGCATAATCTCCACTGTTCATTTCAGAGGTGTTGGAGCATCCTTCAGTACTGAGGTTGCTTATAAAGGGGCAGTTGACGGAATTCAGTGTTGTGAAAGTTCGCTGAGAGCAAGGTTCAGGGCTTTCACTGATCCTGATCCCCAGCCACGGACACTCTGATTTTTTCCCTGAATACACTGGCTCCAAGTACTCTTTAGAAACTGCAGGTGGTAAATGTATTTGACAGGCATCTGTGCTGTGAATATCACTCCAGAACCCCTGTGCTAGCTGTTCTGCTATCTCTCTCTCCACACTGCTTCGATCTCCAGCTGAGGTCATGTTAGTGGCTTCCCTAATGCACAAATCCACCTTTGAAGATGGGTTACCTTGACTTTCAGTTTTGTCATTTCCACCTCCAGTACCTGACACGATTTTTTCAGCTAAGACTGTGTTGTTCTGCATACTATTGAAATTCAAGTTACCATATTGCTCACAACTTTGTAAAATAGACACAGAATTGAGTCCATGAGGTGCAGCAGAGTTTTGAGGGAAAGCAGCAAGATCCATTTTCTCCACAGGACATGACACATTCTGAGTTACAGGATCTCTCTTTGACTCTTCCTTTTTCTGAATGCCTTCTTCCCCTTCTTCCATTTCTACCTGAGTCTCTTCACAGTTTGAGACCAGCTGCATAGGCACACACTCCTGAGCTTTTTGTATGCCATCATTATCAGGTATTTCCTTCTCAAGAGAAGTTGCAAATGGTGGTACCTGAATGTCTTTAATACTGGAATTGGGCTCTGAAGTATGAACTTTGTCATTTCCAAAAGCTTTCTGGAATTTTCTATACTTTGGGCATTGAGAAGATAAGCTGGAAGTAGTACCCCTTTCTAAATGTGCAGGATCACAGTTTTGATTGGCATTATCTTGGAGAGCAGGTGATGATTTAGCATTTTCTTCATCTTTACAGGGCTTTGTGTCAGGAATTTGACTATATTCCTTTTCTAGAAGTGCTTCTACTTCATCATTTATTTCTAGGTCTCCATCATCTGCATTGCCAGTTTTAGGGTTTGCTTTCTGACAACGCTGTGTGCAACACTTCTTCCTAGGACATTCCTGCTGATCCAGTTTAAAGTCCAAAAATCTGAATTTCAGAAACTGAAAGCAGGACTCTTCAATGTTGTGTACACCCAAAAACTCTGCACATTTGCAAACTTCAGACACATTGTCTTTATTTAAAACAAGTTTTGCTGTATATGCAAACTGAAGCAAAGGACTAAATCCTTTAAGTGTTACCTATTAAAAAACAAACAAACCATTAGTACAGTCAACTTGGGTTTAAGTGGAGAAATACACAAATTTACCTGTACTGCCAGCAAGACAGAGGACAGGATAAAAGCAGCCTATTTGTTCTATAGTGAAAACCTGGTCAAACTCATTCTGAAACAATTCTTCTGATACAATTTTATCCTGCACATTTTGTGACAGTTTTCTTTACTGTGATCAATCCCTTAAAAAAATGTTCTGGCAACTGAGTACTAAAAGGGAAAAATATTGCTGTATGCTGAAAACCAGTAACTGGATTCCAACCTCACAAAGATATCTTTCAAAGCAAGTTTTATATGAATTACTCTAGAGTATGCTGCTGGTATTTAATTGTACTTTTTGAAGAGCAATTACTGTTAGTTACTTAGTCTTATGCACCACTGATGTAAAAAAAGTTTGAAAAAATGGAGTTTTACCACATAAGATTATTTACTACTATAGCCACCTATTCCTTTCTTCTTCCCATAGATTAGAAGAAACGTACCCAAAACCTGTACATCAAACAGAATTCTCAGTTCAAAGCCCCTTTAGAGTAAGTAACTTTAATTGAACCTTTATGTCTTCACAACAGTTGCCTACCAGGGAATCCAGAGATAAACAAAAACTGTATCATTAGAAACTGCACAAGATCTTCTACACATGAAAAAATGTCTAAGGAATCAAGTAGAACGCCACGAACAGATCCCCAAGTTGCCAACTACATGACACTTCCTTTAGCCTTTTCTCTGCAAATGAAGAATAAAGCAGTATGTCCACTAGTAATACTCAAGTCCACATCCACACTCTGCTCCCTGCCTTTACTGAAATGAACAGTATTTTATGCTAAATAAAGCATTAACTACAATGCAATAACTACACTGAATCCCTCTGCCAGCAAAATAATGAACTACCCTTGCAATTCAGTCTAAGAATCAGTTGAGGGTTTGTTTACTTTGGTTTTTTTAGTAGTTGTTTGGTGTGTTCTTTTTAAAGAACACAACACATGAAAGGAAGTTGATGAGATCTGCACAGAGACCAGTTCTTCAAAACTGACTGTAAACCCTTACAACCTACCTAAAGAATTCTTAAAATAGTGTTTGAAATATGCTCTAGAGAGACTAATGATTATACCACCACATTAATTCATCCTTTATAATGTGGGGAAATAGAATGTAAAAGACAGTTTATCCATAAGCTGTCAAGAAGTCTGCAGACTTAGTGTAGGTAACAAAACATTAAAGTGGATTTACAAATAAGTAGCATTCATAAATGAAACTGAAAGAAAAAAATTTAATCATATTTTAAAACTGTACCTTCTTTCTATTTAAGGGAGAAAGACTGTGAAAACTGCAAGGATCAAGAGGGGACAAACAATCAACTCCTTTCACTTTCTCTTACACATTTCTAGCTAGCTATGCTCAAATAAGAAAGAATCCTAGACTCTTAGTCTGAGTGACCTAGAAAAACAACTCTTGCAGTAGTCATTTATTTAATTTTTATTTGGGATGTAAGTCAAAGAATAAAAACACTGGCAGAAAAAACACCAGATCTTACACCAAGATGACAAGTCTCTACAATATAATAAATAAGAAGTACTTGAATTCCAAAAATATTTTTGGTATCCCAGATTGTGGGCTAGTGTCTTTCAATTTACACTTCAAGTGTAAATTGGATGATTTAAAAGGTTTGAAAAAAAAAATCACACATCAAAACATGTGATCAGTGTTTGTCTCTAATCTTAGCTATGCAGCTACACAAACTCACTTGTTTCAAAATCTTTAGCATTTCCTAGAGGAGAAACTCAAGTTGCTGTCTTAAAACGCTTTTACCAGGTAAGTGATCAGATCAAATAATTAGACAATGAGATTCACTGTTAGTATTTTTACCAGTTGCTTCAGCAGATTCAGTTCTTATATCAGGAATACTAGATACACTGAGTCCTCTTAAGTCTACCTTGTAGTAAATACCACCATTATGTTCTTCCATTTTCTGTACAACCTCTGGGTCCTTTCAACTCAGGGTTATTTCATGGATTCATGCCTCATGCCTGTTATAATTTAACTAAATACTAACTAGAATAATTAAATGTATTGGCTGCTCCAGATATGTAATAATACATTTTCTTTCCAATGTATGTCAGGTTTTAGCTCATTCCCACTGAATGCCTTTAAATGAAAACTAAGAATATGTATTTTGGGGTATAAAAAGAAAACAAGTAATTGCAATGCATTTTCTCAATTCTAACAGTAATAAAATACAGTCAAAAAAAATCTCAAATTGCTAATGATTAGTGTGGAAAAAGGATGGAAAACTGACCCAAAAGAAACTGTAAATAACAATAAGCAGCAAGGAAGACATGCACAGTTGCATTACTCAAACATACAAAACCAAATCTTAATGAAACTAATTCAAAGGTATTACCATTTTAAGCTTTATTTATTACTGGAAAAAATGCTGTCTTGTCATATAAAAGAACTAGATCTGCAGTATCTCTTTACCATTGAAGGCCTGTTTTTGACAAACATATCCTTTAAAAAAGGTGCATAATTTAAAAAGTAATATATACCTAATTGAAAAGATCTCCCCTATATATTTCCCATGACAGCACTCACTTATTTAGTCTGTGATAGACACTCTGATCTGTCTAGCCTTTACCTCAACCAACAGCAGCTTTACAACCTGGAAACTCCTTCCCTTCAGCCCTTCCACCCCCTACTTTAACTCGCCAGTTAAACCCCAGCCTACCGTAAAAGAGAACTGAACAAAGCAGATGAGAAGCGCTGGCAGGTAAAATGCAGAAGGGAGTGACACTCACCTCTTCCGGTAAAGTGATGATAAGATCAGCGTCCACCTGGCCCACAATTCTTGAAAGGAAGTAACTGCTGCAAGCTGCAAGCACAGCTCTGTGAGCCCGAAATCGCTGATCTTCCACTAGAATTGTAACATCACAAAGGATATCTTGCTTTCGCTGATCGTCAAGGCTGAGGAGTACATTGGTACTGTGCACTGAAGATTCATAGGCAAACACCACACTGTTGTTCTCACTTAGAGACATTCTGTACTACAGCTGGTAGTGTGAGGCTCAGTGGAAAGCATGCTTCTGTGCTTCAGACCTGCGGGAGCAAAGAAACAAGCTGAACACCTGAAAGTCATGTCCAACAGGAACCCACTGGTACTGAAACATGAGCATGTTAAACATGCACTGCCCTGGCCTAATTCTTCTTCAAATTAGTACTTCAAATAAATACATGCTTGTGACCATTTAAAATACCCAAACCTCGATATGTACATCTTAACACTGCTGTTGAAGTCTCATAGACCAAAAAATCGACTTCAGCAATAAAGAACAGGTCTTTCCCCAGCAAGTGATTCAGAGTCATAAATTTACTGTAAAATCTAGAAATTATCTATTTCACTCTTAATTTCACTCTTTGTAATTGGTATATTCTAACTCCAACACTATGAAAATGTAAAGAGAAATAAAACAGATGCATTAAACTAAAATTCACCAAAATACTGTGTGAGCTATTTCTGTTCACTGATTCACCTAGTGCAGACTAAAATATATGTGTTTTGTCTTCTTTCAAAAGTATTTTGTCAGCTAAACCAATCAGGCATTTGTAAAATACCCTGATTGTCTCTCTAGTAGGTTGCTGTTTTGTTTTTAAATTTGAATTCTCTACCTGCTTTAGTGCAACCTTCCCCCCCCCCTTTTCTATCCATGACTATTTGATTTGTCATACTTGTTACAAGTTTGCTTTCCCAATGGATCACTATGATTCAGATCACCCGGCAATGGAATACCATCTCTTTTCTGACAAAGTTCTTGAATGACAGTATTCATTGGATAATAAACTACAGTGAAAGTTATCTATTTCAAGGTTTTAAATATTGTATAACTCATATATAACGGTTCTGAAGATTCCTAAATTTGCAAAAAAAAAGGAAGGGCTAGGGAGATGGCAGCACTGCTATAGAGTGCAAGGTTTAAAAGTATTTCCAACTCTGATCTTTACACTGTATTTCACTTTCAATTAAATTCTTCCAATTAAAAGGAAGAAAAAAGATTCCTAAGTGCCCTTGCTTGATCAAGAAACCACTTAAGTCAGATTTGGAACTATCCTGCAAAGAAAATACAAACCAAGTAACAAACCAAGCATTCAGATGACACTTGACTAGTTACCCCAGAGTTCCTGTAACTGAGCACAGCTGTGGAGACTCACTTCAGCTGACATGGGACTACCTCATCGTTCTATTGCTCAACAGAGGTTGTCACCATCTGCCAGCTCCCAACAATAATAAAACTGTAGCCAGCGCAAATCCTCAGGTTTCAGATGTGGGGAAGCTTTCACAACATGGGGAGGGCAGAGGGCACGGCCATATTTATACACACTGCGGAAAAAGCAACCGTGCTGCCGGCTGTGCTCCTGCTTACTCACTGCTCGAGCCATTTTCATGGCACACAGGCATTTCGAGTGAACTTTTGAACAGAAAGAGGGAAGAAAAAGATCCCCATTTCCAGTGGCAACAGCAGCACAGTACCAGTCTGGACCCCAGTAAAGTGCAGAGCACATC
This sequence comes from Daphoenositta chrysoptera, assembly GCA_013397915.1. Taxonomy (NCBI): domain Eukaryota; kingdom Metazoa; phylum Chordata; class Aves; order Passeriformes; genus Daphoenositta; species Daphoenositta chrysoptera. Next base: position 70,657 of record VZRO01003391.1, on the reverse strand, counting down.
AGCATTACCTGCCCTTCCCACTCCCTTATGGAACACTGTGTGCTTAACTTCACCAACAAAATGTGCAAATGTATGGTGAAAATAAGTTTTGAGGGGAAAATCCCAAAAGTTCCACAAACCTGAGTTTTCCCCTCTAAGAAGTGGTAGAGAAAAGTGCTATATATCATGTACTGTTAACTCTAAAGGGCTTACTTTTGCAAGGAAACAGTTTAAATGTTTTCACATACCTAATAACAAGACTACCTATTCGTTAACTTAGGAAATATTTAATTTCCAATCCATTTACATGGGAACAAAATAATTCCTCACGGAACTGCTATTAATGAAATTCTATTTTTGTTAGAGCTTATGAGAAGTAACCAGTGCAATATAAATTATACATTCCAAACTGGATTGCTCTATAGCCTAACTTATCATATTGCTCATATCTTACAGCAAACAGAGTTTAAGAAAGTATAACTCTGTATTTGTTGCAAGGTAAAAAACCCTAAAACACCAAAAAGGAACAGATGACAAAATGGAAAAATTGAAGACTGAATCCACAGTGGGGGGTAGCACAGGGAAGTATTATAGATGAGGACATATTCTAGGTGAACACTTCGGCAAAACTCATGAGGGAGACTATAGCCAAAGACAAGCCTTAAAGTGTTCTTTTTTCTATCTTCTTTGAAGAAAGCACCCTCAGATAGTCAACACCCACATCATATATGCTGCTTTTGGGTTTTTCCCAATAAAATAATCAATTCCAATATCCAGTTCAGCTCATTATACTTCCATAGCACAGAAGGCTAAAAGGAACACTAGTTTATTTCTATTTTTATAGATACAGACAAATGAATGCAGAGAAGAGTTAACTAACCCTCCTTTTCACTTATCTCTGTGAGGCACACACCATGCTTTCAAAACAGCCTGCGGACTACTCGAAGCACTGAGAGCAAGCTTCCAGTGTTGCAGCAGCCAAAAAAAATAAAATAGCTTTCAACACTGAAACACTACCTTCTGTTTCTTGAGAAGTGAATTAAATACTTAGTTTAAGCATAAGTCCATTTAACACCTTATTCTGACAGAATGTTGGACTTCCTAATTGTGAGGACTTCATCAGCCAAGTTACGTCCCCACTGTATTTAAACAGGATGATAGGTTTTTTGGGGTATCCATAATGTAAAATGCAGCATTTAATAAGCATTTTAAGCTTTAAGAGAACCTTTAAAAAAGCCCCACAAAATCAAAAAAACACCACCCCTACACTAAATTCCTCTCAGTCTTTGTAAAATCTAGGTACTGTCAAATACAACAACAAGAAATCCCAAGGTAAAGCACCAGAAAACTGAAAATGCTGGTGAAAACAAAAGCATCAAATGGGAAAGAGAAAACGTAACCACTGTAAAAAGCTGTTACATTGAAGAACTAACAGAGGTCAAACTTGTGAGGGTCTAAATTCTGTTTTCCAGTTGTGTAATAACTGTCTCATAAATACATTTATGATAGTATCTGTCACAACAGCCAACCAGATTTTCCACAGCAGTGTGAGTACAAAATAACTTCTCTGTGACTAGATTTGTTGTGCACACATCCACAATAAGAACACTTACTTTCACAGCAAAGAGAAAAAGTACATCTCTTCTGTACACTGTTTAATTTTTCTTCTACCGTAACTGTTCTTCTAGAGCACTCAGAATTCTTAAAATTAGTTTTATTTAAGAATGGTGGACAAGGAGGGGAAAAGGCATGAAGCAGAGGAAACAATTCAATTGTGCTTTTCAAAGAAGTTTTATAAAACAAGTTCGTGCTGCAACTACCACAAGGATAGGTCTTCTAGGCTTTTCTGTCAATTTACATAATTAAATTTTCTACAAATATTATTTATCAGGGTCTTTTTTCCACTCTCAGAAACATTATTAACATCAGCAACCAGGTATTAAAAAGGAAAACTGACACTGCAAACAATAACAAATCATATCCTTGGAAAGAAGCCTAAAACCCCGATGATGCTATTTGTATTTTAAAAGTAACCTTCAAGCAAGGAAAACTTAAAATAAGCACAGATAACTTGGAAAAGTATTCCACAAGTCAGCGGATGACTGTGTCGAAATCACTGCTCACAAAGGAGGTTTTAACAACCATGTGACTGAATGTAAAAGATGCTAAGAAAAAAACCATGCAAGGATATTCTTTAAGGTATTTGTTACAGACATTACTATCAAAAATATGGAGTCCAACAAGATCTTCCAAAACTTAAAATAGCTCTTACAATACAGGTTGGAAGGATTAAAGAAGTATCAACATGAAAGCTCACTTACTACAAATCCTCAGTTAGTGGAAGAAAACTATACTGTGAGCATTCCTCAAATTCCTCTCACCTGAAACCCTGCCACCTAGTAAACTCTTGAGATTGAAAATTTAAAAAGAAAGTGAGCATAAGCATACACACATGCTAGTATAAAACCTACACAAACACTTGAAGCACTATCAATCAAGTTCTGCTTTAAGAATGCAACCAAGCCTGCTACTACGAAGTTTTCATTCTTTATCAGTGATCTTGAGATAATTTTTTGCACGAGGACAAAAATATTTCCTCCTAAGTACCAGCTATAAAACTTTATTCTGCCTTATCAAAGAGAAGCAACTCCATTTTTTTCCTGCCTGCTAGCATACAATTATGAAAACTATGGCCAACAGTCACCTGCAAAATTACCATATCTTCAGTAAATTTAGACATCTCTACATCCAAATGACTATATATATACATATTTATTTCCAAAGAACATATAAATACTTATCTTAATGAAAATCAGTACTGCAACCACATTTGAAAAAAGAATACACGTTTGTTTACGTACACAGTATAGATACCAAAGCAAGATGCCTATCAGGACTCATTGTAAAATACATACCTCACCCAAGGCTCATTTTTCTCATGCATTCAAAGTCATTCATTATATTATTACAGGAAGGTAATTGTGAGGTATAGTGAGTGTAAGGTACTTTAAAATTAGGCTGCAGCTTTGCTCATCTGATTGCTTACAACTGGTAACAATTACTGCTCTTTACTAGCTGACTGGAGAATAAAGGTAGATATAAAATCCTTTACTTCCTCCCACCACAATCTCTGGTCTAAAGAGTCACTTGGTGCAGATCCTCAAGTAAATCATAAATACCGCACTGATACTTAAAAAAAATAAAGTATTCCAAAGATGAGAATCATGATGGCTGAAACCAGGTAAAGCTATAAGGAACTGTTGTTGCTAAGTTACAGAAGAAAAATAGTAGTAAAACTGGTAACACTGTTGAGGAATATACCCAGTGCAGGCAGAGTACAAGAGGAGGAGCAGAGTACCAGAGTAGGACTCACAATAGTGTAATGTATTCCTCATCCACACGAAAATCTCACACAAGGTAGACAAACTTTCACCCAAGCTCAGCACCACCACACGTAAAAGTGCACTCAACATCCTGTGGACAAACAAGTGACGTTAAGAATTGAAGGAAGCTAAAGAGCATCAAGTTGTCACTGAAGCTGACAAAAGCACACGCATTTGTGTACATGTTTACCAAAATGGTTTTTGAACATTCTGAGTCTGAATGTTTCAAGTGTCATTAAAAATGCTACATCAGAGCACAGAAACACATAGAAATCAATGACAGCCATACCTTTACTACTTTGAAGACTTACACTTTCAGGAAAAACATAGCTGATTACCTTTTACAATCTTAACTCTTGGTGCTAAATCCATGGACCTGGAAAATGAAATCCCAGTATCTAACGGTCACCAAGATAAAATGGGAACAACCAAACCCAGAGGCAGCATCCATCCCCACATATCAAAGTTTGTCTTCCAAATCCTTTTCCCCCCTCCAAACTACAGGTTTTTCAAAATCAGGAAAAAACAGACTGAAGAGCAGAGTAGACTGGAGAAGAAATCATTTGACGCTTTCCCTCTCCTCCTGGACAGCTGAGGATCAGGTATTCCAGTAAGCCTTGCAGAGCAGCTACTCCTGTCCAGCAGGACTTCACTGTGCCTCTGTGACCAAGAATTTCCTTATCACCAGCTGAACAGTGAAGAAGAAAGGACACATCCAAAGGCACCCAGATTCAATCCAATCTAGGGGTCAAACCTAAGAATTGTCTCAAAGACTCACTGCCAAATATAACACAGGAATCTACCTTGTTACCTTGTAACACTCATAAGAGCAACTGGGGCAACAAACTAGAAAAAACGGACCCGTGGGCCTTCTGTTTTAAGCTCCACTAAGCCACAGCTCAAGCAAGAGCCAAAGCAAAAACACTTGAGATACAGGAGTTAACATCCTATGAGCTCAGTGCTTTTTTTAAAAGAGCAAAAGGCTCTTATTTTCCACTGGTGAATAAATCCAGTTCAGATACTCCCATAAAGAAGAGCTAATATTTTATTCCTAGACTAAGATATCAATTATGCAGCTGTACTATCCAAATCAATGCAGTCTACAGGTGCTTGGCTTTTTTCTGATCTGCACCTACCATGTGATTCCTGTACATGATCCAGCTAAAAGCTACCCGAATTACTAAAAATGTAACAAACCCCTGTTCCTTAGTCTTTCCTTATTGAACAAGCATCCAGCAATACTATGGACATCAATCCTCTCTAGCAATCCCAGTAAGAGTCACTTGTACACTGGCGAAGTTCTGAAACAAGAGAGGAGAGAGCAAAATTCCTCTTGGTAGCTGCAGAACCCAGGCAGGACATGCCTTGGCTGTCACTGCTCTCTAAGCTGGTTGAACTTGGGCACCCAGATGTAAATTCAGTTGTGATCACCAAAATGATAAAACTAGCAAGATTGATTAATTTATCACCTAGCAGACCATAAGGGTCTGTTCAGTTAGCACCATGCTTCTAGCATATCTGTATTCTTGGAACACTTCAAATACCTCAGCAGTTGGGAAAAATACAATTGTAGACCCTCAAAAATACATTCTGGAGAAAATAAACTCTTGGAATATAATGCTGATCTATTGAGTAAGTTCTAGCAGGTCAGCAGTCTCCGTCAGTTCCCTTAGGGTTGACACCTACATTTAATTTAGCCTATAAAAAAATTTCTGTCATCCGCAGATGTGAAGTCCAAAGGGACAACTATCATCTACTGCTGCTAAAACAAGACAGTTTAGATAAGACACAGCTCATTCAAAACACACTGCAAAGGCTTTCTTTCTACAGCTTTATCTCTCTGTCCTTGCCCCCAGCTATCTCTCCTTTTAAGGAAATAGTTATATTACAGATGAATGCCTACAGTGGTTAATAGCTGCTGATTCACATTATGCTGACAAAGAATGAGCAAGCATTTTCGTGTACACATTCACTGCTTCATCCTTAAAAAGACTGCAAAAGAAAAAAAGAGATAAAAAAAGCAAAAAGCAAGCTTTGCTGCCCAAGAACAATGCTCTCTCCTTTAGGAAAAAAGTACATTTAATCTTCAGTTATTAGCAGAGTCATAATTCTAAATTGTATTCTTTATTAGTCCAACACCTGGATGATCTTCTTCACAGCTAAATTACATAAATGAGATTTTAAAAAATTACTCGTTTGTATTTTTGTGGCACAATTCTTAACACTGCATTTGGACACTTGTCAAGTCACAAGTGAGTATTAAAAAGAATCACAGGAAATCTGGCAAGTCTGAAGTGTGTACTAAGAGTCTTAATTTGTTTTCCAGGTTTTAAGACTGAATACACACTTTTTTTACAGTATTTGCAAACTATATGAGCACTTGGGACATGGGAAGGAGAGCATGGGGGATACCAGGAACTCTAGTAGTTGCAAGCCTCCAGAAGCCATGATTTTAAAAGGAAAAAAGGCATTGATACAATGTAACCATAGACATTTTCCACAGAACAGAAGTTTGAAGCTTCCCTCAGAGGATGACACCAAATCCATATCAAAGCCAAAAAACCCCCAAACTACTCTGCAGTTTACCATTATTTTAAATGACACTAATTGTTTAATTTTTGGATCAGGGATAAAAATCACATTGTGGGTTTTGGTTCGTTTCACTGCTAAAAAATGAAATAGGTCTGAAGGGATTTCAGAGACTCCTCTGAAAAATTCCATCACTTACAGCCTTTCAGTTGTGCTGGTATTCAAAGAGAATTACTCTGGAAAGATAACAATGCACAGACTTTCTAAAGATTAAAAAAACCCAAAAAACAAAGTACCTAACAACAACAAAAATAACCACAAACATAACACCCCAAAAATACAAGTAAAAATTGGTTTTATTTTTTCTTAAATAAGAGCTAGGTTAGACAATAAAATATTCACTTAGAATACGTAAAGCATGCACAACCAAAATCTACTGTCAACTCCAGCCTTTGCCTAAAGGACAAACACCTTTGTATTTAGAGCTACATATTCTACTCATTGCTACAGTTAAACAAACCACATAGTAACTTTGGCTGAATGACTAGCACAATCCATTTACATGTATATATGTCAAAATATTTATGATGAATGCTAAATTAACCATTTAATGTACTTTAACTTAGAAGGACACAAGAAACAACCTGAAAGAACTGTGAAGCAGCTATATTGCCAAGTCAAAGAAAATACTTGTTGGAAATTATATTTAGACTCTCAATTCTGGTATTATCTGTTTAACTTGGATTTGTTTCCACAGCTGCTCTTCACAGTATGTGAAACTGAAAGAAATCTGCAAATATTTTAGACATAAATCAGAAAAAAATTCAGAAACATTTCTAGGAAAACAGAACAGCACAGGTTTATCAGAACTAACTATATCTATATAAAAATAAAATTTAAAAATGCATTAGACCAGGCTTCAGATAGTAGCACTAGCAAAGGTCTACACCAAACCACATCAAGCTGTCTCATTTTTCCCATCCTGAAACTGTAGACTATTTTCTATCTGACATATGACATCAAAAGACATGATCTTACTAGCTGACCTGTAAATAACCATTTTTGGGATGGTACCGCATAAAATACTGATCTCCAGCTCTGGGGACCCCAACATCACAAGGACATGGATCTTCTGGAATGAGTCCAGAGAAGAACACAAAGATGGTCCAAGGGCTGGAGCCCCTCTGCTCTGGAGACAGGCTGGGAGAGCTGGGGGTGTTCACCCTGGGGAAGAAGAGAAGGCTCCAAGGAGACCTCAGAGCCCCTGCCAGTGCCGAAAGGGGCTCCAAGAGAGCTGGAGAGGGACTTTGGACACCTGGAGTGACAGGACAAGGGGGAATGGCTTCAAATTGACAGAGGGCAGGCTTAGCTCTTAGAAAAATTCTTCCCTGTGAGGGTGCTGAGCCCCTGGCACAGGCTGCCCAGAGAAGCTGTGGCTGTGCCATGCCTGGAACTGTTCAAGGCCAGGTTGGATGGGGCTTGGATCAACGTGGTGTGTGGAAGCTGTCCCTGCCCACAGCAGCGGGCTGGAACTGGATGATCTATTAGGTCCCTTCCAACCCAAACCACTCCAGGATTCTGTGATTTGATGACCTTAAAAGTAGCATGAACAGGGAGAGCAAATGACATATATTTACTTATCAAAGTATTTGCCAATGGGCCAAGACTGGAATCCAAACACCTACAACCATTATGTTGACAGTTCAAATAAAGTCATTCACAAACAAAATATCTCAACACAACTCTAAAGATTAATTTAAGACACAGGCTCTCATTTAAAGACACTGAGTTACTGATACCCTAGGCTACACCTCTCCCACTCTCCAATGTATGTTTAATGATTAAACTCAATTCATTTGTATTCCACCAATGCTTCTAAAGTCAATTTACCCTTCACAGCACACTCTCCCCTTTTTAAAGCTTCAGTACCTGATCGGTCAGTTGAGCCTTATTCTGATGTTCTAACTCACGTTTATACAAAATACTACATTTTCCCTTCACACTTAACAAGAACAAAACTTTCTTCCACCCTTAGGAGGGCCTTAACTGAAAAACACTGCATACTTCTGGAAACAGAGTGACCTGAGATGCAGCCCATGATTTGTTGCAAGCAAAGTAGGCCTTTCCATTACTTTTAGTCCTCTCTCCAGACTGCTTAGCTCTGAACTAGAGGTGGGGGCAGGGACAGCTGCAGGTGGATCCTCACGCATTATCCACACTGTGGTCACACTAGGCTGAATCTACCAAACTTAATGATTGGTTCAGCAGTTAATTTTGGCTCAGTCAAGGTTTTGCTCCTACCCACACCTGCATCAACTAACATGCTACCTCTGGCTTAACTACGGACTACATATAAACAGAATTCACATTATGAATACCACAGTGTTTTTTTGCTACTACCCAAAACCTCCCCCAGGAAACTTTCAGTGGTTGAATTTTACAGGACAATTAAAATGCTAGCATTCAGACAAAAACGTGAACCCTCTGACTGATCTACCACTCTTCTTTGCCCCCACATCAGCATGCCCAGCACAGGGAGAAAAACGGGACTATGATTAAAAGAAAACCCATGAAGTGTTTATAGAAACACTTCGATTATCAAACTTGGAAGGTGGGGATGACATGACAAGGAGGCTTGTTGAGCTATGTTTCCCTAAACCATAGGGCAGAGTTATTTGGGACTTACAGAACACATGTGCAAAGACCTGTCTATTCTACACCTAACAAGAGGACCCACCTGATCCAAACGATCAAGTAAAGGGTATGGGTTTTAATACTAGACCATTCTTATCACAACAAATTCATTAGTGTTCAAAATATCCTTTGCATAAGAATTTTAGAACCTATTAAAAGCAATCAACATTTAACACACTAAATCTTCCACATTTTTGCATGTAAACTCAAAGATACAGCTGATGGAAGTTAAAGCTCCACTTTAGCATTTTGGTTAAAATCAGGAGTGTGCTAGTGAAGCAAACTTCCCGAACACCCCACTTAGTATGGTTTTGTTCACTTCACAAGATGCACCCAGCCAACAAGAGTAGGTTCTTTTTTAGAGTAAATTGGAAAACACACGCTAGAAGTTCTCAAGAATTCCAAATACTACGAGATTTAGCTTTCTTTTAGATTTGCTAAGCCAGGTCAAAGGAAGCCCTTCTGGAAAACACAGTGAATATTCAGTTTTCAGTGACAACTGTTTCTCTCTGCAAATCCACCTATTTTGGGCCTCACTGCTTGCTAAGGTACACACAGGCTTACTCACAAGCGTTAGGGCATTCAAGAGCAATTATGCTACTTAAGTCACCTTTAAAGTTAAACTCATATTACAAATCGTATTTTGTGGTTTACCTTAGATGGTTTAATTCAGACTCATCATGTTGACAGGAATACAGTCCTTCCTTTTCTTGCTGTGTGGCGTAATACTTGAGATTAAAGAACAGACTCTATATGCTAGAGCATTCTGAGTGCTGCATCACCTTAATTTACAGTGCTTCTGGATCGCAATTATTCCATTACTGCAGCTAGATGTTTTTCACAGAGAAACTGCCTTCCTCAAGTGCCTCAAATTAACGTGTCTGTCAAAACTTACTATACATACAGTTATCTTTGCTACTAGAACGCTTTCTCTCTCTTTTTTAAATTCAATAAGCATTTGGAAGACCGAGTTGTAGACCATTTTGGGATTACCGTCATGCTAAAATAGGTAACTGTTCTTTTGTGATTACTACATTTTCACCGTGCCCCGAAACACGCCAAGGATCTCACCGCACAGAACAGGACGGGCAGGATTTGTATTCCGTTGTTTACAGTCTAGGACAGACCTCCCCCGGCTCCCCCAAAGGGAAACAAACATCAGCCGCACGTCTCGCCCCGGCAGAGCGGGGTTCCCGCCGACTTCCCGGCGGGGCTGAGCTGGCCCTTCCGCACGGTACCGGGGATCGCGGCGTGGGAGAGTCACGCCCGTGTCAGCGGGGCACAAGGGCACCCGTGCGGCCCGGGGGCGAGGCACGGAGCACGGAGCGCCCTCGGGGCAAGGGGGGCAATGCCCGCGGCACGGCACTGCCGGGGGAGAGCCGCCTCCGCCACCGCCCCGGCGCCCCCGCGGGCGGGACCCCCGACCCCGCCCGGGCCGGGCCGCCTCACGGGGTGCGCGCTGCGGGGGAGGAGAGGCCGCACCGCTGACACCGCCCCTGGGA
>VZRO01003391.1:49533-60108 GCA_013397915.1 Daphoenositta chrysoptera | reverse complement strand
CTCTCCCTTCCCTCTCTCACTCTCTCTCTCCTTTCCCTCTCTTCCTTCCCCCTCTCCCTTCTCTCTCTCCTTCCCTCTCTTCCTTCCCTCTCTCCTTTCCCTCTCTTCCTTTCCTCTCTGTCTCCCTTATCTCCCTCCCTCCCCTCCCTCCCAGGTTCCACGTACCTGTTTACCCAAGGGCACCAGTGAAAGGCAGCCTCCTCCAGAAGCTCCCGAATAAAACCGTAATGACAGCAAAGGGTGTACTGCCAGGAGCGCTGATGGGAATTTCATTGTTAAAATATTTTAACCCAGTTCAACAATTTGGTGTGCCTTTGAATGGTTGGTTTTATGCCTCGTAGAGTAAAACGCTCTGTTTTACGCTGAATTTAAGTGTCACATAACATCCTCCAGCTGTTTTTACAGTAGGCTTTCAGTTTCGGCAGAGGCTAATACAGATTTTCTTAAATGTCTCTTCGCTAGTGGCCTTTCACATTGTTAAGAAGGCAGAATTTATTTACTTTTAGTTACTAGTTGGTCAGCATATTCGCCAGTACAAAGAGTTGCATTACAAAATAACATAAGCAATTTGTTGGAATTTAAATTTAAGAAAAGCTATTAGATAGTGATATCCAAAAAGTAGCATTTAGCTTGAGATTTGGGTACTAAGAGTTCTTAAGGTATTCTGAATTTACGTTTCTACGCCTGCTTTTTATGTTTTCTGTAACTTGAAGTTGTCATGCTCTTACATATGTTGAGAATTCCTAATTCCCTAGTACTCACACGTGAAGAGGGAAGCTTAAAGACAACTGTTAAGACGATAAAAATTGAGTCACAGAGGTATGAGATGTTCACAATGTTTAACCATAACATTTAAAATACCTGTTACTAGACTGAAAGTTGGGGTTTTTCGGTTTTTTTTTTTTTTTTTTTGGTCTTCCACAAAGGTTTTTGTCGGGAAGACAGGGAAACAGAAGAGGGAAGAAATAAATCAAAACAAAAGGATCTCTTACTTTGGCTGAAAGATTGATTACGAAGTCTTGGACCGCACCCACCAAGAAGGGATCTTCATCTCCTGTTCTGGATCTTAGGGATGATGCAATTCTTACTTCCCACACAATAGGGAGTGAAATTACAGTGTAATAGCTTGGTTCTCACTCATAGTCAGACTGAAGAACTGCGTAAGTACTTTCTGCATTGAAATTAGACACAACTAGAAAAGGAAAAATAAAAAAAACTAGTCCTTTTTTTTTCCTAAAAAGGAGAAGTAAAACAAATAAAAAAAGATCTGGGAATCTAAGCTGAAAATCAAGGACATACATCTTCCTGCAGATGAATAAGAAATGTTTTAAGCATTTAAAACAATATAAAAACTTAGATGATAAATGCTCACAAAGTTAGCGTGCGTGATAACAAATAATTACAATATCATCAGAAGAAAGCAAGGGAAAATGTCCCTTTTTTTTGAAATAGATTTATTTTTCTGATACATTGGTGGCATTAATGGGACTCTAAGTCCCATTCTATCAAATTTTGTTAATTCCTTATGAAGGCTGGCTGTAGCTGTCTCTGTGTTGTTTACTGCTTCTGGCACACTGAAAGCACCAGCCTCAGCTACCACCAGTTTGTAACTTGATTTACTGAGCTCTGGCTGCTCTGTGGACTGATACCGGCCCAGAGAGATGAAAGTGCTCTAATCTGCACCGTAGTTGTGTGGACTGCAGGGCACAGCCTATACTATGGAATACTCAGGCCACCTTTAATATTGGGTGTGTTCTCTTCTGCCCTTGTCCCCTCTTTTCATGCTCTCTGTGCTGAAGCTGGTTTCCTACCGCAGAAACTTGGCTTATAAATTCTTCAGAGGCAAATTGTGACATATCCCAAGGCTAAAGGTGAGATTCATCTCACCTATCTTTAGCCATCTAAAATTTAGCTGTCTAGTCTAAGCTACTCATCTAGGGTCCCGTGTAGTTGATGGAACTAGATAGGCATCTCCATTGTTCCCTTTATGTGGTTGGTGTCTGAGACAGATGTGATGGAATTCCTTTTGGAGATGCCTGTCCCATGCTTTTGTGGTGGGAATGTGTATAACTGGCTTAGGCTGGAGACATAACTCCCAGATTAAACCCATGGCCACATAGTTCTGCAGGATGCTGTGATCAGAATCCTTCACAGCCAAAGTGCTGGGGAGTCATAAGGAAAATTTGATGTTGAAGGCCCATCTTCTAGTTTTACAGGGCAGAGGCTGAGGACCCTGTTGCACACATGGCCACATCAAATATGACTTCTGTGGGCATCATATAGAAGATTAGTCCATTTTACATTCTACTAAACGAAAGCCAAACCACTCCCTCCTGTGAACTTGCAAACACAAAAGCTGTTTTCTAATCTACATTTAGATAACATTTTCTAACTGTAAATTGAGCTATCAAGGAGCTACTGTGGTATGTATCTAAGTGACTGAAACCTCAGGGCTGTGTCAACATGTATGAGCTGAAAAACTGACTCTTATTTTAAAATGGTTTTTGAAGCCTTTGAATACATTATTTTAGAATTTATTTCCATACTGTCTTCTGCTGTATGTGTGTGATACTGTTCTAATCCTTGGGAACACACATGCTTTTTTTTTGTGGTTTCTGGCTTACAAAAGTCTTTTGTTCATCCTGGGAATGCATGGTGTTAATCATAGGAAAATATTTTTACATTCCGTCTTTACAAAAAATGAGAAAAAAATGCTTTCTATCTAGAAGTAAATCTGATTCTAGTAAACTGTCTTTAAAATGCAATTGTAAATGTGATTCTCTGAAACCTACAGCTAATTTGGTCCACATTCCCATCAAATCTTCTTAAAATGAAAACTGGTGTCTCGGTTAAATCTGGTTTGTTTCCTTTTTTTTCCCAGATATTTTTTAAAACCGCCAACCTTAAATTAAGCAGTAACATTTCAATGGGGGAAAAAAAGGGACTTCTTTTCTTGAATGGAATGAGAATTATTTTTGATTCTGTGAGAAGGGATATAAACCATGTATAAGCAATGGCAAAAAGGTGGGAAACGAATTTAGGAGCATCTAGCTGCGGAAAATAAGAGATCTGCTTAGGTAGGCTGGGGGAGGAGTATGAAAAGACCAAAGAATGAGAATTGCAGCAGGACAGCTAAAAAAAAGGTACTTATAAAAAAATAAGGGTACTTAACTTAAAAGAGGAAAACATTTGATTTATGCATGAAAAATGGATTTTCCTTCTTGGAAACTTGGTGTAAACACTGTCAATGGCTGTAATTTTGTCAGACAGCAATGCCTGAGCTGATTGATCTGGGAAAAGACCAGAGGTGTTCAGGAGGTGAAGTGAAATTACCACAGCCAGGCTGTCCAGACCAGGCATTTTCACACAGTGGCTCTCTTGAAACCTGGGAGGAAACCCGAGTACCTGTGGGAAAACCGGAGTATGTCATGCAGGGCTCGAGGAGTGTTTCCAGCCTCTAGTAATGCTGTGGGATTGCACCTGGGAGGGCTTTGGGTCAATTAGCTCCCTGCAGCAGAAAACCAAGCCTGAAACCAGCGGGCTCTTAGTTTCCAGCCAGATGCAGATCCAGACGTGGACTGATGGAAACACCAGGGGTTTGGGAAGATGGAGGGAGACCTGGTGAAACACCTGATGCTTGGGGGACTGAGGATATGTGTTCACAGGACCACAGACTAAATGCATGACAGACCCCAACGTTTCCATGTGCCCTCCCCCTGTGAAGGGGTCATGCTGAGGAAAAGAGTCATCTCTTCACAAAACAAACTACTGGAGTGGGAAGAACCCATCTGCTTTCTTTAATTTATAATACAGCCTATGGAGAGTCTCCTGAAGTAGCAATTTGGGATGACTCCTCTGCATATGCTTAGTTTAGGAGAACTAATTGCTGGTAGTACAATATTCCCACACCTTTCTGGTTTTTCCTTTCACTCTGAACTGCTTTAACCCAGAAGTCTACTCCTTAGTGCTTCATTATCAGGGCTATCTGGAGTACTGCTTTGTAGCTCCTCTAGAAAAATGCTAACCCTCCCCACCCCAGATTATAACCCAGGGAATGTTCAGTATATCTGTGAAAATAGGTACCCTGAGATTTCTTAAATGACAAAAGTTTTTGTGGGTGAGACAACTTGAAATGTTGAAACTTTGGACCTATTCCCTATGAACTGTAGTCATACCCCTGAGAGGAGAAGGATGTTGAGTCATAGTGAAGAAAGGAAAGAAAGAAAAACTGTATGTTTTTTCTATTGCAATCATCCCAGAGGTCAGACGCAACCAAGACAGACAGATGAACAAAAAAACCACTGGTTAAGTGACTCAAAAGGTTAGGTTTTCTGGCATTGGACTGAAACAGTTTAAGAACTCTGAAAGAAAATATGGAAATAAAGCATATTTGCTTTTTTAGTCTAATACCTGAAGAAAGATTAGTTTTAACATTTATTGGTAGAACGCTTCTGAAGGACTTATACTTTGACTGTCTGAAGGCTACTGTGAATATATCAGGACCAGAATAGAGAACAATGAAATTGCATCTGCTTTCGGAGGTGTCTGACAGTGGCATAAAGTAACATATCTTTTGCAGGATGATACAACATAAGTGTTTAAAGTACCTTATGAAGCTACTCTTTTGCTTAAATAAATTCTTCTTTATGATCACCCACCTTGCTTTCACCACACTGAATGATTGCAAAAGTGAATGATGTATTGAAGACCTGACTAAGGCTGGAAAGCATACCAAAGGTAGGAGAGTGCATTCAAACACTTGGCTACGTTTTAATTTCACAGCATAAGGTTCTTACAGTAACCTGTTATTCATGTATTGATCATGCAATGACTTGCCAGAAAAATACTGTTTGACATAGCCACTCTCCTGTTACAGCTTTCAGAAAAGGGGATTTATTTTTCTGAAGTTGTACATTTCCCCATTTGTCATAACAGAGGAAAAATTTATTCAGTATCTACTCCTGTCTAGAGCTGCACATTAAAATGCCCCACAACAGAGGCTGTTCAGTTTCTGGGACTCATTACCAAGCTGGAACCTCTGTTGAGAAACCAGGGTGATTGCTGGTTTGTTTGTCACCGCGGTGATCCAGCAAGAGGAGGGAGCCAACCTTCACCCATCTGCTGTGTCTATCTGGATTGCCTTCTGTTCTCAAGGCCGGCCAGTCAGCTCATCACGGGCCTGGGTGTGACTGCAAGTCATGATGAGTCATGGTTTAAGTGCACAGCTCTACCGAAGGGAAAATGAGGCCAGTTTTAGCTCTACTTTTGATTTTATCTCCAGGTTAGTTCTGTGAAAGTCACCAAAACTGCTACACGCAACAAAAAGTAACATAGTGCAAATCAGACACAGAAGGAGATATTGCCGTCAACATGGAAGTTAAAAATAAAGGAAAAAAAGGAAAGAGAAAAAAAAGAGAGAGAGAAACATAAACCTGCAATTCCCTGTACTGGCTCTGATAGCTTCTCAAAACCAGATCATTGGATAATGCACAAACTAGTGTTTGCTGCTTGTCAGAGGATGAAAGATGCTGAAAACAGCAAGTTGACAATTGGAAACAATTGGAAAGTGCACTTGCAAATCTGGAACTTGTTATAGAGCTGACGGAACTGATTATACAGTGCCATTTCCTGATAACTTGGTTCTTAGCTAATTTTTTGTCTTATGAGGTATAGCATAGCACACAACAATCAGTGAATTTCCTACTGTTTGGAATTTTCCTCTCCCTCCTTTGTAGAGCTCAGGATCCACACCTTAGGAGTCTGGTTCTGCCGGGACTTGAGGAGACTCACAACATTTTTTTGGAAACCTTTTGGGGTTGGGTTTCTCACCATGCAAGTAGGAGCTTCTTGGAACCACTGCCAAAGCTTATCTCAGGAGCACACAGTTTCTCTTCCCCTTTCCCTTCACAGACTCACAGCACGGCTGAGGTCGGAAGGTACATCTGGTCCAAACCCCTGCTCAGGCTGGGCCACGCAGGGCCCAGGACCGTGCCCACGCACTTTTGGGTATCTCCAGGTATGGAGACACCACAGCTTCTCTGGGCAACCTGGGCCAGTGTTTGGTCACCCTTACAGTGAAAGTAACCATCCCTTCTGGTATTTTACCTGTTAAGATCCTCCCTCAGCTTTTGCTTAACGATGATGAAGTACTGAAGGAAGGCTGAAATAGGCCAAGATGCCTAGTGAAAGACATATTTACTCAGCAAAAATCTCTGGTATTGCAGTTCTTGCATGATTAAAACAATTTTGAGGCTTGCTTTTTTTCAGACAAACCTGTAAGTGCTGCGCTTAATGACAGTGCAGGTCTTGAGTGTTGTTGGGGCCTGGGTGCTGCTCCAGCCAGAGCTTACATAGCCTGGGACCTTTTCAAAACAGTCTGCAAAAAAACACCTGAAAAAGTCAGTGAAGACTTCTTTAATACATCCTGGATTGTGCAGCAGCCTACTGTTACAGTATGCCTTGGGGCTGGTTTGATATCCAAAATGGGCAAATGTATGTTAGGCTTGAGTGCAGTGGTGAAAAGCAGTCTGTGAGTATGTTGGTGATAGTTTCTTCACAAATTTTGTATCTTTACTGAAATTGGCCCCTATCTCTTGTTTGCAGAGCTCTCATAGGGTTTTCAGTCCCCAGGAGAGACTGGCTTAGTTATGTGTTGGCTGCTTTACCTCTCAGTAAGTGTTTGGAAGGTTGAGGACGAGGAGGGAAGACAGAGGAAGTGAAGGGCTGCCACATTACCAAAAGGCTGGGAGACAATCTAATTTTTGTGGGTCCTTCTTTGCCCACAGACTTACTTCCTGATAAAGAGACCTACAAACTTGAATTTCCTGTAAGGTGTTTCCCAACGGTTGTTTTGCTTAGGAGGTTAATTTTCTCATATTATTTCCCATGCCACTGTGATTCTTTTCTCCAGTACAAAATCCTCTTCTGTTTATCTATCTAGCAAATTCCAGCTGTGTTGACTCAAGGACTGTCCCACTAAGTAGCTGGTTGTAGTAAGGCTTTGTGTAAGACTGTTGTCTGTAGGTGGGTGTACTCCCCAGGAGGGCAAGACCCTTACAGCCTTTCTAAAAGGATGTGACCATTTTTAGGACCTGCAGAGCCATCTCCTCTACCTGCTTATGCCAAGCACACTGCTACTCTCAGGGCTTCCAGAGGAAGTGCTTGTCAGAGCAGCCTGCTGCTGACTAACCTCTCAAAACACCCTGTGGCAGCAGTGTTCTCCACAGTGTGTTGTACCTCTGCATATCACCTCCTTCTCCTCCTTATGTCCCTCCACCTCAGAATGACTTGGAAAATTTGTGATCCTGGAGTTCAGGTGGAGTTTTGCAAGTTCGGGTATTTGTTCACATCTCTGCTTGCAGGCACAGCAGAGCACAGTAAAGTTTGGACCTGATAAGACACAAGCCCTCAGCTCTGAATGCTCCCTCACACGCCTTAGATGAATCAGAATTAGATGTTTTTCTCCGAACATGAATTTAGTAAATAAACGCAGAAATTGCATGTAAATGCACAGTAGTGACTCCTGCCTTATTAACAGATCATGAGGTGTGGACGAGGTTGAACAACACAGGGGCATTTTTAACAGTGTTTCCGAAGTTGAATAACAAATGAAACAGAAGCATTTGGGAATGCAAACGAACTGCCACTGCAGCTGGGAATGTAGGCTTTGGGACTGGCACTTATAGCCTATGTAAATAATCTTTATTCAAAATTATACAACTCTAGGGTTGTGAGTTAAATACTCCAAAGGGAGAATAAAATGGAATATAGTATGGGCTGAGTCCCTCTTCTGCTCAGACTAAGACATCAGCTGAAATGTAAAGTGATACATGGATAAAACACAGTTTGAGGTTCTGCCCATGCTGTCTCTCATTGTCCATTGCCTGTTTGACTGAGAGAGGTCATGTGTCATCACAGGCATGTGGATTTGGATTAGTAGCTGTTCTTCTACCAACAAGAAACTTTTACCTGCTTTTATGTTGCCAGCAGTTGTATTTGTAAGGACACGATGACTAAGCTTCACATGTTTCTATTAATATAAAGCTGGCTGTCATTGATACCAATACTTGCTGTTGCATAAAGTGAGAAATACTTTTGATAACCACTTAAAAATCACTAGAAACTTCTCAAATGTACATTTCAGTATAGATTTGGGTTTAAAGGTTCTCAGTTGCACAGGGCAAAGGAAAACTTATTTCTGTCAGGACATGAACAGCCTGCTTGGGTTTTTTTGTTATTTGCCAATTGCAGTGGAAATGATGCAGCAGAAAAAAACTGCTGAAGAGTCAGTTGTATTTTCTAGGTACTTTCTGGTTTTGAAATAACACTATTGATTATCACAAGTGGTGCAGTTGTTTGAATTCAACTACTGCCAGGTTTTTACACTGTTGATGATGGTCAGAATAGAGAAATCAACATTAGACGCAACTTCTTAACTCATGTCTTGTTATTTTCAATATTAAATACAAAATTATATTTAAATTAAATGTCTCATTTTCATGATGTTTCTTAAATTCGAATGTATCGTAGGAGTAGTGTAAAGAATAATGTGTATTGGAGAGCAGTCTGCTGCTGCTGCTGCAGAAAGCTGTGATTTACCAGAACAGGTGGACAACCAGAAGGTCGTGAGTTAATGTGCAAGGTGACACAACTCCACTGGTACTACAAATCCCCTGATGAATGATAATAAAGAATACATTCCTCTCAATCAAGAAAGACAGCATTTTCACCAGATAGAGCCTGTGATGGCGGTCTCTGACAAAGACAAGCATGATGACTGAATCGTAGAATCACAGAATATCCTCAGTGGGAAAGGACCCAGGACCCACAAGGATCTTCGAAGTCCAGCTCCTTACTCTGCACAGGGCAGCCCCAAGAATCCCATCCTGTGCCTGAGAGTGTTGTCCAAATGCTCCTTGAGCTCTGTCAGGCTCGGTGATACGATTCACTGCCCTGGGGAGCCTGTTCTTCCAGGCTCTTAGTCTTAATCTGAAAGCAAGTGCCCCCCAAGGAAGGCAGAGCACACCCACACCCCAGGAACTTTCCAGGGGGCTGCACAGCTCAGCCTTGGGGGGACCTGCTGTGCTCAGTGTCTGTCCTTGCAAGGGTCACTGTATCAGGCGAGGTCTGGGGACCCACCTTCACTTCCACCCTAGGCTTAGGTAGGGCCTGTAGCTAAATAATTGGCAAAGACATTAGCAAAAACTTGTGCTGCAAAATGAAAGAGTGTACATGTTATTTGCAAGTATTGCTCTTCGGTGATTCTGCTGGGAAGCTAGAAGAAGTAAAATATTAACTGGGCTGAAAGGGGAGGGAGGCAACTTCATAATAGCTGGTGTGTTTGAAACATGCATTTGATAAAGCAGTTCAAACAGCAGCCCTGAGCTGGTGACAGAGTAGCACAACTGCAAATACTGCTCTGTGGGAGGAGTTTGGAAATGTGCCTGGGTATATCTAGGTACACAAATACACCTGGTTTTCTAAAACTGACCTCTACTTACATCCAAAATGCAAAACTAAGCAGTATGTTCCTTGTTTCTCCTCCTGAACACAGCTGGATTTGCTCCACCCTTCCCTGTTTGACCTGAGCATCTTCTCAGTGGCCCTGGTTGTGCACTCACAGACCAGCCACAGCCCAGGAAAGCTGTTGCCTCTTCCCTGATTAAGTGCAGTGCTCGAGTTTCGAGGTGCAGGAGTGGCATTTCCAATGTCCTCAGTCTGTGAGCACAGGTGAAGCCTGGCCTCTGACAAAATGCAGCCCTTTGCCTTCTGGCTGGGGCACCTCGCTGGAAACAGAAAGGACTTGGCCCCCCACTTCAAAGCTGTAAATTATATTTCAGAAATAGAAGCATATAATTTAGGTGGAGAGTTCCAGTACCCAAACATGAGGGTTCAATTTCCTGTTTGCTCTGCCCCTGCTCACAGGTTTTGCAAAAGTTGCTGGGAAAGGACGCATTTGCAACATGACAGGGTTAGGGTTAATCCTCTGCCTGTATCCTTTGACTTCCTCAGCCTATTATCTGGTGGTGGAGACATCGTCTTTGAAGCTAACAAGACTTTCCTTTATTTTCCTCTGAGCATTCTTTGAATTATTTTGGTAAAAATTACTAAAAAAATTACAAATAACAAAAGTGCCATCACTGGTTCTCCTTAGTTCTTCTCATCTCCTTCTGATCATTAGTTCTCCAGACATTAGCCTGTTTATGTTGATCAAACACTGCTCTTCTGAACACATCACCTGGATTTTATTTTAATCCATGTGCATTATTTTAAGCTTGGAATTCATGAAAAACAGGCAGCAGGCTGTTAAAAAGGTGATAATTAGCTTGGATTAAACTGAGCTTTTTCAGATGTTATCAGAGTTTGATACAGCAAAAGACAACATATTGTCAACTGTTTTGCCTAACTTCCAGATCCAAGATGTCCTTGACTCATTGGCTACACGGCTATCATAGTTGAGCAAGTATTATGATGTGTGTGTGTGTGTGTATATGTATATATATATATATTTATATAATAATGAAGCTTCATCCAAAGGGGAAAAATGGTATTGAGGTAGATAAAGCCCTGCAATAT
>VZRO01003391.1:0-49521 GCA_013397915.1 Daphoenositta chrysoptera | reverse complement strand
TAGATAAAGCCCTGGAATATCCTCACAGTGAAAAGGTAAGGTTTAACCACTGATGGAATGAATTTTAATTAGTTAACCAAAAATTATCTGGAAAATGAATGAGAAGTGCTGAGAAAGATTGTGCTGTTGTCTGTTGAATTTAAAGTCAGCAAGCTTATAGAAGCTGTGGAAGTACAAAATACGTTTGTGTTATCAGATAAAAGCAGAAAACAAATTTCTATGAAAATGAGTTCCAGAAAGGAAAGGTGCCTCCAGACTATCAATGTCAAAGCAGACATACCAGAGATAGAGTCCTCTCCCTACCCTACAGGCAGTGAGAAATAAGCTTATACTAGGGAGAAAACCTGTTACTGTTAGTTAAAAAAAAAAAAAAAAAAAAAAAAAATGGAGTTCAAAAGAGCATTAAGGAAAAAGAAATCAACGAGTCAGTAAGAGATTGGAAAGCAGAGTAATTATAAAACAAGTAGTTATTTGCTACAGCTCTTACAATTAAGGAAAAGAGCCCATCAAGAAAGTTAATTGACTGTTAATAAATTAAGACAGTTATGTTGCTACCAATAAATTCTTTTTTTCTTTTAATAAAGAATTGGTGTGAGTATTAAGTTAATTTTTCTGTAGAAAGAGCCATCTGACAGAAGGCTGGAGCAGTTCTAATGCAAAACACAATGAAATGGTTCAAATCAAAAAAGGAAATGAGAAACAAGACTTCTAGCAAAGAACAGGTAACAGAAAAGTTCAGCCCTGAGAGTGTTAGAAAACAGCATTAAAATTAAACATTTCAGCTTTATCAAAAAGGACTGTTGGCTCAGACCAATGATGCATGGTTAAACTGCACACAGGGTTTCCAGAAATAATTAGGCAGAAGGAAAGATGAAACTGGAGCTGACTTCACGGAGTGCATAGCCCAGCTTTAAAGAAAATTAGTAACAAGAACAAGGAAGGAATCACTGGAATAGCAACTGAAAAAAATAGCAATCCAGATCAGCTGTCCAGAGTGAATGGGCAAAGTGGGCACACCAAAGGATGCCAGGCAGCCCAGGCACTATGTCTGCCTACCTCTCTCCTTCCCTCCCTCCCTCCCTTGGGGGTCTGTTCCTTCTTGGAGTCCCCAGGAGTTCCTGCAGCACCAGAGAGGAATCAGCAGTTGTGTCCTGGGGTTTTTGGCCCTACAGACCAGCTCTGGAGAGGAGGATAGGTAGGAAATCACTGCATGCTTTTCTCCCTCTGTTCTCTGCACATGAATGAAATGGTCCCAAACAGTTTTCCAAGGAAGTTCCAAAAGACCCACATACACTGTCACAAAGGTTATAGTTCGCATCTTTCCAGATTTTTATTACTCTGCTAAGTCTGTTCTTAAGCTGAGACATCATCAAAACCTTTTGGAGGTCAAAGAGTGCAGAAGAGCAAACTTGTTTGTAGGGTTCATTTCCTACATTTCTGAGCTCAGTTCACCAAGCAATAACATTATTTCAGCATGTTATGAAAGCAGTGTCCTGCCCCTGAGCAGCTGTCTTTCTCCAGGATTTCCACTTATTGGAAGAAGCTGCAAGTTGAACCCTGGAAAAGCTCAGGTTCTTCTTGAATATGCTTGTCGATACAGTATAGAGTTCTGTCAGTTTGTGTCTCATACTTATTCATTGCAGCAACACAGCAATATTTTGTAAAATTGTTGCTTTGTTTTCAGGTTTTTTTTTTTCCTTTCAACAGGAATGTTTCCATTGTACTTTCCACCTCATTTTCCATTTGGATCTCCTTTGAATTTTGAGTGCACTAGAGCTCTCTGGAGCTCTCTGAAGCTGCAGGAGCACTTGCCCTGCATGTTTGAAATCTTTTTGGCTTCTTTGCTTCTTTTTGGCTTCTTTGATACTGCCTTTGGAGCCCTGGTGACAAAGAGCCACATTTTCTGTTCTCTAAAAACTTTGCTGCCTTTTGCCAGTTACGTGAAGAGCAACAGGCAGAATCAGCAGAGAGAGTTGTGAGCAGCTTTTGCTCTGCTTTGCGCTGCAAATGTTGGAGGTGACTCCACACAGAGCAGAGGTCACACAAACCTGCTGTGCTGTGTGTGGCCCACAGTGGGGCTTTACATCAGAGCCCCAGCTTCAAGAGAGCAATGACTGCAGCTTCACAGACGGACCATAAGGATTTGAAGTTTCCTGTCCTGTGTTGTGTTTGTGCCTGTGCCATATCCACCTTTGTGTCATTGGCAGAATAGTTTGTTGATAAGTAGCTGGTTTCTGGGATGGTTGTTTCAAGTGAAGCCAGAACAATATGGTGCTGATGCTACTCAGAGTCTGAGTTTTAGGTACTTTTTATATCCACATAACATGACTCGGGATACCAGGAGTCTCAGTCTTAACAGCAGTCCCAGAAGACACTTGAGTGCAGAGAGACAAGTTTTAAGTGAATCATAGAATCATAGAATGGTTTGGGTTAGAAGGGACCTTAGAGCTCATCTTGTTCCAACGCCCCTTCCGTGGGCAGGGACACCTTCCACTAGACCAGGTTGCTCCAAGCCCTGTCCAGCCTGGCCTTGAACATTTCCAAGGATGGGGCAGCTGCAGCTTCTCTGGTCAACCTGAGCCAGGGCCTCACCACCCTCACAGCAAGGGAAGAGAGCCATGGAGACTCAGCTGGTGGGTGACCAGGCCCCTACAACACTAAACACTCACTGCAGCCATGCCATTATGATTTTTTGCCTTTTCTTTTATACCCCTATTATATACCCTTTTTTATAGCTTTTATGTATCCTCAGTGCTTCTAGCATGCATACTTGTAATTCCTCAAGTCTGATAACTCAGCTTAGACCTAATATTCTGTTATGCTGAGAGACCAAACTTCCTGGAGGCCTTGAGGTTGGAGGCCAGAAAGCCCTGTGCTATCCTGAGAAACCAAAGTCTTCCCTAAAACATCCTGTAAACTAAGACAGGCCCATCCAGGGGGAAATTCCTTGGGATGGGGGGTTCATTCAAGTCTCTCATTGGGAAATCTTTGATAGATATGCTAATTTGCAAGGCCTATAAATTGTATATGTGATCTATCATGAGTGGGCATTTTGGCGCATTCCACCTGGACAAAGAGGTGCACCTTAAGGATCCTTAAATAAATACTGAGGTAAAAACCCTTTTTTCCTTAACCATGTTTGGCTCTTGATTTTAAGACCAGGGAAAGGCAACAGCAGAAGTAAAAGACCTCTATCCCAGGCACTTAAAGTCTGAACAAACATTTACTGCCTGCTCTTGACCCTGTTCCCAGGGCAGCATCAGCCCCAGATAACATGGGATCTGAGTTGTTCACATCCCACTGGGGCATTTTCTGTGCTGTCCAAGTTCTTGTCAGATGTCAGAGGAGATCTTTATACAGTCTTAAATTTCAAAGGGGAAGTCTGGTGTGATGTAACATGTCAATTTTTGTTTATTTCAGAAAAATAAGATACTCAGAAAACCCTATTACCCAGTCTCTGAGAAAGAAGTCCCAAGAGACTCGGCATGCTGCTTACCCAAATAGTACTTCGTTTTGAAAACTCAGCTTAAACTTCACAGTGAGCAATCTAAGCCCACTACTCCTCTTCTTCTAACTTCATCCTTTAGCTGGCACTGACTCTTTTAACTAAAATGGTATTTAGAAATGTGTTTAATAAATATTTAAATGTGGCTGGAAGTATTTCATTATTTGTTTTTAAATAAAAGTCCTCAATGATGCATCAGGAAGGCTGAGACTAGCTGAAGATGATGTGCTTCATAAATCCTTTGCTTGCCGCAGAGGGATCTTAAATAAATCCTTCTCTTGCAACAGGAAAGTGCATCATCAGACAAAAACCTCCAAATGCTNAAAGAAAAGAAAAGAAAAGAAAAGAAAAGAAAAGAAAAGAAAAGAAAAGAAAAGAAAAGAAAAGAAAAGAAAAGAAAAGAAAAGAAAAGAAAAGAAAAGAAAAGAAAAGAAAAGAAAAGAAAAGAAAAGAAAAGAAAAGAAAAGAAAAGAAGAGAAAAGAAAAAAGAAAAGAGAAAAGAAAAGGGAAGGAAGGGGAGGGGAAGGGAGGGGTAAGGAAGGGAAGGTTCGGGAAGGGAAAGCTTTGGTTTTGATTGGTATTGATTGGTGATTCTGATTCACAAATCAGAAAAGTAGCAACAGGTTCAAGCCAAATTTAAAGGCAGAGTCCTCTTCCTTCCTAGGTCCAGATATTTGATTATTTTGTATTTGAACTTGACGTATTCTTCCTTCACAATTTACAAAGACCAAAGGAATGGCATTGACAGCATGGGAGAATCAAATGGTGAGATGAAATTACAAGCAAAATTGTCTGTGGCCACATATGCCTGTGTGAAGTATGCATTTGTGAGGAGAGTGATCTGTGTGCTGAATTGTTGCCAATGCATCAAAGTTCTTGGTTTACAAAGTTGAGTTGGGAAATATTTTAGCTCTACATCTTTACTTACCACATACAAACTGAAAATTTCATTTGCTTATCACACATCCAAATTCGAGCAGCAATTCATGTGGAGAGCAGAGGACCCACCTTTAATCCAAGCACTCCTCCTCTGCCCAGTTCCTGCATCAAAAGCAGAAGGTAGTTTCTCCAACAAAAGGGTGCCACAACCACAGCTGTGGGAAACATTTTATTTCTCTGCCTCATCTTTGAAGCAGCTGAGATCTCATCTTGCTGGAAGAATAGGGAGGGGTGTATAAAGAGAGAGAAAAGGAGGAATGGGACCTAACAGACACCCATGACATTTTTGTCCTAGTTCAGTATTTCTGCTACATTTTTCAAAAAAAAAAAGCAAAGCAAGAGGAGCATTTCTAAAATTTTTAATAGTATTATGCTGTTAGTCTTCCAGTTAAGAGCAATTTCTAAATGTATTTTATAGTGCTTTGTAAATACTTGACCTTTCTTCTGTGTTTGCTTGCTTTTTTTCTTTTTAAACTCATATAGTTTCAAATAATGACCCCAGAGAGTCACTTCAGATAGGCTGGCATGGCTGCAGTTGTGTGAGTGGGAACAAATGTGCTTCCCAGGAATGACAAAGAGAATGTTTTGTTCACTACTTCTGCATTACAAGCATCTGGCTTGTGTGGCAGCTGCAGCTGGACCTAGACCCAGCTCACGGTGCTGCAGCAAGATGGTTTTGTAAGCACCTTACCATATGAAGGTCCTCCCTGCTATTAGATGCTGTGAAGACCTTTTTAGGCCCCTGACAGACAGCTCAATGGAAAGGCCCTGTTGCAGTGCTGTGTATGAAAACTCCAAGCATGGAATTAAATCCCAATGAATCCCAAACCAGTCAAGGTTCAGGCTAAAGCACTGATCCCTCTGGCCTCCATCCAGCAAAACACTCCAGTGCATGAATAAACCTACTTTGAATAGTCCTATTGGCAAATCAGTGGGAACTACTCATTGCTTCAAGTTAGGAATATGTTCAAGAGCTTTATTTGATGTGCCCCACGGTAAGTGCTGTCTTGAACCAGAGCCTAAATCCAGTTTACCTTGTGGTGCCTTTTTGGCTTTGCTGATTTCTTACCAGGCAGTCTTGCTCATTTAGACTTGGACACCTTCATTTCAAAAGCAATGTTAAGCACTTTTAAATGTCACTTTCTCATGATATACATTCAGTGATGACTTCCTTTTGGACAGTAATATGGTGGTAGATTTACTCTGGCAGTCAAACCGTGAGTTGAAATTCCCTTGAACAGAATTTACAGGATTAGAAGATTATCATAAACATCTGAAAACACTGCACATACAGTCACACTCAGGAGACACAAAGGTCTCAAAAACTGCCAGTAAAAATTGTGTATTTGGCAAAATCCTCCTTATCTTTCATCTTCATGTCTCACCTTTAAATACAGTGTAACTAGAATTTTGCATCTTACCATGTTTCAGCCAAATGACGAAATATAAACCTCTTTTTATTAATAAGGTGAATTCTGAAGGTGAATTCTGAAGCAGCTAAAGTAGAAGACCAAACTTAGTAGCATGCTTTTTCTGCTCTTTTTCCTTTCAGAATGTTCTAGGAACCCAAATTTTCCAAAACCAAGTTTGTTCAAATAGACTGTGAGATGTGCAAGAGCCACTAAATTCAGTACTGGTAAAGCAATCCTAATATTCCAGCACAAGCACTTTGGGTCGTTGAAACTCAAACTGTGGTTGGAACATTGCCCATGCATTAGGACACTCTTCTGAAGCCTGACACTTCCCCTATTCAGATTACTTAACCTAAATACAAGGAGGAAAATAGGAAGTGAGCACTTGTGCTTTCTTTTAGAAATGGGCCACTCATTAGTACCAGGGTTTATGAGATTTAAGGCATATTAAAATTTACCAGCAAAAAAGAGGCACATTCGCCAGTTGTTCTGTACTGGGTTATTTAAAGCATATTTCACTCTTAGTTATTGTACCATTAAATAAGCCCTGCAGTCTCTCAATACCGTCTAAAGCCACATAGGCCAGATTTCCAGGCACATAAATCCAGCTGAACTCCAAAAGTAGTTTAGACAAACAGAGATTTTATGATATAATTGATAGAATCATAGAATCATAGAATGGTTTGGGTTGGAAGAGACCTTAAAGGTCATCCAGTTCTATTCCCCTTGCCATGGGCAGGGACACCTTCCACTAGACCAGGTTGCTCTAAGCTCTGTCCAACCTTTCCTTGAACTCTTCCAGGGATGGCACAGCCACAGCTTCTGTGGGCAACCTGTGCCAGGGCCTCACCACCCTCACAGGGAAGAATATTTTCCAAATATCTAACCTAAATCTACCCTCTTTCAGTTTCAGTAAAAATGTTTAATTATGAGTTCTCTCAGCTTCTGTAGGATGCCAGAACTCATTTAACTCAGATGCTCATGTTAGGTGCTGTTCAAAGTTAGGTGTTGTTGAAAATTACACCTCCATTGAAGTATCTCTATTATCTTAGAAATATTGTATATCAGTCTTTGGGTAGTTTCAGATGTGATCAATAGTGATAAATGTGTACACTGACCTTTACCTAGTCATATAAATAATTATTTGCTATAAACACTTAAATAAATAAAGCTCCACTTGGACAAATGTAACTGTACAATTTTTTAGGTATCTCTGCTTTGTAGTAATACTGTCTCATTACCCACCAGAGGGAGCTCAGTCAAATGGAAGGGATTGTTCCACCAACATAAATTAGTGAGAGCTATTTGAAGGGTTATAAATAGATTTAAGCACATTTTTAACAGTTAGTGCATAGCTGGATGTAATTTATATTAGCAGGGAACTGTAATGTGGGTGGTTTGGGTTTTTTTGCTTGAATAAATACTCCTCTTCTGAAATTATTTCCAAAAGAAGTGTTTGCATTCTCGGCACAGATAATTCATCAGGAGGTACTTCTTCATATGTGAGTAGCTGGCTTTTCTTTTCACAGTCATGGAGGGTACACCCTGAATAAGTCTATTATTTAGAACAGCATTTAAAGGAGTATGTCCGAATGTGCCTCTGTCTTCCGTGAATACTAACATTTGTACTTTTTTGTACTGACATCTAATCAGTAAACATATATACTGACGTCCTTGCAGACCAGGAGTACAAAAACGTCTGACCACAAGACAGTCAAGGTTCTTAGCTGGTAATGTTAAATGATGCATTTGCTTCTGGAGGTTCTTAAAAAGTTCAGAGTGGTTGACTTATTTCAGCTGTCCACACACAGCAGAGGAATGTGAGAGCCAAAGGCCCCAAGCTGGGGACCTGTGATGAAATGGCTGTGGAGAAGTCTGTGGCCACAAGGCAATCTGGGCTGTGCACTGCGATTTGTCATACACTTGTAAGAAAGTTACAAGGCGGAGGTGAAAGTTTTTCAATCACAGAACATCACACTGCCATCCCTTCATGTGGGAAACTGGGGATGTGGTTCATAAAAGTACCAAAGTCTACTTGTGCAGTGAAAGCATCGAAAGCCCATCACTAGGGCTGCAATTATTTCAGTACTGAAGTGCTCTGGCTTCAGGGCAGTTTTTACTCTACAATGGGCTATTTATCAGGGCTTTATTTATCTTTAACGCAAATACAGCAGTTGGCATAGCATTGGGCTCAATGACCCCTATGGGACCCTCCCAACTCAAGGTTTTATATAATTCTCTAGAATTATAGAATCTATTTGATTAGCAGAATACAGTCATATCCTGATACTAGTTATTCCTCTTTCTGTAGAAGAACCATCTGCAATGCTCTGACATCTGTATCACATCATAACTCTGTTAATTCCAAGTTAATTCCAGTTGACAAAAACATAACCTTAATGAAGTAAATATTCCAGTATAAAATGTTAGTGTAAACTAGGCTTGGAAAAGCATTGGGAAACACCCAAACAAAAGCTTCTTAAGTTTGAGCTAAGGACATCAGCCTCTACATTCTATTGGTGCAAGCCATAAGCAGCCAGAAAGCAAGCAGTTAAGGCAACAGCTCACTCACCAGTTCCTCTTCCTAGCTGTACCTACTTCCTTTCCATCACTTACAGTTCTCATATCACTTAACTCATTCTAAGCACCCAAAGTACACTTTGGCATCTGGCTGCACATTTGTTACATCAGCACGCACATCCTCATTTCGTTTCCCTAATTCCTGTATTAAAATTTAGTATAAGGTTCAGACAAATAACTAAATCCACAGACCACCTACTCTCATATTTTCTAACCAGTTCAAGGAAACCAAGCATCTGTCACAGCAGACACCTGCAGGCTAGTAGAATTCCTTGCTCCCACGTACCAGCACCAAACCACAAAACATCACACGTAGCATTTGGAAACCACCTCGAGCACATGGTGATCATCAGACCATGTCATAAGATCGCCAGCCAACTGGATCTGAGCTCTGGGCTGACGCTGCTTACTCACTGGGGATGGATTGTGGTCAGGGGGCATTAAAGGAACTGAGGTTTAGAAGGGGGAACTGATAATTGGTGTGTAGAAAAGCAGAGTGACTCATGTGCTAAACCTTATGCTTTCTACAGAATAAACCACTGGACCGTGCAGTGGAGGAAGCCTGGGTTGAGGATAACAGTGATTTGTGAATGGTTGTCATCTTTCATTCATATGGGTATGAGTAACACATGACAGTACTTGTAAGGAGCACTGAAGAACCTAGAGGCGACTGGCACTATCCCAATCAAGGTAGATTCTTATAAAATAATCTACTTTGAATTTTAAGTGTCAGCTTCACAGTTTTGGTGTGCACGTGGAAGACCATCCTGGTAACTCCCAGTTTAACACTGCAAAACCAAGCGACTCAGTGAAGGAAATGGTGAGGTTGAGGCTGCAAGACGTGCACATGACACAAGAAGTGTCTAGTCTTGTGCCAGAGAAGTCCATCAAGATGGACAACAGGGCCCAGCTTTTTGGTACTTGTTCAGCCTTAGTCTTTCATTGCTGCACACCTTCCAGGCCTGTCATGAAGACAGTTAATAGTTTCACTGTGGGTTTTCCAAGGATGTGTATCACCATATCACCCACGCATGTGCATGCCACCACATTCCACCAGGAGGGAGAAGACCCTCAGAGCTGTGGGTGCACAGGTATGACTGTGGAGATATGAGGATGGGAGAGAAAAGTCACACCAGCACCCAGGTTTTGTCAGTTCTCCTCACAGTCCTGTTGGACAGGGCCAGTGCTCTTCCTGTTACATCACTGCCTGGACCAAACTTCCTTTCCCTGCAGCCCTTTTCTTCCACCATTGCACATCTTGTACCCCCCACAGAACGAGGCAAGACTCCTCCAGACAAGGCTCCCCTGTTCCTTTAGACACTTCCACTTTGTGCATTGATCAAGAAAGGAATTTTAGGCAGGGAAAAACACCAAGTGGCTTCATGATTAAGACTGTGACTAGCTCATTTCTGCAAGGTGTTCTGTGACTGGAGATGAAGCAGCAAAGGGTGACCTGGCAGAGCTCCCCAGTGACACAACCCAAAGGAAGGCTGAGAACACTTCTCTGTCCCACCCATGCCTACTTGTCCCCACTATTAGCAGTGTGCAATCCTCACAAAGGCCTAGATGGCAATAAAGCCTCTAGGGGAAGGTGACACACTTCCAAAGATCATTAATTCACAAAACCAGACAGAATAGAGGTAATCCTGGAAAGGGAAACATTTGGGAAAAAAAAAAAAAAGGCACTGAACTCAAACTCACAGGTCCTCATCTTCCAGACTTTCCAAGGGTCAAGTCACCCTCTGCTCTGGCTGTTTCAAGACCACATGAGTCATATCCTTGCTAGCTGAAAGCCTTAAATTGAGTTTGTTCAGCATTCTTTACGATGGAAGGAAGTTAGTTAGCAATGATAGAAAATGGAAAGGACAGGTCTTGTTTTTATTTTAAAACCATGTGCTTCACTGTTTCCTAAGTGGTTTGATGCCATGGTAGTGGCATGCTTACTTTTGCTAACCTGAATAATCTAGATAACAGCAAGAAACACACTTTGTCTGTAATATAATTGCAGTTCTCACAGGCTGTAGTCACATGTTATAAAGTTGAACCTTTCATTGGCATTTGATTTCAAAAGCTGAAACAGGCTTCTAAGTTCTTGGGTGAAATACAATGTAAATCCATCTTTGAAATAATTGTATAAAACTTGTTTTTATAGCATGATACATACAACAGGACCTAACATGCCGACCACTTCAACCAGGGCACAGATCATATTGTCTACTTGGAAAATACAGGACCAATATGATAAATGCTTTATTAAAAAGTTTAATTTCAGCTATTTAGTCAGCAGAGCTCCACTGTATCTAGACAAAAACTCATCATGCCAAAATTGGAGATTTACTGAATGTGAAATACTTCTCACTGTTACGCTCTTGATAAACAGATCAGGAGACGGATGACGGACGCTTCTGAGTTACATCCCAGAAGGTTGTTCCAGCTACCCTTACTCTTTTCAACACCTGGACGATTTTCTGGGTTATGTTGACTATGCTACATTTTAATTTAACTTGCCTATGAATATTTTTGAAAAATTCCATTTCCTTGCCTTCCTGCCTTTGAATCCCACTTCCCCAACTATTTTTTCTTTTAAAAATAGTTTTCAAGAGATACTTTAATTTTTCTTCTTTGGTACTTCTATATCAGTTTTACTCACTTGTATTGTGATACAATTTCTCTGAGTCACTGCTCTCAGGCACATGAGCATGCATGCAGACAAATATGTTCATACAAGGCTGTTATTTTTTACTTTCACCATAACTAAAAGCAGGAGGAAAATTTGATTGCACATAGCTACAGTCCAAGTTGAATATAAATATTTGACTTGAATTAGTTTGGGATGGTTTAAGAATTTTATATTTATCCAGGCTCGTAGGCTGGACCACACCAAAAATTTGGTGTCTGCACATGTGTAAAATATTTCCTGAGTTCTTCTATACTGGTCAGTACATACAGGTTAGGAAAAACATACTCCCTCACTATTCTCAAAGTCCTGATTGTCACAAATGACACCTAAGCTTTCCTTCTCCACCTGACTGTGGCTCTCCCTCAGGTTTTTCTTCCAGCATATGATCTGTTATTTTTCTGATATCTAAAGCATAGTGGCTGCACTTAAATAGAAAATTTCAAGGTTAACACAGTTATTTTTAAGTAAAGGTCTGCTGTCTGATCCATTTGCATCCAAAGCCAGTTTGTCAATAAACTAATTTTATGTACTTTATATGGTTTTCAATGAATTCACTGAAATCATCTGACTGGATGATGTTTTCAAGGCTAGATGGAAAAACCTTTGACTAAAATGACAAACTACTTTAAAATGAGAATTCTCTTGCTCAAAACACATAAACACAGGCCAAAAAATGTACATTCTAGATTCTGTGGTGTTCTGTGCTCAAAGCAAAGCTCTGATTTCTCTTCAGGTTATGTTTCCCATCAGTGCAAAACTCAAACAAGGCTTTTCCAGCACTTCCAGGTCCGATATTCCAAGTGGTTTTTATTAACTGGTTTTTTTTCCTCTTAAACTTCCACAAGGTACAGTGAAAATTGGATCCTCAGATAATAAGGCAAGAGGAATAAATACGGTGTTACAGGGCTCAGGGAGCATCCCAGCAGGAAACACGTGCCTCAAGAGTGGTGATTTCCCAGGTACAGCAGGGAGCAGTGCCAGGTTTGGATGCTGACGCTGCCCTGGTGGTTCAGGAGGAGAAGTGGAAACAAGGTTGTTCTCTCCAGCTACTTCTTCATGCTCTCCTGCTGCAGTGCCAGGTGCTTGGAGTAATGCAGAGCCAGTTTTCACACCTGTGCTGCGGGGAATACTGTAGGCAATTAGCACAGAAAAATAATGGGCAGCTCGTAATTCTTTTTTTGTCCCCTTTGCTGCCAGGAATTGTTCTGATTAACATGAAATTCCATTTTCATAATCGATTAGCGATAATAATCAAAGCTAAAGTTCTGGTGGAAATCTTAAGTCCATAGTTTCCAATTGCTAAGACACATTTCAGTACTAATAACACATTAAGTTGAATTCCAAGCTCATGAAGATGTAACAAGCTGCATCTGTCAAGCAGAGTTTAAAATACAAGGTGATTTGAGAACATTCAGAACATAAAAGGGCTTTTCTGCATCCACTTTTAATGAAAAACTGCTGTATGAATAGAAATGGAAGTATAACAAAGATTTTTCAGTTGATCTAAGAAAATACAGGGATAAATAGAACAAGTAAAACTGACATTTTACTTCCCGGTTATTTGTGTTGAACTCATGTCCCTACTTACAGCCACTTATGTTTCAAAACAGACCAGAAAATAAGAACAAAAGATCCTCAAAACAATTTTACTCATATAGTCTCAGTTGAAACTATGATGAAACCATGATTCTTACAATAATTTTTCATTTCTTGCATGCCAAAAAGTACAATAAAAAGACCCTCAAGTAATCTTTACACTTGAGGAAGGAAAGTTTGACCTCATTTTTTTCCTTTTAATTTTATAACTTGCAAGTTATCACTGGCAGTGCACTTGTTTGATTAAAAATTTGTGACTTCAGCTTTTAATAGGCAATTTCTCAGATTTTATACAACAGTGTGAAGTTGACATGAAATATAGTTTTTACCAGTGAGGAGATCTGCTTCATGATAATGTCCAAATACTTTAGGCATGAGGAAAATAATTTAAAAAGAATTCACCAAACTAAAATTAACATACATGTATTCCCCATATTAACATTGTCCATGCTGTATGCCTTAGTATGATCCAAATTTCCAGCACAGAGACTATTTATATAATTTTCTAGTGTGTCCATATCTTCTTAAATTGGAATAAATATGTTTAGAAAAGAAACCTGATCCACTAGAACATATAATGGGGATAGATTAACTTCAATTACATTACTTGAAATAAAACATCCATTATATAATGGATGAAATATCCATTATATTAAGCTACTGGGTGGCAAGCATTAAATCAAATATAGACTCCTACATACTCTGCATCTGTAGTAAAGTGTTGTAACATATTAAACAGATCTTTATTTTAAAATCTCTTTCCAGCACAGGACCAATCCTGTATGAACTGCCTCACATGAGCTAGTTGGGAGTTATGAGGAACCCTGTCTTTTTTGGTACTGTATCCTGAGCTTTTCCAGTTGCTCCACACACTGCGTCTGGGCCAGCTTCAGTGTTCGGTTCTCCTCTGTCAGTTCTGCATACTCCTTAGCCAGCTGAGCAGCATCCATGCTTTCTTTTTCCACTTGTTCCAGTCTGGCAATCAGCTCCTTTCTGACGATTATGAAAAAAACCCCAAATATTAAAATGGGCAGTAGGCAAAAATTTGTTGTCATGTGTTAGGTCAAAGATGGGCTGTGGGTTGTTAACTTACTTTGTATTCCTTGAACATGTGTGAAACAAGGACCTAGAAAATTAATTTTTTAGAGTCCTGTTTTTTCCCTTTAAAAGATTAAGCTTCCAAAATCTCTGATAGGTTTGCTGTTCAGTGACCAGACCTGAAAAATGCTGTGTTCATGTGTCTATATTTGGGACTGCTCAGCAGAAGAGAAGGCTTTGGGGAGACCTTAGAGCCCCTTCCAGTACCAAAAGGTAGCTGGAGAGGGACTCTTCACACAGGTGACAAGACAAGGGAATGGCTTTAAACTGAAAGAAAGCAGGGTGAAATGGAATATTGAGAAGAAATTCTTCCCTGTGAGGGTGGTGAGGCACTGGCACAGGTTGCCCAAAAGCTGTGGCTGCCCCATCCCTGGAACTGTTCAAGACCAGGCTGGATGGGGCTTGGAGCAACCTGGGATAGTGGAAGGTGTCCCTGCCCATGGCAGGGGGTGGAACTGGATGAGCTTTAAGGTCCCTCCCAATCCAAACCATTCTACTGATTGTATGATTCTGTGATTTCTAACGTCAGTAAGAGTTGAACATGGAGTTCACGGTGGAGAATTAAGTTCCTGGAGAGGACTTGCTAATGCTTTGCCAGAAGAATAACAATTTATTTTTCTCTTGGTACCACATATCATTGAAAGAGAGCGAGGTGTTTTTGTTTGGTTGGTTAGATTTATCAGTAAGTTCTGTGAAGTGTTTCCTTTCCTCTACTACAAACAAATCCAGTAAGTACTAGGCACTGATTCTGAACTACATATATTGTTCCTATAATGTGTTTAGGCTCAAACCTTAGCCCTGCTGCTGAGGAAGAGCGATATAGCTGCAAACCTGACTCCTCCTGGTCCTCTTAAGTGCAGACACAGGAGGATTTAAGCTGTGGCTTCTTTTGGATGGAGTCATACAATGCCCTGTATTCCCAGAGCTGGCCAGGAGCTGGAGTTTCCTGTGTAGTATCAACTGAAATTACCTCAGCACAAGTCAAGATAAAAGAGGTCTTAAAACACACTGAAGGCATGAATAATTCACGGAGTATCCAATTGCTCTCCCCTTAGTCACCCACCAGGCTAGCCTGGCCTCTGGGGATTTTTTTTCCCTTTAAGTCAAAAATTCACCCGTTACAGGAAGTCTCTTTTAAAAGGTTCTTTTGATCTTTCTATCTCAGAGATTAGTTAATCTTTTAACTGTTCATAGCCCTGTGACTTTATTTCTCAGTCATGTCAAAACAATGGTAGTAGATTATGAGTGGGAAGTTGTTAATGCTTTCATAGTGGATAGATTTCACTGCAGTCCTTAAAGGAGCCCTCTTGTCAGGCTAGACCAGTGCTTTCAGACAGGAAATTCCTACAGATCAGAGTATTCTATTCCCACAGGTCAGAGTATTCACGAAAAGATAACATTTCTGTGTTTGCTGATCACTTATGTTACTTGTAGCTGCAAAGCTACCACTTAGAGCAGCAAAACTGTAAATCTGGCTTTTGAAAAACGCTTCTGTCTGGCCTTCTTTTAGGATCAGTTTGACCTTCCTCTGTCTTTACTGCAGTTTTTAGTGATAGCAGAGTTTGCCCATAGTTTAGTTGACTGTTTACAGTCACAGTTACTGCAGTTCATGGAGTCACAAGTTACAAGAGACCCTTGGCACAGCCATTTCTACCAACTGTGCTTCCCTTAGATAAAAAATAAAAGGGAAAAAAAAGAGAGAAGAGTTAGCAGCAGTTACAGAAATTTTAAATCTATCCCAAAGAGGCAGCTTATAGGCACCCCCCTATATGATGTTGTTGTTTTATACTACTGAGGTAATGCAGAGCAGCTATGCTGCAGCAAAGCATCTTCTTTTTCCTTTCCCCAGGTGACAGGTGCATTCCATCAGGCCCTTGAGAGAAAACATCAAGAGGGTATTTTTGCTCAGTAGCATTCTGTTTACATTTAGCACAACATAGCTGTACAAGTTTTAAACACAGCAAGCCACTAAGAGTGTCATTTCTCTGTGGCTGGGCCATTCTAGATCAACCAATTTTCAAAGAGGGCAAGACAATCTTGCTAGACAGCTCTTATTCATGGAGGAGTGATTTCATGTGAGAAATACATTCAGGGACAATGAGGTTTTACAACTTCTGTAACTTTTTTTTTTTTTCCTTTTTTTTTATTTCCAGTCTCTCTGGACTTCCTCTGGAAGACTTTTGTCTCTGGAGACCAAATGACAACTTCTGCAATATTTCTTTGCAGTTATTCTCTGGTGCAATGTTGGACTGAGGGGCTAAATTAAGCTCTTTCAAATTACAGACTATTAAATCAGAAATGTCCAAACAAATGAATTCAGAATCACCGTTCCTTACTTTTCTTACACTCATGAGCTTCTTAAAAGGGAGATGCAGTGAAGACACTAATAGGCAATCAACATCTTAAAAGCAGGTGGGGTCTCTCAGTACTTGAAAAGGAATGGTACTGACTACTTGGGACTTGAGCCAGGAGAGGCACAGACACACAACGTGCAAACTCAGACAGCTCTATTAATGAATGTCAGTCTTGATTTGATGACATTCTGTGCAGGCATGGCTTTCATGCTGCTCTCCAGTAATATTCAAGCAGCACAGATAACTTCCCTCCCCCTTCCCCATGATTTAGCTTTGCTGTCAAACAAACTCTAAATGCATTAAAATCAAAATACACACATTGCTGTAGTCCACACTCTCGTACCTCCCTCACAGAAAGCAGTTTCCTTGCACTGAGGTAGTAAAATTGCCCACTTCTGAGTCAGCAGAACCTACTTATTCCCTTCCCATCAGGATCAACACCTGTTTACGGGATAGGGTGATGTTTCAGTCTAATACTGTCAGCCTGCCACAGATCTAAAATTAGAGTACCAGGGAATTGCTAAATGTTATGAATGGTGTAGTTTACGGAGCTCACAAAAGGATGAGGACAGTAACTAACATTTACATCTGATCTAATCCAAGATTTGAACTTAGCTTTCAGAGGTTAAAGAACACCATACTAAGCTCTTGCACCATCTAGACTTTGTTGTGGATGCTTAATAAATAGATGTAGCACTGTGTAATCTGTGTTTCTGTTAATGGTTACCCTAAGTTTAAATATTAACAGTATTGATAAGGTATTTTCTAAACTAGTGCTGAGGTACTCAAAGCTTTGAGACAATCTGTAACGTGCACTTGAAGCGTTCTTTTTTGGGGAGGGGTTTGGGAGGCAACATTAGTGATTTGCATCACAAACCAATAAACCACAAGCCATGCCAAAGCAGGAGAAAAGCACAGCATGGTCTTAGCAAAATTATTTCTCTTATTCTGGCCTTAATGAATGAACATCCAGAGAACAGAGCTTCTTAACACTCGTATTCACAAGGAATAAATACAAAGAAAAGTGACAGACTAAGCAGATAAATCCGTCTGGAGATGAGTGTATTTAGAGATGGACT
Source organism: Daphoenositta chrysoptera (assembly GCA_013397915.1). Lineage (NCBI taxonomy): Eukaryota > Metazoa > Chordata > Aves > Passeriformes > Daphoenositta > Daphoenositta chrysoptera. The sequence goes on along the minus strand of VZRO01003391.1, from coordinate 32,278 downwards.
GGACACAAGGAAAACAGCTTCCAGAATACAAAGAATCAGATTTGTGTTTCCCCCGTTGTGAATAAGGTATCCAGGATCACACATCTGTGGCAGTACAGTATCTTCCCCAACAACTGGTGTGTGCTGGTGGCCATAAGGTCATTTTCTCTTCCCATATTTGGCATGGCTTTCACATCAGGGGGAATTATGAGACACTGAAAGGTAACTGCTGTCTGAGGAGATTGTCCTCCCATGTTCAAAGTCTACTAATTAATTTAAAAACAACATCACTAAAGACATTAAAATCTGCTTTAATGTAAATGAAAATGTGTCTAAGATGCCAATACATAAAAGGTCAGAGAATGACAGAACGGTTTGAGTTGGAAAGGACCTTCCAAAGGCAAGGACACTTCCTTTAGAAGAGGAGGTCTCTCTTCGTATTAGAAAAGCTTTAATTTAATTTCTAGTATTTGGCAAGTAACATGTATTTTGCACACATGTGAGATGATGAAAAAACAGGTCTAGAATGCGAAAATTACTGAGCTAAAAGGTTGCCTTTAAGGTTTACACCAATCTTTTTCTGAAGCAGCTGGAAGTCTGACAACTACTTGTCTTAACAGTGTTGGGAAAGTCACTCAAGAAACAGTGTACCTGGAGAAATCCTCTGGACTAAAAAGCTTAGAGAGAGTCCAGTGGTCACGAGAGCAAGCTAAACCATAGGAAAGGCTCCCACAAAATTAAGCAGGCATCTCCACTGCATGTCATTTGCCAAGAGGGCCACTGGGATCCCGAATTTTATCAGCAATAGCATGTCCAGCAGGGCCCGGGCAGTGGCTGTTTCCCTGTGCTGGGTACTGCTAAGGCCACACCTCGAGTCCTGAGTCCCGTTCTGGGCCTCTCACTACCAGAGAGACACTGAGGGGCTGGAGTGTGTCCAGAGAAGGGAACGGAGCTGGGGAAGGGTCTGGAGCACCAGCAGCAGCTGAAGGAGCTGGGGGGACTCAGCCTGGAGAAAAGGATGCTCAGGAGGACCTTCTCATTCTCCACAACTCCCTGACAGGAGAGTCGAGCTAGGTGGGGGTCAGGCTCTGCTCACAGGGAACAAGGGACTGGGCGAGAGAAAATGGCCCAAAGTTGTGCCAGGAGAGGTTCAGATTAGATATTAGGAAAAAAACTTTTTAATTGGAAGGTTTATCAAGCACTGGAATAGGCTGCCCAGGGAAGTGGTGGAATCACCATCCCTGGAGGGGTTAAAAAAACACGTGGAAGTGGCACTTGAGGACACAGTTTAATGGTGAACAGGGAGGTGGTGCTGGGTTGGTGGCTGGACTTGATGATCCTAAAGGTCTTTTCCAACCTTAACAAGTCTATGGTTCTATGTCTACTGTAATGTGTAAAAGAGGGAAAAGAAATCATATCCATGGCCAAGAAAATGAATGATCCTAAACCAGGTGGTGATCAAATGATATTTTCTGTAGAGTTATATTAGAATTGTCTGGGGGAGGAAAAAGAGATAACCAGCCAGTGCTAAGAATATAAGATACAGCTAGCAACCATGGCAACTCTGGTATTTAACTACATAATCCAGGGTCATTATCTAGTAATAGCAATATAACAAGTGCTCAAAATAACCAGCCATCCCATCCCTTTCACCCAAAGTTAGATACCTAAAACCATCTGTTATGGAAATACGTGTGTGTTTCTGGAACATAAATTAAATTACATTCTGTGCCCTAAATGTGGTGTGTTCTCGCTTCCACACCCTTTTCTTTTATTTTCAATCATGTCTCCCATTCCAGAGTGGTTTTTTCCCTTGTACTACGTATTGCTGGCATAAATGTGAAGAGTTTGAGTGAAGACAGCAAACAAAGCTATGATTAAATTAGCAAAAAAATCTACTCAATGTTCTTTCAAATTCTTGCTTCCTTTTTTGTTCTTGAGTAACTTCTTTTCCCATCCTTATTTACTTTGTCCTTTGATTTTCCCTTTTTTGAAACTGCAACATCTTTTTCTCTTTGACATTTCCCATTTTCCTGTGAAATACTTGTCACCTTCTCTCCCACTGCCAGCCTAGTACATTCTCTTGCCATCTATATTGCACAAAAGAAAAAGTAAGTAAGCTTTGTTCTTGCCTTGAAGAAAAGCAACCCTTGTCATTTCACTTCACTGACTTTTCACTTTGGCCATATTCGATGCTCATATTACAAGTCAAGCTAAGCAGAAGTAAAAGCCTTTGAAAATTTGTAAAAGATTCAATGTTTTTCACTATGTTTAAGATAATGTTTTTCAACTTTCTATTTCTTAAATACATATCTATATATACCTGCATATATTATTTCATGTATGAAAGGTTACACTGAACTTTGGTGGTTGGAACAAAAATAGTTTAAAGTTGAATTATCTCTTCTCCTTTTTTTTTTTTTTTTTTGCTAAAAAGCTCTAATACCTGTACAGACATTTATGTCTGGTTAACATTATTTCTTCCTCCTAGCCTACAAATAAAAAATATTTGCGCAATCCATTTTCTGCTTTTTTCCTGTCAGTCATAGCCTTCAGCATTCTGTGTGTGTACTGTCAGCAGGCACCACAGGTACAGAAACTGCCAGGTGGGACTTGCCATTGGAATGACACAGGTGAATTGATCTGTGGAGAGAAGCTGGGAGCACTGGCAAGGGTACCGTCCAGCAGCACCTGTGATTGCCTTTGGTAAAAATGTACACTGAAAAACACTATAAAAGCTGTTTGTTCCCATTACAAGGGATGAAACTTGAGCATTGTCCATTTTATCAAAATAATATTTAAGAGAAATAGACAATAGATAGCAGGTGTAGTAGGCAACTGGGAATCTTCATTTCCATACATTCAAATTCAAATGTAGAAGAAGATGCCCACAGCAGGGGCAAATTTTAGAAAATTGTAAACTCCATGGTTTCGATTTGATTACAATTGATTTTGAGGCTAAAAGCTTGTGCATCTCATCAGACTTTCTAGACAAGTCAAAGCATCCTTCCCTTCTAAAAATGGAATACTCAATACTTCCAGTGAAGGGGCAGCCAGGGCTCTCTGGGCAAATGTTTCCAGCGACCCAACATCCTCACCGGGAAGAATTTCTTAATATCTGATCCAAACCTAATTTCTGTTGGTTTAAAACCATTTTGCCTTGTCCTATCTCTACACACCCTTGTAAACAGTCTCTCTCCATCTTTCTTGCAGGCTCCTTTCATGTAGTGAAAGGCCACAGTTATAAGGTGTATATATAAGTATATACATAGGTAAGTGTATACACACGTATATATGTATATACACACACATATATATATACACACACACAAAATACAAAACATGCATGCCACCCCAGCCTTTATAATCCACTCTTCATTGAATATATGCTACCCCCCAAACTACTTTTAACTCTCCAACTGTAAGTGCTGATAATGTTTTCAGACATCAATCAGTGAACACTAGAGCAAAACTCTCTTATGCTTCTCACTTACGCCTTTGCCTCCACACTTACACTCCCTTTCTATTGAGTTTTAGATAAAAATCAAGGCTAACGTGTTCAGGTTTGTTTGCTTACATGTGTGTAAAGTTACATGTGCCCTAATGACTTTCTAATCCACCTTCAATGTCAACCAAACTTCATGTGGTAAAGAGGTCCCAGTTAGTTTCTGGAGGTTTTAATAAAAACAGACTGCTACAGAAAGAAAAGATACCACATGGGGGAAAGGCAGTCTCATGAGACCTGCTCCAAAATACTACAAAATGGATAATCTACCTGGAGGGAAGAGTTATAAACAGTCCACATCTGGAGAAAAAATGCCTTCAGTTGGCACTTGCAGCTTGTTAAACCTCAAACCCAAGCAACCACAGTGAACCAGCCTGTAGGAAATTAAACATCCTTGATCCCAGTGCTGTAGGATCACTTTTTCAGATGAAAACACATGGGAGGTGTGAAAAGTGCTGCCCTGGTATTTGTCATGTTTAAGCATTTCAGAGCTATACAGCATGTGAACACAAGGCTGCAAATATGTAATTAGAGGGTACATAAGAGTCACAATAATAGAATTCCATTTGTTGCCTTATTCAACCATTCTTAACATATGTTTACTGGGGCACAGAATTCACAGAACAGGTTCAGCAAAGATAGCAGTCGTGTCGTTCCTGACATTGTCCCACTGTTGACATCCACTGGTGGAATGAAGGAAAATGCCAGCCTGAAGCCCTTTAATTCATCCAGGATAAGCACCACTCAGAGGCTGACCTCTGGGTTCAGAGGTTGATTAGGATAGTTGTGAGTTCAGGTAAACAGTTTTGTGCATGTACCTGCCCTTCTTAAGAAACAAACCATTTCTAATTTAGCTAGTACCACAGACTTATGGATAAAAAAATTGCATTCAAACAGCAATTTTTTTTTTTTTAATTACGGAAAGTGCAAAAATATACATGAATGTTATCATTTTCATGGTCTCCAAGCATTCTTTATAAATAGGCATAACTGATTCAGGGATGTGACAATAATAATAATAATAATAATAATAATGGATTTATATTAGAAGACTCTAAAACCCAAATGATTTAAAGCTACCTTTGGTGTTTATACAACTCAAGCCAAGCACTTAAACAACCATTTAATACTTTATATTGTGCTTGGATTTTCAGAGTAGACGAAGACTCGTGGTTTCCACTAAATTGATTGCTAAATACATATGTGAGCAGCTTATATTAGACAACCAAATTTGAAAAATCATTGCAAATTTTTAAAAATTATCTTTTAGTATTTTTAAAAATACCAATTAGTTTTGATTGGCCAAGTTCAATTAATGATAGATCAAATGCAAACACTGCAAAATGATAAATCAAACGCAAAATGCATTTTCCCATGACATTGTACATCCTTTTTAGCTTTCGTTCCAATCTGTCAGCATCTGAGTGCCCCACAGGTCCTTCAGTGGAAGAGAATTTGCAGTGGGAAACTTCAACTAGCTTTGACACTTCAGGCAAAAAGTAACTATATTGTGCCTATAGCCATCAACCTGGATAAAGACATCTCACTTTCTTACCCTGCATAGTTTGGATTCAGGGAGTTCTTTGGCTGTCTTGTAAGACTGTGGGATTTTAACATTTTCCCTCCCATCATCTTGCTTCTGCAGCTGAAGATTCCCATGGACACAAACTTGGCTGAACTGCAAGGTCAGCTGGGCAGAGATTTCATTACTCACCTTCTTTCCTCTCTCTGAATTTCTTTTTCGGGTTTCTTGTGGAAAGGGACCAACAGCCACAGAGTGCATTTTGCCATTTAATAGTCAGGCAAAAGATGACAGGGCTATGAGTACAGGCCATAGACAAGAAAAAAACTCTCCAGCTTATTCACTTTGGGTATGAACACCTGAAGTGCCAATGTATATTGAACCAGTGTACACAAAAAAAAAGCACCTCACAGAAACATGTTTACTAATGTTGTCAGGTATTCTAAGCCTAAATGAGGACCTATTATGTTCTTCATTAAAGTGTGCAAAGTTTATTGAAAAAACTAAAATTGAAAAGGGGACCTGTACCAGCTGACCTGGATTGTTATGTGACCTAGAGGCTGTCAATGAAGGTTTTAAGGGACATCCACAAAGCTGAGGGCCCAGAACTATGACAGCCCTTAGTGGCCTCAGTTGATCCTACAGAGCAATGACCAACTTGTGCTCTACTGTCACCATCAGGCAGAGGCATGAAATCATACTCATAGAATGGCTTGGGTTAGAAAGGACCCCAAAGATAATCCAGTTCCAACCCCCTGCCAGAGGAAGGGACACCTTCCACTAGGCCAGGTTGCTCCAAGCCCCATCCAACCTGGCCTTGAACACTTCCAGGGATGGCACAGACACAGCTTCTCTGGGCAGCCTGTGCCAGGGCCTCACCACCCTCACAGCCAAGAATTCCTTCCCAATACCTCATCTATCCCTGCTTTCTGTTAGTTTGAAGGCATTCCCCCTTGTCCTGCCACTCCAGGCCTTTGTAAATAGTCTCTCTCCATCTTTCTTGTGGGCTTCCTTCAGATACTGGAGGGCCACAATTGTAAGGTTTGCATAAATAAGTATATACATATATAAGTGTATTTGTACATAAGGTCAGAAAATACAGTGTTAAACCTTCGTGTTTCAAACAGGGTTTTACAAAGAGAATATACCACAGTAAATCCTTTGGGAAAGTTACTCACTTTCTTTCTTCCAGCAGAGCAATTTCTTTCTTGACCTCATGGTACTCTTCTGCTATTTTGCAGTGCTGTTTATACACCTGCATAGATTCCTTAGAGTCATGACAAGGAGGCAGAGGCTTTAAGAAAAAAAAAGAAGAAAAACCCCACTGTTTTTTGAATGAATTATTAGTTAAAACCCCACATATTTTGAAAGATACACTATATATTTAAATTCCTGTGAGAATACCTAAAGAATTTTGTTCCCTTAACTGCAGGATATGGCCAACTATTCCTAGCGATGGCCCTTCATGGAAGGAAAAAACCCAAAACAGTTCCCTGCATAAGAAATATGTGTAAAACTTCAAAATTGTAAGAATTTTCAGAACTCTCCTTGTCAGCTTTGCAAAATATCCCTGAAGATTTTTCAAAGAAGGATTTCTCCCTTACCTCCCTCTTTTTCAGCTAGAGTGATATGTAAAGGCTAAAGCTGATGCACTGCTCAGACCTATCATATACATCTTTTCACTGCAGGAACTGACATCATTGCAGCAAGACCAACTTCTTTTTCAGTGCACACTAAATGAAATAAATATGGCAAATAAAACCAATCTGTCCTAGGACTCCTCATGTGAATTTCATCAAAATGCTTGAAAATACATTTTGGTTAAATGTAGGTGCCTTTTGCTCCTTAAAAAAGAATGCATCTTAATTCAGGCTTCAGGCTTGACTGTCACATTTTGGTTATAACACTTCCAGGAAGTATTTTTAAGTTATTAGCCATGAATCTATTGACTGTAAATGAACTCCAAATAGCATGCTTGAGCCACCTGTTCAAAGTAAAAGGAAACACTTAAAATAGTTCCTTTACTGCCCAGTTAAATAACATCCAGTTGAGTTCCACAATATTAGTAGATTATTTTGCATTTCTTGCTGTCCTACCCTGACTCTTCTGTGTAGTATAATATTCCCTTAATGACATTATTAGGAAAAGAAAAGCACAAGTAGTCAGACTTTTCCTATTTATGATCTTGAATCATTTGTTTTATCTAAACTGGAAATTTAAATTTTACTCAACATATTCAGGGACAAAGATTAAAAATATTTTTGTTCAGGAGACAGGGTAAGCTGGCTTCAGATATAAGCCAAAGCACAGATGTAAGTAATGGATGGACCTTGCAAGTACTTGTAAATGGTATGTGATTCCTCACTGAAATTTTAACACAGACACTCATTTTCCATGTTCTAAATGTAAAACTGCTGCAGCAGAACTGCTTCACAGCAAACTGTTTCATTCTCCCTGATCTTGGAGATTTTGGTAACCTGGGGAAAGGGCAGCCCATTACTTGATGAACCTAATCCCTAGAAAAGGGCTTTTAATTGCATTTCAATGTGGATGAGCAATAGCACCATTCATATAGCCACCCAAATAATAAGCATAAATTTAACAAGACTGAATATAGAAGTCTCAGTGCTCTAATCCAAGAATGCAGGGATGAGCCAAAGCAGCAACTCTGCTATCTACCAGAGATCAGCCACCAACAAGTGTGTCACAATAAAACAATTCTGAACAGTACCAAGGGGAAAGTCCCCAAACAGTGATACTTCAAAAGAAAAACACAACAAAACAAAGCAAAAAACAGCTTGGATTTGCTTCCAATTTAGTTTCCACTAATCTAGCTGGTTTAAACCAGTCAAAAAATTAAAACAGTGTTCAGTTTCTATATTCCAGCTTCCCACTCAAGAGATATATATAGAGAGCTAAAAATTATCTAGTCATGCTGAAACTTAGTATCTAAGTCTCACTTAGAACCAGTTGCTGACTTTTAAACCCCTTCCTATTATTGTTTCCTCTTCACTGACGTTTTTTCTTACATTGATATTTTAGCCCATCAATTAAACTTAAATTATACAATCAGTTTACTAATTTCTATTCATAAAATTCTTTTCAATTTATCTGATGGTATTAAGCACTATATCAAAAACCTTTTAAATTATTAGTGTATTTTTCTTTAAAACATAAATGTGATTATGTTTTCAAATGACTAGATAGAATATCATCGGATCATATAGAGTGGTTTAGGTTGGAAAGGACCTTCAAGAGCATCTAGTTCTAGCTCCTTTGCCGTGGGCAGGTTCATTTTCCACTAGACCAGGTTGCTCTGAGCTCTGTCCAACCTGGTCTTGAACACTTCCAGGGATGGGGCAGCCAGAACTGGAGAATTTGGTTTGCTCCTCTGTAATTTGGAAACTTCTAAGAAAGGTTTCAGAGATAGTATCTACAGCATCCATGAGTAATTTCTGGTCAGTAGGATATGAAACAGGCTTATTTAGCAAACACCTTCTACTATAATAACATGGGAAAAGGAGAGATAAAAATCTCAGTTCCACCTGGAAAGACTTTTTAAAATGTCTGTGGCCAGGCAATGGGAAGTATTGCAGATACTACCCAGTGGCATTCCATGAAGTCTGTATAATATTTTTATGTTAAGAGATTGCTAGCTTACCGAGGTGACTAATTTCAGAAGGCCTTAATAAAGTTCACTTTGCAGTATGGTTTTTTTTTTTTACTCAGAAGCAAACAGCCATACTTTAACTTCCTCTTAGGACAGCCTGAGCTTGCTACTTCATTAAGTACCTTGCCTGTCCATAAATTAATATAAATAAAAGCATACCTGCTAGACAAGCAAAAAACATCCCTGCCAAAGCAAGTTACATTTAATGGCAACAGCTACTACTTTTAATCCTGTTTATTTCAGGCTTCAGGGTCATCCACCCTTATTTTCCTGTGCTGGGAAAATATGCACATGCAGCATCTGATTTTTTTCACAAAGCTAATACAAAAGCTACAGCTCTAAGTTATACTGGTGGTCTATCCTATTATGCCTGATTTTCAACAGGGTCTGATTTTTCCTTGTATTTTGTTGAGTAACTCTCTGTAACGCACTGTATTTTGTTGAGTAACTAATTGACAAATATTCCACAGAATCCAGCAGGTAGACAATAAGAGATCCTTTTATAGACCATCCTGTAACTGCACATATACATGTAGATCTTTACAAGACATATGCACTGTTTATTTAGACTTTTGTTCACAATCCAGATGTGAAAGATGTTGGAAGATAACATGCAAAGGCAGTTCATGAAGAAATAGAAAATCACAGAATGGTTTGGGTTGGAAGGGACCTGCTTTCCTTGTAGAAGAGGTGCTCCATTCCTCTAATCATCTGGGTGGCCTCCACTCTGCCTGCTTTTTAAGGCAGGTTGAAGGAGATATTCTAAATAAAATCTTTGCTGGGGGGACACAGAATGACAGTTTCCAGGTTTGAGGTTTGTTTTGCTTCACTCATGTGACAAATTCTTTTGCCTTGCCATATGAATTTCAGCATTCCATATCCCCAAAAGCTGCAGAGTTGACAGTGCCACTCAAGTGTTCAAAAACTTTAAAACAGTTGATTTTTTAATTCACTGAAGTTTATTTGTATTTACATGTTTGTTTAACTGTGAAAAAAATTTAAAACTTTCTCCTGAAAAAACTGAAGTTTCAAGAAAAAATTGTATCAGGCAGTTTTTCCAGCTCATGTGAACTTGTCTAAAAGTCTTCAGCACTGGTCTAATTAAAGAGTGTTGTCTTACTTTTTGTAAATTTGGTAACTTTCAGCTAAACTCTTCTAGAAAACTGGAAAATCCAATACTAATATTTTTAATGTGGTCTATGTTCATTATATGGCCTTGTGCACTCTTCTAATGATGAAAAAATACACATTGTGCCAAGCAAAAATAGCACATTGCAGCTACTTTTTGTTGTGCAACTGGAACTCTTCCACCAGTTTCAGATACCTATTTTAGGATACATCTAGTCTAGTCTAGTTTTACTATGAAAGTAAGCAGTTCTCTTTCCTCCGAACAGTTCAGGTCAACTGGATAAGAGCAATTGTGAGTTTTTCTCTCCTTCCTGAGAGATCTTCCATTCTTTTCTAACCTTCATATGATGCTCTGACTTGGTGAACATGCATACATGTTAACATCCATGCATAACATGGTCTTACATAATCTAAGACCAAAGTTATAACAGCAGCATTACAGGAGACTTATCAAGTTCATAGGCAATCAAATAAAATTATACAGCACCACAGTGCTCTAGGAATTCTCATGGAAATCAATACATATTAAAAAAAGTACAGCATCCTCTTTAAAAACTTTTTTAAAAAATACTTTTAAACTTTCTAAAATAAATTTATGTGTCTAAAAGAATCCTGGTGTTCAGTAGGAGCAATTAAAGTTCCAGAGTAAACAAGGTTTCTACTAAATGCTTATATCACACACAACACACTGCCCCTTTCATAACTTTTTCATTATTTCTTTTATATGGGCATTCTCCACTAAAGCAAGAAAAACTATCCTTTGACTTTAAAAACTGATGTTATAATTGGTTGGAGCATTTTCTCTGTTGCAGCAATTTTATAGTCATCCAACTACACAGATTTGTAATATAAAATATTACATAAATGTCTCTCAAGCTCACAATTTCATAAGGAGAGACCACAGAACCATAGAATCACTTTGTGTTGGAAAGGACTTTAAAGATCACCTCCTTCCAACCCCCAGCAATGGACAGGGACACCTTCCTCTAGACCAGGTTGTTCAGAGCCCCGTCCAACCTGGTTTTGAAAGATAAAGAACTATAGAACACCCTGTGTATCCATATGTCACTCGTGTTCTTCCCTCTTCAGGATCAAGCTCTCAGCTGGAATAAAGACTTCGATGGAGAACAGAGAGATGAACTGAGCAAGTCACAGGAAGTGTTGGAACGGGACAAACAACACACAGGGCATAGCAATGCAGGTACTTAACACCAGATACCCTCCTCTCCATTCAGTGACCTGAACAACAAGGCCTTGGATGCTGATGTGTGTTTCTAAATACAGCAGATAAACCGTAGCAAAGTGTCTGTCAGAGGGGCCACTATGCAGCTAATCACGGAAGTGCCTTCCAAGGACCTGTCCATCTTTTACACAAGAAAAAGGTTAAAGTTTCCTAGTGACAGAGTGACAAGTGTAACCAGCCTACCCTTGCTGCACTACCCACCAAATGGCTCCCACACGGGAGGGGGGAAAAGACACCAAAGTCCAAATAAGCAGGTATTGCTTGTCAGTGGGAAGAGAATCGTTTCCAATACTGCAAACAAAAGGAATTGAAAGCAAGAAGTTTATTAATATGAGTTTTGTTTCACTGATAACTTAGCAGGAAGTTGTTTTAATTGTAGGGGTTTTTTTTAATAACAAAGCTGCAAATATAGCTTAAACTGCTCCGTTCTCATATGTAGGGCTTTCATGTCTGGTCGACCTCATATCAGTTTTGATTTAGAGTAGTTGAGTTATTTTCTTACAAATTGCTTCTTGGAATGTGTAGAAAAAAGTACCACTCAAAAAAGTAATTTGAAAATAAAACACGTTAGTCTGAAGCTAGCTAGAACACCAGAACACACAGACTGATCATTTTCATTCTTCAGAAAGAAGCTGCAACTAGAAGTATACTTTAGTAAGAGTCCTTATAGAGAATTAGCTTTTTTGCTAAGTCTCATAGAAAGACCTTCTCTCCAGGCAATCCCACCTCTACCTCTGCAGAGCTGGGTGCTTGGACAGCAGGGTTTATTACCCTGCCAAGGAGAGGCTGCGCTGAACTTTGCCCTGCCATCTGATACTGCTGCCCAGGGAATAGGTATGGAAGGATTGTGGGAGGAAAAGTGGGACCACTAGGTAATTCTGCCCAAATAGCCAAGTTGTCTGCCAGGGCCTAACATAAGCGGACGAGGGCTTGAAGCCTAAAACAGAGGTGCAAATTGCTTGGTACTCAGGCTGTGGTCTGCTGCCTGCATGCATAGAATTCTAAGGCTCTGATTTTCCAAGTGACTTGGTGAACTTACATAGCTTTCAAGCTGCTTTCAAAATCCAGCTTAAAGATCAGCTAATTTAAGCTTTTTGTTTGTTTGTTTTTAAAACAAGTTTCAAAAATTTCCTTTGTATGCTTGAAACCTGAAAAGTTATTACTTTTTTTTTAAGGTGCTTATTACTATGTAGCCACCTAACCTACATTTATAGTTTGCTTCTTTAAATAAAATTCAAATGTTTTTGACTGTATTTATGGCACAGTGATGAAAATCTTGTGGGTCTAAGATATGATATTTTTATTATGAACATATGTGCCAGCATTCTTACAAATTCAAGCATTTTAGGCTGCTATTGCCACAGCTGATTAAAAAGTTCATTTACATGACCCTTCATGCGTGTGCTCTATATTAATGCACTGTGGGACAGAAAAAAGCATGGATGGAATGACAAGGGACACCGCTATTCACTACTTCTGCAGGTCCTGGTGAAGCCCATGTTTATTTGTCTTTGTACTACAGGAGCTCACGTGTATAACTGCAAGCACATGCCATACAGTTCTGACAAACACTCAGCAGTCTGGATTGTAGCAATTGAAAAAAACCACAATTAATAAATGTAACAAGGTAAATGATAACTTTGTAACAGTTATTGCTTGTTTGAAATTTTAAAGCAGATTAAAAAGATTGTAATTACGATAAATAGTTATCACAGGAAGCTGTGATCCAGATTGACAAAAGCAAGGAAATTAAAGTTTTTATTGCTAAATTTGATTGCAATGTTACCTCTGCATCAGCTCAGAACCCTGTGTTGACTTAACTGCCCTCGGACGAACATAAAGGCATCGAAATATAAATATGCACATGAGCTTGAAAAGCTAAAGGATGAAGTGCTACCACCAATTTTATACTTTTAAGTGGTTGAGTCAGACAGGTAGTTCTCATAAGTTATCCTTTCAGCTACCCTGATATTACCAAGAGAGTTTATGAAGGATAATAAAAGGAACATGATATGAATCAAAGCCTTTGATTGTTTCTTTGATTTTGTTATCATATTGAGATCATGAGAGTAAAGGAAGATTTGATTGAAAAAAATCTCAAGTACTTAACAGACCAAAAGGGTACACTTAGCAGGATTGTACTAGTGTGTACTTAAAAGCTTTTACTGAAGGGCTGTTATTTACCAGGCACACTTGAATATTTCCAGAGAAGCATTTTCAGTCTATCATGAAATTCCATATTTAGAGTGTATTATAGGTTCCAGAAATATGGGTCATACAATTCCTAATTAAAAAAATCATCACTTGTCCCATAGAGTACTTCTATCTATGCTAGTAATTTTGTTTTTATGTGTCAACAGCAGCAATAATAATCATACTTTGCTCTTTTAGAGCAATCCTCACCCAGTGATCTTAACGCTCTCTAATAAAAAGGTCACAATTATTAACTTAATTTCAGAGATGAACAGAGGGATGAAGCAACTCCAGGATTAGGCAATATGTCACTGAGAGAGTTGGAAACAAAATGCAGGTTCTTTACTTTCAATTCCATGCTTCAACCATGAAACATGATTGCTTTTCTCAAGTTGAATTCTTCTGAGAAAAAAAAATACCCATCATGTTTGCTGCACTGGAAGTTTAGTGGAATAAAGAGGTTAGCATACTACCCTGTTCCTTTTGTCCCAAATTTTAAGCTGTTATTCATTCCTACTTATGCCTAAAGAACCTGCCCATATCCTCAGGATAAGAGGGACAGAGCAAGAAGAGTCTCTGTCATCCTCCATTCCTTTCTCAGTCATCCTTTTGATGAGACCAGCAGGACAGAAGTGTCAGCCCTTGAAGTCAGCAGCCCTCCCGTGTTATCTCACGAGCTCATGGGTACAGGAAAGATGACATTATTGGACAACGAATGGTCTACTAATGCCTTTCTCAAGTTACAGTCAGGAAACAACTGCCTTCATAGTGAAATATCAGAGGAAGTGTAAACGCTCCTGCAAAAACAGATTATCTGAAATAGTCTACAAAAGCCAGCAAACACTCCGGAACCACCACAGAGGAAAGGGAAATAACCCCTGGATGCAGAACAGGCTTTGTGCCTGGTGAACCATGGAGGTGCCATCAACCTGCTCACTGTCCAGTATATTGGGGGCCCATCATCCTATGCTGACAAATCAGACTGGTCACAAAAGGATTCTCTTGGAATGCTTCTGAGAAAACTGATGATATCAGTCATAGCACAGCCTGCAGGCATTATTCTCCCATCTCATTCCTTCTCCCATCAAATGAACAAGAACTCTCTTCACTGCACTGCAGCAGCACTGCAGGAATTGTATAGAAAATCTTAAAAACAGGCGAGATTGTTAAAATAGTACTTTCCCTGCAGTTGGACTAAAAATGTTAAATTAAATTTTCTGTAGATCTTGAAAAGACAATGTTTTCTTCTATGGATCTATACGGTCTTATTAAATTTTAATAGGCTAGAAAAGCATCATTAAAAACTTCCGCCTTAGTGTAACAACCAGAGGCATTTTATAACAACAAATACAGTAAATGTGAAGTAGAACGGTCGTAACAGAAGAAAAGTTTACCTGCAGCTGCTGATCTAGTTCTGGAAATGCCAAAGAGAAGTTTTCAGGGGAAGCATCATCTAAAAGGTAGACACAATGTTAAAAGTCATTGTTTGCCAAAAAGGGCATTTCAAGTAATCTGTTTGATGTTTGATGAAGTTCTATATTGCAAATATGGACAGTAATATTGGGCTCCTGAAAACACCTCCACATCTTATCTTTTACACTTGAGATGCCTCACTAGACTCCTTGAAAACACTAGTGGGTTGGTAAATAGAAAAGTTTATGTTCTGGAAATACAGAAAGTTTATTTTGCATTGCAGTGATTAAGATACAAAGCAGTTAGTCCAGTAGAACACGTGATAATTTAATAAAACAAATAAATCTAAACTGTCTTTCTTCCTGAGTTCTCTCCATAACGCTGCTAAGTAAAGGACTGTCTTAAAGGACTTTAACCTGTCCATTACAATCCTTATGGGCTAGAGTTAGTTCAGTCATGACAACAAACCAAGCTGTGTTTTTATTTATTTGTTTGTTTGTTTATTTATTTTTAGTACAGGCTTCCAGCAAAGGTGGGACAGATTGTGCCAGCTATGTCAGGGTTGTGATGTGGACACCTGCCCACTAGTAGCTGGACCACGATCAGAAATATGAATCACACTTGGTAGTGCTACAGCAGTATTTCTTTCTCAGTGACTTTCACACTCTCGGTTTTGCATTGGATTGTGATGACTCTTTATTTATCTTACTACAGGTTATGGGAGGTGAAGAGAGTGTTACTATTAGTTTACAGTCAGTTATTTGTAATATGTCAAAATTAAATAAGGATGGCTCTCACAGGAGAAAATCGCTAACACAGTTCAGATCCCTCAATCTGCTGTGCACTTGTAGACTTGAACACAGCAACAAAACCCCAACAAGATCAAGAGGACCTTATATCAAAGCAGGATTCTAAAAGAGTACAGACTAGGATCTAAATTATTTGTCAAATATTTGATATCTCTTTCTCCTAGCCTCTGTGGTTATACAGCAAAGGAGGTTGGGGGGAAAAGTAAAATAAGTCACCTTATGCTATGAAAAATAAACATACTGGCTAACACGGAGCCTTACTCAGTAACATAGCTAGAGCTGGGCCACCTCTGGGAAGAGATGGTCAGAGAAGAAAAAAAATACAGTGATACAAAAGCAAAAGCTCTTGAACTTCCTCAGGAAACAAAGCAAAGTTCCTGTATTTTCATGGCGTAGTTGTCTTGCTAGCATTATCAAAAAGTCATACCCATGTCATGTGAATGTTCCCCTCCTTTTTTCACACCATATGCCAAGCATGTCCATTCTGGAAAATACTTCAATTGCTTTATTAGTATAGGATTGTATCATGTTAATATGCATGTGTTTACCTTTAATTTGCTATTGCTTTCTTGTACAATATATAAATAGACTAATATTCTAAAAGAAGAAAGATGAATCATATGGCAAGGCTAAAAGGAAAGACAGAATAAGACTCAGTCTGACTAGGGCTACAGCTGCTCTACAAGTATTTGGCTGAATAGCTGTTAAATATTCTGACAGAGATATTGGACTAGAGTCATGGATGGCAGTTAAACTGCTATTTGTTTTGACAATTCCAGCAGTATGATCTTTGGTACAGTAGCTTTATGGAGGGATCTTGAACATCTTTAAAATGCAGAAAAACATAGCAAAAGCAACACTCCAAATTACTAAAAAAAAAATTGAAGAAACATCAGACAGTAATTACTTTTTGACAGCATCAGCTATTAATAAGAAAATAAAATTAATGCAGTGTCAGAATATTGGAAAACAAATTGGCTTATACTCCAAAAAGAACCAGTTAAAAATTTTGGAAATACTTTATAAAGGATGGAATTGAGAGAAATTAATATAGAGGAAATCCTTTCAATAAACAGATGTTCCCTGCTTATTTTTTGAACTCAAGTGACTGAGTCAATGGTACTAAAAATAGAATGTACTGGTATCCTAACCATTATGACATACCATAGTACATTTTATAATGGGCCTGCCCTAGCATCTATTGAACAGCTGCTAGGGTTTTTTTTTAGTTATACTAGTTTAAGACTTGTTTAAATCATCATCTGATGTGCAGAACATCATCAAGAAATGCTACAGACTTCAGTGTTTTGAAATTATCCTGAGTTCCTAATTCTCTTAGGCTCTTTTGAGAATTTCAGCTGAAATATTTATCTTACAAAAATTAACAGAAATAGTCATAGCTAGCTGCAATCTTGTTTTCCACAAAAAGAACAACAAAAGGCTTTCCCCACAGCTTTCAGTGAAATAAATATTTCCTCAGATCAGTCTTTATTTCACTGTTGTCAAAGTAATAACCACAATAATAACAAGAAAAATCACTTGGTAATAATGAAACACTTAAATTTCACACAAGGGGAAAGCAAATGAAGGCAGTCATGCACCTCCTAAAACTTTTTTGAGGATGTTTTCAGAAAGTCAAGGGGAAAGATATAAACTCTTGCATTTTTTTCCAAAAAATTGCTATTGCCCTAACAAGGTGGAATACTGGGTGTTACACAGAAGACCAGTCAAAATCACATTGACTTTTAGCCTTGAAAATCTATTGACTCTGAAAATCAGACACAAGAAATGTCTGAAACGCCAATGAAAATATTCTGAAGATCAAAATATTCTCAAAACTATCTTCTGATCTGTCTGTGTTTATTTTCTGCTCTACCACTCCTTAACTAGAAAACAAAACTCTGAAATACCTCTTTTTTCCCCTTTTCTCAACTAACTATCAATTTTTAATGAGTATCTAGATTATTATAAGGAATCACTGACATAATTAAAGACCCCTTTTATAATAGAATTAATGGCTTTTCTGTACCACAAAGCCCTGAAAATATCTAGGGTGATTCTTCACCAGCTATAAACAACATCTCATCCCTATAGTCACTATAAAGAAACTCATAAAGAAAAATTATTTATAATTCAACGTGGATGTTGAAAACCCATCTTGTTTAAAATTTTAAAATATCAGGGACAGCAACTCACTGCACCTGAAAATGAGTAAAGATTTTGGTCAAAAGGAAACAAGTAAGGAGGAAAAACATACATGTGTATATTATGGCTATCCCAGCAAACTCAACAGCACTATCCTGTGATGTTGAAGAATCAGATCAGGGACTTCATTACAGCCACCTAAGTTAATGTATCTGTAACATGATTACTAAAGGAGTAGCATTTCCTGATTTCCCATAAATCCCAAATCTAATTTTGAAGTTTTATATTTAAAAATGCCCTAAAGACCTGTACCCTGATTAAAATCCATGTGTTTTTAACCAAAGACTCAGTTCATGTGCATGAAATAGTGTGATTTTCATGTTTGTTTCATCAAGTTCACGTGCTCTCTTGGCTTGCTGCTGAAAACTGTCATTTGTAACAGAGAGCATGTGAACTCTATTAACAATGTCTGTCTTTGTACAAAAGACTCACTACTTGCCCTGAGGCAGCTGATATATGCTAATGTTGCACATTTAAGAATGAATCTTGATTTCCAGAAAGCTTCACTTACTTATTTATGTTCTGGCCTCCTGGAGATTCCAGTATCCCAGACCTCCATCATGTAGTCAAATGAGAGAAATCCTTCACATGCTGCTGTCTGACTGATGCCATGTTTGGCACAATGAAGTCTAATACCCAAATCTTCTCCTATATGGCTGTTCCATTTAACTGAACTGTGAGGTAAAGGCAGTAAATCCTTTAAAAACAACATCTGATTCACTTGCAGTATAATCTTGCAAATTAGTTTCTCTATGATCTTCAAAAAGATAGACAGAAATAGAATATAAAAATTTAAATGTGTTGAAAGCACATTAAGGTTGCTAAATCAAGCACTTGAAACCTAGGAAATGCCAGTCACAGCTCTGCTTCCTTGAGTAACTGAGTTATGATCCACTATTTAATTATACAGTCAGGTACTATTTTTTTTCTCCTACATGTGTGGGCCAATGTATTCAGATCTCTTCCTTCTAAATTAAAGAATTGAATTGGTAACATAAGTAGGTTGCTATCCTGTAAGTGGATCAGCCCTAGCACAGGAAAAGTGCTCAAACTGAACTGCAAGCACCACAGCTTGCATGAACAACAGTGGCAAACTGCGTGTCAGGGTCCAGTCTTGGCCCCAGGAGGACTGTGAGATCCAGCAGCTCTGGGCCTGGGTACTGACAGACAAGCACAAACTCATCAGATTGATCCTGGAAGGCTGTGTGGCTAAGTGACTGCGACTTGGCACTGCTTTGTGGAGCTCCAGGGCTTCTATTCACAGCCCTGCCTGACACGACCTTACACAACCTCGCAGTTACCTCACTCGTAAAATAGTGGGGAACGGTCACTGCCCCACCCAGGAATAGGATGTGAAGGCTTGCTCAATAATAAGAGTTGTGGACCTCCCAAAAATAGAAACAGCCCATAACAGAAGAGGTAAGAGCAAAATCCTTCTACTTCATATATTTTCACTCAAGCCTAAGCATCCTCAAATCAATGTCCCTTTGAGGGTATCTCACCTGATTTCCCATCTAATTCCCCAAGGACTGAGCCCTGTAGGTTGGGTGTAGATTTAGGAAATTAGCTCTGTAAATTCTAGCCATATATTTTAGCAATCCTCACTGGTTTTCAATCAATGTACTGGAAAGCCTGTGTTACCATTACAACCAATATGAGGATGGGGTAGGAATTTGAAAGTTGCTTTTGAAGAAGCAACCACTGCAACACAGTCTTGCATGATCAACTAGTAAAGCAAAAAATTCCTTGTAGTCACCAGGATAATGAGCATAAAGAGGAGTAAAATAAATAATTCTGCTATGCTTGCAAAAATATGACACTGTTCAACTGTCTGTCAGGTTCATTAGAAGATGTATGTTTTGCCTTTGTTGTCAGTGATTTTTCTGGAAAGTGCTGTCAGAGGTAGACTAATTTCAAATTAAAGAACTCACTAACAATTTCAGACCCAGTAATTTATCACCACATACCATGAGCAGAACTTTTCAGCTAGATTCAAGCTTTTATTCTAGGAGGCAAGGTGAAGAGATATGAACCTATATACCTTCCCTTTGAACTATTACACAAAACAAATCCAGTTGTCTAAATTCCATGAATTTCATATATTTGTAAGTAAGATTGATAAAAATTAGGACACATCAAATTTCACTGGTTAAATGAAATGATGCTGAAAAACCACAATGAATTTTCAACTTTGGAACACTTATTTGAATCTTGGAACACTACATTCAGTTCAAGCTGCATTAGTTTCCAAGAGATATAATGTAAGTTGAAATAGTATGTTTCCAATTCATTACTTTAAAATGGTATCTTAAGTCAAACTGTTGCAATACAGTGTGCAGACACACCCTGGAAAACGTGTGTTAGTGAACTTGAGCGAAAGAGCCAAACACAGACATTTATATGTAGATGAATAAGAGATACACAATAGAACTGTCTTCTTATATAGCACCCGTTGATGGGCTGCTCCTGAGACTTTGAAGGAGCTGGTTACCCTAATTTCACATTAAAAATACCTTACAAAGCTGGCCAGAATTTCAGTCATCAGGTGTTGACTGACAAACAATGTAACACAAATCATTTCTTGTACATTCAGGATAAGTCAGCTCTGGTCTTACAGGTCAGTTAACACAAAGTAATTTCTTCTCATGAGCTGAGAGTAGTTTTTCCTTTCACTGCTCCTCACACCCACTGCTTGGTTACAATCCTAGCCAGTGAGATAATTGCCATCCAGAAGAAGCATTCCATTTCCTCTTTTTATATCCAGTTATGCTGTCAGTTCCTCCTAGTAAGCAGTTGCACAGCCCCCGGAAAGAGAATGCAGCCTTTCTTGGCGAAATGTGTCACTGTGCCTTTCAAGTGAGATAGAATTTAAGGAAAAGCTCAAGTCAGAGAGATTTCCTCACCACTTAGCCCTTGTGAAGAACTTACTGTATCCTAGCAGTGCATGAGGTTCAGCTGATGCTTTACTGTCACACATCACGTAACTCCTGTTTGAACTGAAAACAAATATCCTTGTCAAGGAGAAAAAAAAAGGTGAAAAAATATAAAAGAGAAAGGGGAAAAAAAAGCACCTGCTATGGAATACCTAAACGTGTAGATGTTGAATGTTTTTGTAGCTCATCTTAAAAAAAAGTGTTAAATACTTCTTTGTACTCTCTTGATTCAACTATGGTTTGCTGGAAATTTTCACACCTATTAAAAGCTTATTTCCTTTGCCTTCTTGACATATATCTAACGTAAAAATGCTAGAAATTCTTATGACATAGTAAAACAATAATGTTAGTTTAGACCTCCTGGTACCCCCAAAGGGATTTGATGCAGAGGGGAACATGGCACTCACTCTACTGATTGCTATTTTTTTATCAGTATTCATGAAGGTTCTGGATCGCATACTGCAAGAACATTTGCATAAATACAATAAAGGATTCCAAATTTTTACAATTTTGTCATTTGGAACAATTTAACAATATGTAGAAGAAAAAGATTACCTTTCTCTAGCTGAGTTTATTTTTGTAAACATTAAGAGAGAGGCTGGAATTATTAGCAGGATAAAAAGTAAAAAATAAAATATGATGCAATGTCAAGGAAGTTAGGCTTCCTGCCTTTCATGTCCCCTTCTTCCAAGCTATTCACAACCTTGTCATTTCCTACTGCCGTCTCTTGTCACAAACCACACTCCTCTCTTTGATTTTCCCATGGTCTCAGCTTTCCCTGACTTGTTTTCAGTGTCCCATATTAGCATTCTTTTTCCATAATTTGTAAGAGCAACCCCCCTTCTTTTACATCTCTCTTCAAGATCTATTTGTGTCATAATTCCTGCAAGAAATTTACCATGTGACTGTATCTGGAGAGATGTGAATGATTCCTTACTGCTTTCTGTAATGAAAATGTAATTACCAGGTTATTTTAATTTATGAAAAAGGGCACAGATTATAACGTGTTTCTTTATATTCCTTGTCCCAATCTTTCTTTGTCACTCATCTTTATGAATTGAAAGTTAGGTTCAATAATATATGAAGATGTTTGGTTTTTAATTCCCTTGCTTAGGGGATGAGATTGTATTTCAGTATTGCAGCTGAAAATTAATAGTATACAACAATTAGCTAGGAAAGATAATGCATATTCTAAAATATTTTTAAAACAGAAAATTTCATTCAAGCTGAGATTCTGTTCACACAAACCTCAGGCAGCGACCTCACACATTATCCTACAATGCATAGTCCCATAAAGCACTCAACAGCAATAGGTTTCAGTTGTCCTTATACCTCATCCCATGAATACATCTCAGCCCTGACTCTGAGTCACTCACCTGTAGCAAAAGCAACAGCCAACTTTTCTGGGATGCTTCTCAGCTTCCCCTTGGATTTATTTCATTCTGACGTTCACTGTTTGGCAACAGCTCTCTGGTCCTTAATAATATTGAAGGTGCAAACTAATAATATTTATCTACTCCAAAGGGTCCATGTGTGTACAGACTATGTTTGGGGAAATTAATACTCCCTCAGCACTAGCTGATAGGATAAACATCAATGAAATTTCTGCTGCTGTCTCAGAGAACATGCCATGTGGGGCACCTGTTTCCTGAAACCTTTCACCAAGCTGGGCATGTGTGGCATTTTCCAACCTTCCTCCTAGAAAAAGTCTCTTCCTGCTCTAGGCTCATCCAAATTTGTCCTTTTACTTTTCTTGTTTTACAGTTCCACAAAATCAGACCTACAGCATGTGCAGGTAAATTTGATAGTTAATTACAGTCCTAATTGCACTCCACAAACCACTGAAAGAAAGTTAAGATCGAAACTGTCAATTTAGTGGGTTTAGTCTAATGAAATAGTTAATGGAAACATTAAAAATTACCAGACAGGAAAACTGATCACATGCTACCACTCAGGAAAAAAATCCATCCATTACACTGGACTAGGATTGATATTGTAAAACTGGTAAGTTAATGTAAAATTTAAAAGCAGTCGTGGTTTAAATTTAAAAGCATTGTGGTTTACTCCATAAATTAAACTGTACCTGGGGAATCATTAAGGCTGAAGGCAATTCGTACTGGCTTATCAGCAGGTACCCTGGCGGTGGTGATCATGTGGGCACTTGAGTCAATGTTTTTACTTGTTTGTTCCAGCTGCAATAATACAAAAAATACATTTATTACAGAGCCTGTGACATCATTCAACAAATGAATTTTACTGCTTTTCATGCACTCACAGCTGCCTTTCCCATTCTAGCTAAGCAATGTTTAGAATCAAAGTTAAGGGAGCGCCATTTCACTTTTCCATTTAAAAAGAATTTAAGTGAAATTCAGTGCAGAGACTGCTTTTATTTTTGCTATTTATAGATTAGAAAGAACGATGGCAAAGGAAGCTGCCTCTCTTCTCACCTGCTTGCTCCCCGCCATTGCCCCTTCAGCAAGCCTTGACTCGTGGCAATGCTGCCTGGTTCTGAAGGTGAAGAAGGAAGAAGGGGTGGGGAGTTGAGAGTAACATGACCCCAAGCCTGTCCTGTGATTGGAACCGTGCACACCACTCCACATGGTGTCAATGAGGAGGCACTCATCCTCCTACCTTCCACCCATACTCCCCCAGTCCAACTGTGCCTGCAAGTCACACATTTCATGACCAAAAATTCATGGGGTCTCCAAACCTTGGTGGTGATTCTTCAGTGGAAGCCTGTGCAGGTGTAGGGGTCTGTCTGCATGGGTTTGGCTCCTGGGTTGGGACCTTACTCAGTCCTCCGTCTTTCTTCTGAGACCATCAATTCCAAAAAGTGATTTTACTGTGATGAAACCCTGTCCATTAAGAAAACTGCTAGTTCATTTCAAATACGGCACGAAAGAATTGTTGAGCAACAAAAGAATTAGCTACTTTTGATTTCTAATCGTGTAATTAAAACATCTCTGTGCCCTGAAAAGTTGTACTCTGAGCTCTACTATGTATATTTAACCTTTTGAATGAACACTTTTGGTTAAACTCTATTGAATAACTGAATGCAAACAATCTCTTAGATTATGTAGCACAAAGCTGCTAAAATTAAAATATATTAATCTTCTGATTAGCACCATGTGTGGAGAACATGAAGTCAGTGGTACTTTATGCATGCAAAAGATCTGCCCATAAAGAAATTATTTTAGGACTCTGGACTGCTATCCAGCATGCATTGTATTCATACCAATTATGTGGACAATTATGCTTTTAAATTACCATAAAAACGTCTTAGGGAGTTAGAAACCAAATTAATCAGGAAAATACAATGAATTTGCTAATTCATTGTCAGCAGACAACAGAGCATTTAGCTAGAAAACAAAAGCCAGTTTCCTAAGCCAATAGCCTTCCAGATTTTCAGTAAAGTAGCTATTGTATTGCATGAAAATTCCACCAAGTCATTCTAATTCATACTGAATTATTTGGCAGTCTCAAAAAGTCAATAGAACAGAACACTGTTTTAGGAGTATAATCTTCCTTGGTGGGGCACAAGTGAATCAAACACTTCTCTGGCATCACTGCCATGCAATCAGTGGAAGAAGATCAAATTTGCATTGGGTCAATTAAATTCAGCATTTCTTGTTTATTTGCTTTGTCTCTCTTGATATTTAGCTAGCAGAGTGATGTGGTTACTTGTTACTTGAAGTGCGTAATCTTTACTTATAATAACAACAAATAATCTAAAATCCTTACTTCGAATAAATTTTATTTGAAGCTGAAAATGTCTCTTTTTGCTAATATACAAAGGATATCAGGGATTGCTCTTAATTCCCCATTACTAGTATTCAAGACCCACAGAAATGGAACTGTTATCTATGGAGCAGAGGCAAAGAAAAGCCAAATAAATTGCAGCCATATATGTTTTTAGATTCAGGAAAAGACCCTTGGGGTCAGCTGAAATATTTTATTTTGAAGTGCATTGCATCAGAGTAAATAGTTTTTATCTTCTGAGCATTGTTGATCTCTTCCCCACCCTCACTTCATAAGAAACATCTGAGGCATCTCATTGTTTTTAAAAAAAACCAGAATTACCAGTGCAGAATTCTTTAACATATTTGCCTTCCTTACTTCCCAATACAATATAAAGAAAAAAACTCCTCAGAATGAAGAGATTTTAAGTGAAAAGCACATCCTCAAAACAAGGCTGCTCATCATTCTGTGCTGTTGGTACACTTTCCCTGACATTGACTGACTATCTCAAATGGTCTTTCACATAAGAGTATACTACACATTTCACATCATAGCCTAAGAAATTAAAAGGATGCATTCTGCTAGAGTTTTTTAAGTTGCCATACCAATATTGCTACAAGACTGTTATTTTATCCCAATCACATACTCTGTGATTGGTGTGCAATGTTTTAAAATTAACTCTTTTAACCATCTACTCTGTGGGGGTAAAAATCAATACCTTTCAGTTAGAAATGGTGAATTCTATCAAAACACAAAAGAAAGTTTTCATTTTGTTTTAATTCAGAAAAAAAGAAATCTCATCTTTATACACAGCAATTACCCTGTTATCAATTTTTGTATATTGCATTTATCCCATCACTCCTTTTTTTGCAAAATCCTTAAGCTCTTCATCACAAAAAGCAATCACGGAGAACAGAGAAGGATGGAAGAAGACTGTGTGCAAACAAGGTGATTTTTAGGAAACATGCAGACCAACTGCCCCAATTCCCCACATGCTTTCTCCATGAATGAAGAACAGTATCTCTGTAGACAAAGATGAGAGTGAGTGGGCAATCTAGAATTTAAGGAGATTTAATGAGCAGCTCTTTTCTTCCCAACAATTGCCTACAGAGCTGGCTGGCTGCTGTTCCTCTGTAAAAAACCTGCAGCAGAACTCAGATTAAATGCTGTTACAGCTTTATGGATTTTTTTCACACCTGTTGCCTTACCTCACTTAGCGGAGTGTCTGCACTTGTATAATCCAGGGCCAGCCACTGCCTTGGCTTGTCGTTGCCTTTATGGAGTAAAGCTTCAATAAAAGAAAAGGCTGCACCTGCTGCATAGCAACAAACTGACAAGGTCTGAGAAGCTGAGACAGCTGTCAGGGCAACATGCTGCTACCTGCACTTCCCATACGCTCTGCTGTCCCAAAAGATAACCCTTTTCCACTTTTCTCCACAATTCTGCTCTTCCTTCCTCTCCTTGCCAGGGATGACGGATTATGATGCTGTCACACTTCAGGGAGGAAAAAATCCTTCTGTCACAGGCATTATTAAGCAGCAAACTGTGGTGAGCCCAAGATTTTTAATTCATTAGTCCTGGCAAACCTGAAATACAAACAGACTTGCTTCATAGGACAGGAATGTTTTCAGCATGACCCAATCAGTGTCTGTGTCTATTCCAGCAAACTGGCAAAGATAGCATGACTCCAGTCAGCAAAAATGTCTGCAGCTCCAATCAGCTTGGGCTGACACTGCCAACTTGGACCGGCTACAGGCACACTCTCAAATGATAGCAGCGACTATCAAAGCTAACAACAACCGATGGGCTTGGCCTCTTAGGTTAGGTTCGTGTTGGCTGTGGCTAAGCCAGGGTTGTTTAAGAGAAGCCACTAACCCTGCTCTTCTGAGGAGGTAACAGGCAAATCTCAGAATGCGTAGGCTGTAATAGCAGATGTATTTATAGATCAGCTGGTGATGGCCGTGATAAATGAAGCTGACTCAATCAGAGATTTGACTGAACTCGGAGGATTTCCTAGTGTGATTTCAGACAGCTTTTTTTTTTTTCAAACCACTGGCAAGCAATTTGGTAGATAAATCTTGAAGTATTACAAAAGAATAATTTCTTCAGCCTGAAGTTTTATTTTCTGTTGCCAGAAAATAAAAGTTTAATCCCTGTCACACATGTGTACTGCCTACATGACTTCTTCGATTGAGTGCTACCACTGTCATCAGAACAAATGGAGAAAAATGGAGAACAAGTATGGAATGATTTTACAGAATATCTTTATTGTTTTGTGTTTGAAAAGGGGTTCTCCTTCAAAATGTATGTGAAGGTGTATTTAATCTTTAAAGTCCAAATGGAAAGAGCTTCTCTAGCCCAGATCTGTGTAGACACATTACTAGATCCCCTTGGCTCAGCTGAAATACAGAGAGGTTGCAGAACAAATAAAGACATGAAGGTCTGAAGTCAAATTTTCATCTTTCCTCACTCTCTCACCTTCTGGCCCTAGTCCAGGGCTGATCTCACCAGGGCAAAACTCTGGAAGCTAGCAGTTGCCCTTGTGGCCTCAAAAGATCTTTTTTATACTTCAAAATTGCTAAACTGCAAAAATATCCTACCCACACTACCTTTACCCCAGCAATGACCTGGGAAGGCATCTGACAGCAACACCATTAGTTAGGTATCTCTTGAGACTGTCTTTAACTGCAGTGGGATTTCAGAGCTCTGCCCCAAACAGCTAGTGGAAAGCTGGATTGCACCTATGACTACACTGACCATTTTCTCTTTTCTCAATGTGTTTCTGAAAAGATTGAGGGTTCGTCCCTAAATGTCTCCTTTGGAAGGGGCAGGAGACAGATTTGCCTCTGATCACAACCATTACTGCAAATAACCTTCTACAGCTCCATATTACCAGCAGCTGGTATTGACTTCCAGCTCCACATCCTATTACTGTGAAAGTATTTGTTGGAAGATACAGAAAATCCCAGCTCCAGTGGAGTCACAAAAAATATTCTGCATCAGTTTTCATGGAGCCAGGGTTTTCCCCAAATCCTAAGATACTGCTTTGTATGGACAGATGGTATTCAGATGGGATGAGGGCCTTCGTTACATGCCATTGCAGTAAAGCCTAAGAAAGGCTCTCTACATAAAATGTTAAGACAGGCAAAATTTCCAGTAGCCATGACAGGAAGGGTCTTGGACAGAAATGACGACTGAATAGCACAGGGTGTTTTTATCCAGATCGCTCTGGCACTCCACATTTCCAGACTGACACTTCAGTTGCCCTCAGTTTAAATAGCAGGTGTATTTGCAAATTAAGTACTTCATCATTTTATGTCCTGTAGCGACTGTATCCATATTTTTTTAAATTTCACTGTTTTTAGTTAAATCTGTATTATTCACAGACTCATGGAATTGCAGTTTTTAGAGTTGGAAGGGACCTTGGAGATCACCCTGTCCAACCCCTCTGGCCAAGGCAGGGTCACCTGGAGCAGGTGACACAGGAACATGTCCAGGGGGGTTCGGAATGTCTCCACAGAGGGAGACTTCACAAGCCCTCTGGGCTGCCTGTTCCAGTGCTCTGTCCCCCTCCATGGAAAGAAGTTCTTCATGTTGGGGTGAAACTTCTTGGGTTTCAGTTTATCACCATTGCTCCTGGTCCTGTCACTGGGCACAACTGACAAGAGTCTGGCACCATCCTCTTGGTACCCTCCTCGGAAATATTTGGATGGATTATTGAGATCCCATCTCAGTCTTCTCTTCTCCAGACTAAACAGGCCCAGCTCCCACAGTCTCTCCTCATAAGAGATACTCCAGAAGCCTCATCATCTTTGTGGCCTCTGCTGCACCCTCTCCAGTATCTCCATGTCTTTCTTGTCCTGAGGAGCCCAGAACAGGACACAGTTACATGCTTCTGTGAAGCGTGCTGCCTCTGAAAACTGTGAACTGTGGGCTAAGATCCAAAACTGCACAAACCGAAAGGCCCCCTATTTGCATTTAAATATCAGCTCTGTGCTTTACACAATGATTAGTCACCTGAAACTACTCCTTTATGGGAGGTGGCATATTTTTAAAATGTGAGACTATTATAGCATTCTGCATACAGAAGATCAAATTAGAAGCATCAAGATGAATGATTTGACTGTAATTGTTTTAACATCTATCCATTCTTGGGGTGATTGTGCTAAAGCTCTCAACAAAATGGACTCAAACAGCATATTTTCTTACTTACTAAAGAGGTGATTAAAATAATTGCACCAAAATAAATTACTCTCCAGTTTCTTGGAACACAAAAAATACTTCTCCCTGACAGGCTACACATACACCTTACAGTCATCTCTGTGAAAATTACAGAATGGTGATAACTCCAGGGGTTTTTTTTGTGTAGGAGCACAGCCTGCCCTGTTCCTTTTTCAGTATACTCTTACTCATCAGGTGCCTGGTATCCAAGCAAAATTCTTTCAGTCCTGCATCACATTATGAAACTGGTGATGTGCTAGAAGACGATATCATGTTTTATTAGTCAAAAACACCTTAAATGCATATACTCTAAATTCGGAACACTGGGACTTACTGATATTAAGTAACAGAAACATGCAAATTTGCAAAAAGTTTTAGGATGAAGTATCAGTTATTCTACAGATGTTATAAAAAGCCAATATCTGCAATCTAATAAAACACCTGTTGCCTTCACTTTTTTAGCCATGCTACTTTCAATTCATGTCAGTGTCCTAGTATAAGTAGTATTTTAGTAGCATATGACCTCATTCATGCTAAAATGGTGTTTCACAGATTGCCGGTCACTATTTAAAAATACTCTTTAAATATTCTAGCATATGGAAGATGTTCCAAGAAGAAATTAAAAAAAAAAAAGTATTGCCTGAAATTGCTCACAGAGCAAAATCACTCACAATCCAACATTCCATATCCTGACAACCAGAGCAACCAACAGAGCATTTCATTAGTGTTATTAGGTATTACCTCTGGTCTCCTTGCCAAGGTAATATTTTAACACAGGTAAAATAATGTACTTTCCCCAAAGCTCTACTCTCATAAATGGCTGAACCCCATCAGATTAAATTAAATCATTAACACCAGCAGGAAAAATACATTGTGCACCAAGTTACAAAAGAGAACATACGCAAATTTATAATTAATGGCAAATTGATATGCAATAGTTGAATTCACTTACATAGGATCACACAGGTCTAATAAAGGAGATTGCTGCAGAGAAATTAAAGATTGGCTTAATCAAGGTAATGTGGATTTACAGGAGCTGACCCAGCAATTTTTACACCTGCCTTAAGATCATCTGCAAATAACTACATTGTGAATTATTTGAAAACCTGACTGGTGAAAACTCCATCACTTCCACAGCAAACTCCAGGCAGAAGTTGCGAAAAGCTAATTCTGCTGAGAGGAAGAAAACTGAAGCTTTTGAGAAACGATGCTGCCGAAGACCCTTGTGTAACTCTGCATGGAAAACAAGATGAAAGCTGTAGTTAGAAATATTACTGGAAAAGCTTCACTATTGTCAGAAATCAACAGGTGCAAATTTACACACTTTACTCACATCAGCATAGAGATGAAAATAACCTTTAGAAACTAATTTTGGGAAAAATGATGGTGGCTCATCTCAGCAGGGAATGCTGAAGGAGGATACAGATAGACAGTGTGCAGCAATTCACTGGGAGGTCAGCAGCTGAATGTTCAAAGCCAGCATTGGCTAGCACTGGCTGACTGGAAACACCAGCATTTAAGCAAAAATGCATCAATTTTACTTACCAATTGTGCAACTAAATTACATTCAGCTTGGTCCTAGAAGAGAAAGATAGTTCTCTCACATCCACGTACAGTGGCATAATCATGCCATTGCAACTGGACTTGGTGTTCCTGAAGGAAATGCTTAGCTTACCTTATTTAAGTGCTCACATGAAGAAGGCAATACAAGATATTATAGTTTCACTTGCTGATGATGGCTGTCATGGGTACATGCACAAGACTTTCAAGGCAACACACTCTTTCACGAAGCTTTGCTGCTCTAAGGAAGAAATCAGTATGCAGAAGAATGTGGCAAAATCCCAAACAGCAGCTGGTATTCTGGCAATACTTGAAACCTCACTACTGATTCAGCACTGAAACTGCTTTCTGCAATACTGCCAGCTGCAGACACAGAGAAGTTTAGAAACAACAAAATCTAGAATATTTATTAGCAAAAAGAACTCATTAGCAAATGCAGCTCATAATAATCCAGGAAGTCTTCACACCTTCTCTAGATATTCATCTGCACTTGCAGTCCAGAGAGCTAACTGTATCTTGGACTACATCAAAAGAGATATGACCAATAGGTTGAGGGAAGTCATTCTCCCCACCTGCTCTGCTCTCGTGGAACTCCACCTGGAATGCAGTGTCCAGCTCTGGGGCACCCAGCATCAGAAGGACTTGGAGCTGCCAGAGCGAGTCTGGAGGAGGCTGCCAAGATGATCAGAAGGATGGAGCACTTTTGCTGTGAGGAAAAGCTGAGAGACTTGGGAGTGTTCAGCTTGAAAAAACAGAAGGTTCTGGGGTGACCTAATTGCAGCCTTCCAATACCTGAAGGGAAGCGACAGGAAAAGATGGAGAGAGACTATTTACAAGGGCCTGGATTGACAGGACAAGAAGAAATGGCCTCCCACTGAGGGAGAGGAGGTTTAGACCGGATATTGGTAAGAAATTCTTCCCTGTGAGGGTGGTGAAGCCCTGGCACAGGTTGCCCAGAGAAGCTGTGGCTGCCCCATCCCTGGAAGTGTTCAAGGCCAAGCTGGATGGGGCTTGGAGCAACCCGGACTAGTAGAAGGTGTCAGGGGTGTTGGAATGAGATGAGCTTTAAGGCCCCTTCCAACCCAAACCATTCTATGACTATGATCTTCTCTCCCTGAAAATTACAATATTATAACCAGAAAGAGCAGTATGGTAGATGTATCAGGCATGTGACCATCATACAATGACAGGATACGTGTATGTGAATTTATCTTGTTCCATAGAATGAACTACATTAAGCAAGAAATCCTATTTAATCTACCTAGATAAATTAGACAATTTCAAAGACTATCATACTTAGGCACAGTTCCTATCCAGAAAAAGAAAGACTCTACCAATTTTCTACAAGGACACTAACAAGAAAAAGTTGGGTAAGGACAGCAAAGTGCTGTTTTTCAGAGGGGGTTAAAATAGCCCTTGAACTTTGCTTTTCATAAATGATCACCCTGAAGCTGATTGCAAGTGAAGGACTAAGCACTACCATTGTGTCATTAGTAACACCACACTTTTCCTCTTGTCACAGGAATTTAATAAAGAAGAAGCAGATATTCTTGTGATCTAATGTACAGGACTAAGCCAGTCAGTCATATTAAAACTCCAGAATATTCATGTATTAAGTGACCATCTGCTGATATCCAGAGAAGCTGACTTCAGTCAGGGGATGGATTGTGCTGGTGCATCCTCCTCCCCAGGCTTGACTATGATCTAATGCTCATTAGACATCAGCTTTGATGAACTGCACCTGGGCTAGGCCCCTCTTGAGCTTATCAAAAACACTATTCCCAGGAAATAGGAATGTGTCTAGTGAGCACCTATTTTTTTTAACACACAGCCTTGGAAATTTAGTTTTCTTGCCTGAATAATAGCCCAAGTGGAATAATATTTTTGTTACTGAACTGTCAAAGAAAGTTATTGACCTGAATTGCAGCCAAGATGAAAAATTGCTATGACTACGGCCCACTTCTATAAATGGTGGTTTAAAGTGAGTTGCTTGGAGCTCTCAATTATAACGGGCTTATGCATACTGAAGCCCACTCTCTACTGACTCTATGTTGGAGGTTAGGATTTTTCCTTTTTTTTTTTTTTCTCTCAGGGAATTTTCTCTCCTATACTAAGAGATAGTAACGAGATACTTGGGAGACAAAAGATGTGGCTGGGAG
>VZRO01003390.1:50477-63656 GCA_013397915.1 Daphoenositta chrysoptera | reverse complement strand
GCTGACGGTGCCGCCATCCCCGCGGAGGTGCCACCCCGGCGGTGCCACCCGCAGCCATCGGTGTCCCCTTGGAGCCCTTCCCTTGCCACCCCCCAAGGCGGGATCCCAGCGGGAGAGGCCCAGGATTCCCGGCCGGAATTCCCGGCTGGAAGCCGCTCCCTAAAGGATGGCACGGCCTGGAAAAGGTGTCCCCATTCCCATCCTTTCCTGCTGGACCAGGCTGGAATTCCCGGCTGGCACAGCTCCGATTCCCGGTCGGAATTCCCAGCTGGAAGCCGCTCCCTAAAGGGTGCCGCGGCCGGAGGAGGCTGTTCCCATTCCCAACTTTTTTCCCGCTGTCCCTCCTCCCAGTTTCCCTCGTCCCTCCCACTCCCTCCCAATGCTCGCCCGCTGTCAGGGAGCCGGGAAAAGCTTGGGATAAGGGAAGGGATTTGGGATAGGAGCTCCCAGTCCTGCCTCCCGCCGATGCTCGGGAGCCGGGATTGGGGCAGCCGGCGATTCCATGGCCTTTCCCAGCGGGATTCTCCTGGCCTGTTCCCTCTGCCTCCTGCCCGGTGAGTGCCCATCCCAATCCCCAAAAACTGGGAATCGCTTGGAAAAGCCGCTGGAGAAACCCCAACCTGGCTCTTGGAAAAGTTTTGCCGGGAGCGGGAGGGAGCTGGAAAGGGATGGAGATCTCGGATGGGATTCCCGGGATCGGGATTTTCCCGAGGGATCAGATGTTGGGGGGAAAGACCCCCCCCAAATGAAATCCCCTTTTCCCTAAATCCAGCTTTTCTGAGGTTTGTCCCGTTGGAAAAATGGGAACGCTCGGGGTTAAATAAGTTAGGAGCGGCTTTAGGCGGAGTTTAATTCCAGGAGCTGAGCCTGCGGCTTTTCCCGTTCTGCTCCGGGGGGCTGGGATGGATTTTTAGGATTTTTCCCGACTCGCTCGGACTTTTCCTTGGAAAACGAACCTCCCCAGCAGCGCTCATTCCCGTTTCAATCCCATCTGGAATCCACCCGCGCTGGGAGCCGCCAAAGTGGGGGGAAAACCGGGGAAAAAACCGGGGAAAACCGGGGGAAAAAGCTTTTCCCCACTCCCAGCAGCGCGGCCACCGGCTCGCGCCTGCTCCAGCTGCAAACATTCCCAAACTTCCTGCTGGAAAACGCGCCAGGGTGGTTGGGGTTTTTATGGCCGCTTTTAGGGAATTTTTCCCTTTCTGCCGGGGGATCCTTTCAAGGGAGCCGCGGCCGAGCTGCTTTTCCTGGAATAATTGGGAACATGTGTGCAGGGATGGATGGACCGGGGCTGCCGGCGTGGCCGCCGCTCTGAAATGGGATGCTGGAAAAATCCTGGAGCTGGCGGAGCCCCGGGAAATTCCCCCATGGAAGCGGTGCTGGTCCATAAAGGGGGGATTGTGGCAGCGGGATTTGGGGATGTGGCAGAGCGGGAATTCCGCCCTGGGACGCGTGGGATGATCCCTGCGAGGGGCCTGCCCGCGGATGGGTCTGTCCGTGGGGATTTTAATTCCCGAGGGGTTCTGTCCCTGGATATTTCTGTCCATGGATGTTTTTGTCCACAAGAATTTCCATGGATGTTTCAGTCCATGAGGATTTTCATTCCCAAGTGGTTCTGCCCCTGGAAGTTTCCATATCCCAGGATTTGTGTCCATCCTCTGGGGTTTATGCCCGGGGGGTTTCTGGATCCAGAGGTTTCCATCCCTGGATGTTTCCATTCCTGGAAGTTTCTGCCCATGGATGTTTCTGTCCATGGATATTCTCCCCATTTCCATTTGGAATTTCCATTTGGAATTTCCATTTCCATTCCTGAGTGTTTCTGCCCCTGGAATTTTCTGTATCCAGAGGTTTCTGCCCACAGGATTTTGTACCCACAGGGATTTCCATGCTCGGGGGGTTTCTGTCCATGGATGTTTCTGTATCCAGGGATTTGTGTCCATAGGGATTTCTGTCCATGGATGTTTCTGTCCATGGATATTCCCACAGGGATTTCCATGCTCGAGAGTTTCTATCCATGGATGTTTCTGCATCCCGGTATTTGTGCCCACAGGGATTTCCAGCCTCGGGTGGTTCTGCCCAGGGGGGTTTCTGGATCCAGGGATTTCTGTCCCTGGATGTTTCTGTCCATGGATGTTTTTGTCCACAAGAATTTCCATGGATGTTTCAGTCCATGAGGATTTTCATTCCCAAGTGGTTCTGCCCCTGGAAGTTTCCATATCCCAGGATTTGTGTCCATCCTCTGGGGTTTATGCCCGGGGGGTTTCTGGATCCAGAGGTTTCCATCCCTGGATGTTTCCATTCCTGGAAGTTTCTGCCCATGGATGTTTCTGTCCATGGATATTCCCACAGGGATTTCCATGCTCGAGAGTTTCTATCCATGGATGTTTCTGTATCCAGGGATTTCCATCCTTGGGTGTTTCTGCCCCGGGATGTTTCTGTCCCTGGAAGTTTCTCCCCATTTCCATTTGGAATTTCCATTTCCATTCCCGAGTGTTTCTGCCCCTGGAATTTTCTGTAACCAGAGGTTTCGTACCCACAGGGATTTCCATGCTCGGGGGGTTTCTGTCCATGGATGTTTCTGTATCCAGGGATTTGTGTCCATAGGGATTTCTGTCCATGGATGTTCCCATAGGGATTTCTATTCATGGATGTTTCTGCATCCAGGGGTTTCTGCCCAGGGTGGTTTCTGTATCCCGGGATTTGTGCCCACAGGGGTTTCCATCCTTGGCTGGTTCTGCCCAGGGGGTTCTGGATCCAGGAATTCCTGTCCACGGATATGTTTGTCCACAAGGATTTCCCAGTTTTCCCCCTGGTGCTGGAGCCCTTGGAATCCTCCCCATCCCAGAGATTTCCCTTCCAAGGACTTCTTTTTATCCCAATTTTTCTCCTGGCAGGAAAGGTGGATTTCATTCCCATTCTTCTTTCCCATAGATTTTCTTGTTTCCCAAGATTTTTCCTGACAAGAATCAAAAGTTTGGACGCTCCAGAAGCTCCAAAGAAAAGGAGGAATTTGAGGCTTCCTGCCCTCGGAATTCCAAGGAAAACCCTAAATTTCCCATTTAAGCTAGGAGTTGGTTAGAATATTCCCAATATTTATTTTATTCCTTTCTTTCCGTTGGAGTTTTGAGGTTCCATCCATTGCTTGGAATCTTTTCTCCCAGACTTTTTTGCTTCCCTTTGTCCGTTCCCTGGGGTTGGGATGCTCCAGCAGGAGCCACTCCCAGCTCTTCTCCCTGTTTTCCCAGAGATTTCCCATTCCATGGAATATTTCTGTTCCTTGCAAGGTTTCTGTTCCTTTTCCAGAGTTTTATCCAGAAGCTGCAGCTCCCAAACCAATGGAATGGGATTCTCCAGTTTATCCCAGCATTCCCATTCCCAAAAATCCTCTGCTTGGGTGCAAAATCAAGGAAAATCAAGAGGAAAATCCATCCCGTTCTCCGACACTTCCCCTGCATCCAAGATGCTTCCAGATCTTGGAATTCATTGCTGGGAATACCAAATCCCTTTCCCAAAATTCCTGCTAATTCCAGGCTGCTCTCCATGCCCTTCCCACTTTCCCTTTCCCATCATTCCCTGCCCAATCCCAGCTTCCCTCTCTCCAGCCAGGAACCACCGGGAGAAGCTTTTCATTTCTTTGGGAATGTGAAATGAGGTCAACACTCCACAAAAAATCTTGGCTCACATCCCTGCTCCCGGTTTGTTTTATCCCTGCTTTCCAGAATGGCTCCTTGGAGCATTCAGAAGCTCCTTCACCTTGGAATCTGTGGCCGGATTCCGCCATTCCCCGCTTCGGGCGCGGATTTGTTCCTAGGGTTGCAAACATTCCCATTATCTCGGACATTCCTGCCTATCCAAACATTCCCAACCTGGATTTTTCCACACTGCCGACCTTTCCTGCTGACATATCCCTATGAATTCCTCCTTTATATCCCTAGAAATTCCAAACTGAACCTCCCGTCCCTGTCCTGGAGGAGGATTCCAAGGTTTTTCTTGGAATGATGCATCCAGCAGGATCCAGGGAATCAAATCCGGGATATCCTGGTTATCCATGTCCACCCTGCAGCTCTCTCCTGGGATTTGGATCTTCCCATGGATAGCAAAGGGGTGTCCCCAGCATTCCCAAATCCAGTCCTGGGGAATTCCTGATTTCCCAATTTTCCACCTGGATCTGGCTCTGAACAGAGGGAGGAGCTGCCAGAAAATTCCCCAAAATTTGGTCCAGGCCATGAAATTTCTCGGGAATTTGTCCCACGTGAGCACCGGGATCCCAGGATTGGGGTGCTGTGGACAGGATCCTGCTCCCGCTGTTCTGTGGGAATGGGAATTTTCCAGAGGATCCTTAGGGTCCTAAGGCCAAAAATTACCCTGTCCCGGTTGGAATTCCATCCTTAGGGAGATCCCTCTCTGGAGCTGCCTGTCCTCAGCTCCTGCTCCGACAGGGAATGGAAATCCCAGCTTTGGATCCTTGGGAAAACCCTTGGGAATGGCTGGGCTGGGGGGCGTGGCTGCCCCTTCTCCATGGATCCCATCCCGTGATCCCCATGGAAGTGGCCAAATCCAGCCCAGCTCATCCCGGGGGTCCAAGGGGAGGAGGAGGAGGAGGAGCTCCTTTCTCCTTCCCATTCCCATCCTGGCTCCGGGGGATTCCCAGGATGAGCTGTTGGGATGAATCCCCTCCACAGGCAGGCTGGGAATGCACTGATTTCCAGGGATTCTGGATCCTAAACGAGCTCAAAGCTCCATCCCAAGCGCTTGATATTCCCTGGGAATTCTGGGATGGAGAGCAGAATTTTGGGAAGCTACAGATGAGGTGGGGCTGGAATGCTTTGGAATTTCCATCCTGACTGGGGTGGGAATGGAATCAAACCATCCCTGCTCCATGTCGGACGCTCCTGGAGCAATTTTGGGAGCAGCTTTCCCGGGATGGGCGAGCTTGGAAGCACCTGTGGAATCACCCAATCCAACCCCAGGCAGGAGCAGTTGGAGCAGGGCTGGGATTGAAATAATTCCATGGTTGGAGCCCTTCCAAGTGTTTGGATTCCCAGTTTATCCTCTGGCACATGGAATTTGGGTTTTCCAGCCAAATCCTTCCCTTTTTTCTCAGGACTCGGGGATTCCTTCAACATCGACACCAAGAGGCCCCACATTATCCCGGGATCCAGGGAAGCTTTCTTTGGATACACGGTGCAGCAGCACGACATTGGCGGGAAGAAATGGTGAGTGGGCTCCGGAAAAGCGGGAATTTCAGCAGGAATTACACCGATCCACCCCAAACCTGACAATCTCCAACAGAATTCCCAGTTTGGGGTGGGAATTGCTGCGCCAGGATGAGGTTGCTCTTGGAGGAGCTGAATGGAAAGGTTTTCCATAAAAGAAGAAGGAATTTTCAGTGGGATAACGGAATATTGGGAATTTGGGAAGGGTGGGTATGGAGGGGGTGTCCTGGCAGGTGCTCCAGGCTGGATCAGGATTCCTTGGAGGCCCTCAGGCTCCAGAACAGCTGGAATTCCATCTGGGATTTGGGTCGGGGCCATCCCGTTTTACAGTTTCCATGGAGGAGGAGCCGGGGCCTGGAGAAGCGCTCCATAGGGAATATCCACCGGGAATGTGGGATGAGCCTGGGATTGGCTCTGGTTTGGGGTTTGATGGGTTTGGCCGATCCCAGGGCCAATCCCAGGGTTTATCCCAGGGCCAATCCCAAGGCTGATCCTGGAGGCCTTTGGTGCATTCCAGGAGCACATCCGGATGCTCCAAAGCCCCTGGAATTCCCTGGAACTCCCGGATCCACCCTCCAGGTGGATCAAGCCAGGCTGAATCCCATAATTAACACAATGAATGCTCCTGGAATTCTGGAATCCAACCTTTTCCACCTTCGGAATGCCCTGCTGGGGTATCCCACCCCGTATCCCGAACCCGAGATTCCCATTCCATGGAAGTTTGGGGAGTTGGGGTCTCTCTTTCCATGGCTCCCAGCCCTGTTTTCTGCCAGGACTGGGGGTTTTTCCCAACTGGAATTGTGCATCCTATGGAAGGGGTGATGCCTTGGGATCAACAGCTTTGGATAAAAGTTGGGAATTCAGTGTTTACCAGGATTTCCGAGCTCTCTGAGGGAAACTGCTGGAAAACCCCAATTTTGGGAATACTCCCATCCTGGATTTATCCCTAGGAGCTGTTTCAGGCTCCATCCCAGCAGACAGGCTGCAATTCCTGGGATATTTGGGATCTCTCATCCCTTTTTTCCATGCCCCACCACTGATGGGGTGGCCAAGGGCTGAATTCCCTGGAAAATGGGAATTTTTTTCCCACTTTCCCAAGCAGGACACTGGAGCAAAGACCAGCTCTGGTTTATTTTCCCAACTTTTCCTGCTGACTTCCGCAGGATCCACATTTAGATTTTCCTTCTGTTAGTTCCCTCTGCTGGGAAAAATGGAATTTTCCCAGCGGGATCCCACAGATGGGCACAGGCATAAAAACCCAGGACAGCGCCGTTGGAATCTGCGGGATTAAGCGGGAAAAAATTCCAACAGAAAATCTGGACACAGCTAAAACATGGGAGCAGTGACTCAGAGGAGAAATGTGGGAGCAACCAAAACCTCTGGAATAAAAACCATGGATGTGCAGAGGGAGCTGGATGATCATTCCAGGAGCTGGATGATAATTCCAGGAGCTGGATAATTCCAGGAGCTGGCAGAACATGGAAGGAACGGGAAAGCTGTGAGGCCCCAATTCCTGGTGAGCGTCTTCCGATCCCATCCCAAAGAATTCCCCAAAATCCACTGGAATACGGTGGAGGCTCCGTGGTTCTCTCAGAATCCCAGTGATGGGATCCAGCTGCCAAATTCCAAGCATGGAATCCGAGGATTTTTGGCACCTCCCCTTCAGTCTGAGCCTTTTAATGCTGCTTTTGGCTGCTGGGAATTGTTTGGGAATGGATTCCAAGAATTTGGTGTTGATACCTTTTTCCATAGATTTATAAAGGAATATTGGAGTGGATCCAAACAGTTTTGATTTTTCCAGGTATTTTTTAAAGTCGGGAATTTTCCCCCTTTTCCAAACCTTTCAAGGAGCCGGCCAGACTCACAGGTGGGCCCTGGAAGTGCATCCCAGGGAGCGGAAAATCCAGGAGGGAAATCCATGAGGGAAGAATTCAGGTTATTAACCTCTGGGGGGAAGAAAATTCCACTTGGATTTTTAAGACTGGAAAAGCTCATCCATGTGGGATTTGACTTTGCTCCGGGGCTTTCCAGAGCAGTGAGGGGTTTCCAGGGGTTTCCAGACCTCCCTCTCCACACTTTTTCCCTCTTTTCCATGGAGCCTCCTCCAAGTGGGAATGGAAAAGATGACAGCAGGTGCCTGGAATTCATCCCAAAAAACACCAGAGCTCCGTGGAATTGCAGCTTCCCGGGCCTGGAGCACTCCTGGAGCAGGCAGGGAAAGGGGGACCTGGGATTATGGGATTGGAGCATTCCCAGTATCCAAGCTGGGGATTTTCGGGAAAAATGGGAGCTCCCTGTGCTGCTGGGAGAAAATGACCTGGAAGGAATTTTGGGATAAGGAGAGGGAACTCCTGGGAGGACGGAGGGATTTTGGATGATTTGAGGCTGAATCCCAAATCCAGGCAGGTTGGATGCTGTGGATGGATTTATTTGGGAAAAATGAGCAAAGAATTCCCACAAATGGGGGATTTGTATCCCTAAAAACCTGGAAGCTCCCATGGGAACAGGCACTCTTCCCATGGAGCTCCTGGATGTTTGTGGCCAATGCAACCTGGAATGTCACGGAATTCGGGGAAAAATATTCCTAGAAGTCCAAGAGCAGGGGGAAAAGGGAAAAAATTCCCTTCATCTTCCATCTCCCCCTTCCAAGTGTTTGTCCGGGTTGCTTCCTGTCATTCCAGGAGCTGTGGAATCCTGGAGAACGGCACCCAGAGCCCCATTCCCGGAGTTTTTGGGATGCTGGATGCTCTTGGGGAGCTGCTTTCCCTATCCCAAGCTCGTATCCCATGGGGAAGTTCTGACCCCAAAATTTCTCCTTGGGAGCATCCCAGAGTTTCTTTTCCAAGGAATCCTGGCGAGGGACACCCGGACCC
Source organism: Daphoenositta chrysoptera (assembly GCA_013397915.1). NCBI lineage: Eukaryota > Metazoa > Chordata > Aves > Passeriformes > Daphoenositta > Daphoenositta chrysoptera. The sequence continues at coordinate 55,567 of VZRO01003390.1, read as the reverse complement.
CCATTCCCAGATTTTTTGGGCTGCTGGATGTTCCTCAGGAGCTGCTTTCCCTATCCCAAACTAACTTTCCAGAGGGAAGTTCTGATCCCAAAGCTCCTTTTCCAGGGAATCCTGGAGAGGGGTACCCGGAGGCCCAATCCCGCTGCTGCTCCGGGCACAGATGCGACATTCCCAGTCGGAGGGGAAAAAGAAGAGGGGAAAAAAAGAGGGAAAAATCCTCAGGCTGGATTGAAAGCCAGAATTGTGCTGATCTGGAAAAACACTTCCAGGGGTTGCTGTTCCCAGCTCCTGCCAGAGGTTTTCTTGGCTGGAATTCTCCGTGGCTTGGCCGCCACCCGAGCGCTCGGAATGTTTGGGTGGAAGGGTAGGAAGTGCAGAGAATTCCATAATGTCTGCTCCCGGCTCTCCCTGCCACCCCTGGATGCAGGATCGCACCCTATCCCTGGTTTTTGGGGATTTTCCCTCTTTTTGGCCTCATTTTCAAGAAAATCCTGGACTGGTTTGGGTCATTCCAGAGCCACTTCCAGAGGTTGCTCCAAGCTGGATCTGAGCATTCCAGGGGTGGGGTGGTAACAAATCTGGGGATCAACAGTGCTTCCAAGGGGGAAGGGTTTGGGGTGGAAATGGAAAAGTGGGAAGAGTCACCTGGAGAAAACTGGAATCACAGTTTCCTTGGGAATCTCCAGAGGGGAGCTGGAAATCCCACAAGATCCCACATGGATACGTGTGGATCCCGAATGGATCCGAAAATCCCGGCTGATCCAAGAACCACTGACAGGCCTCGCCTGTAAATGCCTCCTTAACATCATGAAAAACAGGGAAAAATGACGCCGGGAAAAATGGGAATGTAGCATTCCTGCTGCCCGCAGTAATCCAGAGTTCCTCAGGCTGGCTTTGCTCGCAGAATCCGCTGTTTTCATGGATTTGGTGTCCGGTCCTGGATTTGTCACCACTGCAGCTGCACCAGCCCTGCCTGTCCCCGCGTCCTGGGAAATTGGGAATAACCATTCCCGGCTGGAAAAGGCAGGGAGTGTTTAGGTTTTGTTTTTCCAAGGAAAGTGGGGAAAACACTGGGAAGCCTTGGAAAAAATAACAGCCAGGGGGGATCCAGGGGATTGGGGGCACGGGAACAGCAGGAGGGGACTGGGACCAGGGACAGGGGTCAGGACAGGGATCGGCATTGGGATCCGGAAAGGGATTGGGATAGGGCCAGGGAATGGGCCAGGGATAGGGAAGGGATCAGGAAGGGATTGGGATTGGGATTGGGATTGGAAAAGGCATTGAAAAAGGGACGGGGAAAGGGATTGGGACATGGATTGGCACAGGGATCTGGATGAGGCAAGGGATGGGGACAGGGATTGGGATTGGGACAAGGATTGAGAAAGGGACAGGGATTAGGAAGGGATCCTGACACGGACTGGGACAGGACTGATGTCCAGGATCTGGGCCTGGAATGGGACGAGCTTTAAGGTCTTTCCCACCCAAAGCATTCCATAATTCCCTGATTTTGCTGGATTTGAGCCTTTCCCAGCCTGCAGACATGGACACGACCATCCCATTCCCAGCCTGGACAGAAAACTGGGAATCAGGACCCAGCTCTGGGCTTTGCTTGGAGAGTACACCTTGAGCTCCTGGGGTATTCCTGCTTTTCCTCTCCTTACTTTTTTTTTGGGATGAGAGTTAAGAATCCATCCTCAGCGAGCTCGGAGCAGTCTGAGCTTTTCCCACTTAATCCCTGGTTTTTTCCCTTTTGTTTTCCTGGGAGCAGGGAAAGGAGAGGAAGGTGAGGCAGGAATTGTTTGGTTCTGATTCTCTTCCAAAGCCTCATTTTTTCCCTCTTGGGAATCCAGGGAAAAACAGGGAGATATGGGATGATCCCAAGGTGTGTGGAGGGGGAAAGCTTGGTAAAAGCTGGGAATGTCTCCATTCTATGGCAGGATGCTCCAGTTGACTTGGGATGATTGGGATTATTTGGAATTTTTTTAAGGAAAAATAATTTTTTTTTAAGGAAAAATCCAGGATTTTTTTTAAGGAGAAATCCAGAGTTTCAAGCCCAAGTTTCCAAGTGAAGGAGGAGTGGAGCAGCATCCCTAAAAACACCTTCCAAACAGCTGGAAAAGCCTTTTTCTGAGCTGCCAAGTTTCCATGAGGATTTGCCAGCTCCAGCTGATGAATCATTCCCAGTTAACCAAAAAGGGAAAACAATTCCATTGTTTTTTGGGAGACAAGAATTCTGGCTTCGGGAGGTCCACAGCCCCATCACATTCATGGCAAAAACTGGGAATGTTTGGGTTTCCTTTGAGCTGCCGGAACTGGGGAATGGGTGGCTTTGCCTCATCATCCCAAAGGGATGATCCGACCCCAAATCTGCTGGTGTTTGGGAATATTTAGGAATGGGTGGGTTGATCATGTTAATACGGGAATATTAATTAATGGAAAAGCCTGCAAGATGATTTCCTGTGGGATGAGGGGCGCATCCAGGTGGAGCTGCTCTGAGAAGTTCATTAAATTCCATTTATCCGAAATTCTTTGGGAGTTAGGAATTACACCAGGAGATCCTCATCTTCCCAGGTGCCTCCACCTTTATTCCTCCTCATCTTCGAGGTTTTTCCATCCCGCTTCCCCATCTTCCACCTTTTCCTTCCTCTCCACAACCACATGGACATGGACAGTGTGGGAGAGCCTCAGGAAAACCAGCAAATTCCCAGAAAATCACAGATTTCCCCAAGCTCCTGGATGCTGTTGAGGACAGCTCCAGCTGGAGACGATTTTCCCGTCACAAATCCCCACGTTAACACTCGAGCTGTAAGACAGGAAGTGTTTCCATGAGAATCCATGGATTCAGGAGCTTTTCCTCGGGTGAGCAATTCCGGTTGGGAGCGATGGGATAAAAGAATGGGATGTTTGTCTTTGGAGGAGAAGCATTTTTAAGGGATGACCATTCCTGGTCTAACCGGGAACATCTGTGCCGGTGGCTTTTCCAGCTGCTGGGAAGGGCCCTGTGGAACAAAAGAGCTCCTGTTTATTTGGAGATCCAGATTCGGACGGTTGCATCCATAGGATTTTTGGGAAGCTAAAAAAAAAATTCCCATTTATTTTGGGAGTGGGAGTTGCCAGCAAATCGTGATGCCGAGGATTTTTGGGACAGCCTGGAAGGAAGGGCCGGATTCCTCAGGTCCTGCGCTCTTCCTGCTTTGGGTTGCTGCGTTGGAGTGTTGTGGTCATGGAAAAGTGGGAAAAATGTTTGGATGTCCCAGAAATATCCCGGCTGGAAGCCGGTATCCTTGCTGGGGGAATGGGATTTAGCAGCTCCCTTATTTTGGAGAGCAGGGAAATTCCTGATGTCCGCTGGAGATCCCAGTGTTCGGCTCCCAATCCTTGTAACAACCCCAGCTTGGAGATAATTCCCTTTTCCAGGGTTTTCCTGTGGAAAATTCCTTGTGGATCCCAGTGGGATTTGCTGGAAGTGCTCTAGGAGCTCCTTGCTATTCCTTCTGGTTCTGCTGGATCCCTGCATCCACATCCATGTCCTGGAGTCACTCTTGGAATAAAGTGGGAGGTGCCCATGGAAGGGGTTGGGATGAGATGATCCCTAAGGTCCCTTCCATCCCAAACCTTTCCATGACCCTATGGAAAGGCTCCTCCACAGGCAGCAGGAAGAAGGGACAATCCATGGGCACCTCAGCTGATTCCAAGGGATCCGGTGCCATCCTGGAGCTGGTCCCCTGCTCCTCCCCGTGCTTCCTGATGGGTTTGGAGCCCTCCCTCCCTGCCAGGAATCCGTTCCTTGCAGCTGATGGGCACGAATTCCACAATCCCAGGTGACAGGGAAGCACATTCCCGGCTTTTTGCTGCTCCAGCGGGAAGGAGCAGTTGTCCTTGGGACAATGACTGAGGTTGGGACACTCTTCTGCCACTCCCAGCCACGAGCAGGGAGCTGGGGCCGAGGAATCCTGTTTCCCAGGGGGATTCCCGGTCTCCGGGTGCTGAGAGATCCGTGTTTTCCATAGGCTGGTGGTGGGAGCTCCGTACGAATCCAACGGGCAGCAGAAGACGGGAGATGTCTACAAGTGTCCGGTGCCCAGTGACGGCCCCGGCAACTGCACCAAGCTCAACCTGGGTACGGCCCCTTCCCAACCCCGCATTCCAGATATCCCTGAAAGTGCTAGGTGGGATATTGGGAAGGAATTTCTCCCTGGGAGGGTTTGGGAAGGACGAATGGAATTCCCAGAGAAGCTGTGGCTGTCCCTGGATCCCTGGAAGTGTCCAAGGCCAGGTTGGAGCAGCCTGGGATGGTGGAAGGTGTCCCTGCCCATGGAATGGGGTGGGATGGGCTTTAAAGTTCCTTCCATCCCAAATCATTCCATGATTCCCAGTTTGCTTTCCCAGGCAAGCAGCAGAGGGGGAGCTCTGGCTCACAGGGAGCTGCGTTTTCCAGAGGAATGGTTGGATCAGGGATTTGGGACACGGCTCAGTGATGTTTAGGATTGACAGGGCTGCCCTGGAGGCTGTTCCCAGTTTCTGGGCTGTGCCACGGAAAAAAGAGGGATGCACAGGGACGAATCAGCCCTGGAATACAGGATGAGGTGCTGAGCCCTCCGAGGGATTTCCTCCTCTTCCAACATCATTCCCAAAAAACTCTTCCTTCCTTAGTTGTTCATCTAGGAAAAAACCCAAATCTTACCTCGCCAAGTGCCCCCAAAAATCCCCAAACCCTGGAGTTCCGCCGGCAGAGCCTCCTCCGGCACAGCTCCAGCTGCTCCGGAGATCCTGGGGAGCGTTCCCGATCTCCCGGGAGCGGTCCCCAATTCCGGCCTCTCTCCCAAGGGCGGGTGACGCTGTCCAACGTCTCGGAGCGCAAGGACAACATGCGCCTGGGGCTCAGCCTGGCCACCAACCCCAGGGACAGCAGCTTCCTGGTGAGCAGCGGGAATCTGGGAATCTGGGAATCCGCAATGGGAATGTGCAGCAGGACATGAAGGCTGAGAGCCTCCTCTCCGGGGGGTTTTGTTTATGTGAGAGAGGGAGATTTATATGGGTTTAATGATGAAATATAATAAATTATAATAAATTATAATATAATATAATAT
>VZRO01003390.1:35412-50190 GCA_013397915.1 Daphoenositta chrysoptera | reverse complement strand
AAATATTTTATAATTATATTATATTATACTGTATTATATTTAATGTGACTATAATACAATATACTACAAATACATATTCTATACAATTTTATTTATTTATTCACTCATTTATTTATACAATTTTATTTATTCATTCGTTTATTCATTTACTGATACAATCTTCTTTATTTATTTATTTATTCATTTATACAATATTCTTTATTTATACTATTTATTTATTTATACAATATTGATCATTTATTTATTTATTGATTTATTTATTTATTCACTTATTTATTGTGGGATCTCCATCCCTGGAAGTGCCCAACACCAGCTTGGGCAGCTCTGGGAACACCCTGCCCTATGGAATGTTTCCCTGCCCATGGCCGGGGCCGGAACGAGTCCTTCCCGCTCCATTCCAAACCACCCCATTCCACAATTCCACCATTCCCTGTTTCATGCTCCACCTCACGCATTCCATGGGGAGAAGCTGCCGGCACATCCATGGAAAAGGGACCGTTTTATCCCATTCCTGCCTTTTCCCGTCCCCGCCAGGCCTGCAGCCCGCTGTGGTCCCACGAGTGCGGCAGCTCCTACTACACCACGGGAATGTGCTCCCGCGTCAACTCCAACTTCCGCTTCTCCAGGACCGTGGCTCCGGCTCTGCAGAGTGAGGAACGATGATCCCAGCTCCCATTCCGGCTCCGATCCCTGCTCCAATCCCTGCTCCTATCTGGGCTGCAATCCCTGCTCCAAGCCCTGTTCTAATCCCTGCTCCAATCCCTGCTCCAATCCCTGCTCCAATCCCGGCTCCAATCCCGGCTCCAATCCCGGCTCCAATCCCAGCTCCAATCCCAGCTCCAATCCCGGCTCCAATCCCTGCTCCAACCCCTACTCCAATCCTGTCTCCAATCTCTATTCCAATCCCTGCTCCAATCCCAGCTCCAATCCTTGCTCCAATCCCTGCTCCAATCCCTATTCCAATCCCTACTCCAACCCCTAGTCCGATCCCAGCCCCAATCCCACCTCTGGAATCAGAGGGAATCTGTTCCCAACCCCAGGGAAAACAGAAAACGCTGTCAGTGCTCCGAGGAAGTGATTCCAAAGGGTTCTGCACATCTGGGAATGATTTTCCTTGTGATTGACACCTTGGGAAGACAAAAACACCTTCTTCTTCCCGAGCCAGGAATCCAACATCCAGAATATTTTATCAGCACGGCTAAGGAGGGAAAATAGGGAAAGAATTCCGAGCTTGGCTGCACAAAACAAAGCCCTCGTTGACCGGGAGTTAAATATGTTGGAATTTGGAGCCAGGATTTTATTTTGGAGGGTTTAAATGAAGTTTCCTGGCTTTCCTGGAGCTGGGAAGCATTGCTGGAAGCCTGTCCTGGTCCTGGGAGCTCCTCATCCCATGGGATGTGATTCCCAGCTCCAGCACCCCTCCAGTGTTGGTTAATTCCCAGGGCATAAAAGAGGGGCTTGGAAAAATGGGATTTTCAGGATCAAGGCAGTAAAGGCATCACCAGATTCCCAGTGTCACTTCCCTCATTATGTTCCAGCCCTCACTGCAAAGGATAATTGGGATTTTAGGCAGTTTTAGGAAGTGTTTGTTTAGTGGGATGCAGGGTCGGCTCCTCTCCCTGATTCCCGGGATGGGATGGAGGCACACAGAGGATCCCAGTGATCCATGAATGACTCCAATCCATGGATTCTTTAATCCATAAAAAGCTATAGGATGAAAGAGCAGCTGATAAATCCCTGAAATCCAGGCTGATCCATGACTTTTCCAAGGAATGCTATAAAACATCAGCAGACTGAGACAATCCTGAGCAATTTTCCCCACTGGAAAAAGGCAGCTCCTGAAATCCTTCCTGCTCCAGCTGCCGAGCCGAGCCCTGGGGTCCCCTCGGGGGTTTTTGGCTGCCTCGGAGCCAAGGATTTCATGGGAAGGGAGGAAATGCCCGCCTCGCGTTCCATGGCAGGGCTGGGAATGACTCAGGGATCAGGAACGGCTCTGCGGGAGGAACGGGGCTGGATCCTGCTCCTCTTTGAAGTGTGGAATAATATTAGATGGGATCAAATTCCAAAGCTGAATCCCAAATGATGCCACTGAGTGTTATTCCTAGGAAGTGATCCCATCTTTTCTTAACGGAGCGGATTCCTGTGGCTTCTCCCCAGCCTGCTGGAGCCCAAAATTCTTTCTCAAATGATTGAAATACGATTTTTTTCCCCGATAAATCCTAAGAGGAAGTACCCAGCTGGAAGTGAAGCCATAATCCTGCCCCTTTGCAAGAGGACTTCTAATAAATCCCTGGATTTTCCACAGGATGCCAGACCTACATGGACATCATCATCGTCCTGGATGGATCCAACAGCATTTATCCATGGGTTGAAGTCCAGCACTTCCTGATAAATATCCTGAAGAAGTTTTACATCGGTCCTGGACAGATCCAGGTAAAGCCCTGAACCATTTGTGTCATTCCGGGGCCATTCCCAATGTCCCTTTTCTGTCAGTCTGCTGGAATTTGTCAAAATACCGGGATTTTTAACTCATTCCATGGAAAAAACGCTGCCATTAATGTCCCTAAGTGAGCTATGGAGGGAGCACATCCCGCATCCCATATCCCAATGGGAACAGGGAGGATGAAACCCTATGGAAAGACAGGCAGCTGTGAGCAGCTCTCCATCCTCTCGCTCCGAGTAATCATGGGTTGATTTAGGCAGGAATTTGGGCAGGGATTTGGGCAGGAAAATCCCAAATTTTCCCAAATAACCCAGTTTGGTCCCACCTGGAGATGCTGTAGGTCCAAACAGGGACACACCTGGATCGCCCCAAAACTTGGGAGCAGGCCAAGGGGGGAGAGCTATAAAATTGGGAATTATTAATGATCCCACGCAGGGAAAACTGGAGGAAAGAGGGCTGAAAGGTGGGATTTCAGCGGTGGCTGGTGTTGACAAAGCTCCTTGTGGACAGGACATCGTTCTGTCGGCATTTCTGGTGACATTCCCGTCGTTCCCAGGTGGGAGTTGTCCAGTACGGGGAGGACGTGGTCCATGAGTTCCACCTGAACGATTACCGGTCCGTGAAGGACGTGGTGGCGGCCGCCAGCCACATCGAGCAGCGCGGCGGCACCGAGACCAGGACTGCCTACGGCATTGAGTTCGCTCGGTAAAACCCCTCCCCTCCCTGGTCGTATTCCCAGGAAAACCTTCAAATCCCCATTTTTGCCCCCTCCTTCCCTCTCCCTTTGTTTCCTCGCTGCTTAAAAATGGGGGAACCACCAAGGTTTGTAAAAAATTCCGTCTGTGGGAAGCTTTGCAAATGGTGCTTCCCAAGGTTCTCCGTCCTTGGCTGCGGCTGGAGCAGACTCTGGAATTGTGTCCTCTTCCTGGAAGCCCCCAGGGATGAGCTCCCGGGCCCCAAATTCCGCCCCAGGCTCTGGAGCTCTCCTGGAAATCCTTGGAGGGTCCCCGGGAACTCAGGACAGCTCCAGCTCCATCTCCTCCCTTTCCAGGGACAAATCCCTGCTCCTGCACTTTTCCTTCATCCCAACCAATATTCCTGCTGCAGATCATGGAATCATTTAGGTTGGAAAAGAGGTCTCCAGGACCTCCAAGGCCACCACTGACTGTGTCCCCAAGTGCCACATCCATATGGTTTTTAAATCCCTGCAGGAATGGGGATTCCAGCACTGCCCTGGGCAGCTCGGAAAAGTTTTAGATGGGTCCTGGCTAGATCCGAGCAAGGCCCTGAATGATTTGTGTCACACAGAGTCCCCCGACCCCGCTCAATGTCCCTTTTCCATAAATGTGCTTGAATTTGGCTCTGTGTTTTGTCAAAAGAGGGGGATTTTGGTCAATTGGGTGAAGAAGTTTTCCCTCACAGGGAAAGAGCCTGTAGGCCATGGCCAAAACTCCGCTGGCCAACTCCACATCCATTCCCTCGTCCAATTTTGCTGAATCAAGGCCTCTTCCCTGAAAAAAGCAGGAAAATCCACATCCTCAAGCATTTCCCGAGGGTTCCTGCACCTCCCCAAGGGGCAGTGTCCCCAAAGACCCCTCAGGGCGGGCTCGGTGGGGCGGCGGAGCCCCCACAGAGCAGCCCAGGGCATCTCTTCACTTGCAGCTCGGAAGCGTTTCGGAAAGGTGGCCGGAAAGGGGCAAAGAGAGTAATGATTGTCATCACAGATGGAGAATCCCACGACAGCCCAGACCTGGAGAAGGTGATCGAGGACAGCGAGAGGGACAACGTCACCAGATACGCCGTGGCGGTGAGTGAGGGCACCTTTAGGTTGTGGAAGTCCTGCCGAGCTTGTGGTGCTCCAGGAATCCCAAATCACCAGGACAGCCCATCCCCACTGCTCCTGGAGCATTCCAAGAGCTCCTTGTGTCTGTCCATCCCCACTGCTCCTGGAGCATTCCAAGAGGTCCTCGTGTGCTCCAGGAATCCCAAATCACCAGGACAGCCCATCCCCACTGCTCCTGGAGCATTCCAAGAGGTCCTTGTGTGCTCCAGGAACCCCAAAACACCAGGACAGCCCATCCCTGCTGCTCCTGGAGCATTCCAAGAGCTCCTTGTGTCTGTCCATCCCCACTGCTCCTGGAGCATTCCAAGAGCTCCTTGTGGCTGTCCATCCCCACTGCTCCCGGAGCATTCCAAGAGCTCCTTGTGGCTGTCCATCCCCACTGCTCCCGGAGCATTCCAAGAGCTCCTTGTGCCTGGTGCTCCTTTTGGGATGCTCAGCTCGGGATTTGGCTGCCGGAGCAGGTTCCAGGACCAGGGACAGGACCCCAAATTCCACAAGGAATGTCCAGCCTGAAGGAATTGCAGCAGTTCCTCTGTTTGCTCCCACAAAGTGGGGTCAGATCCAAGGATGGGGCTTCTCCCATATGGACACCCTGAAAGGCTTTGGGATGGTTTTATCCATCATGGAAGAATTGCCCAGAGAAGTCGCTGACCCCCCCATCCCTGGAAGTGTCCAAGGCCAGGTTGGACGGGACTTGGAGCACCCTGGGACAGAGGAAGGCTCCCTGCCCATGGAAATGGGATGAGCTTTAAGCTCCCTTCTCACCCAAACCATCCGGGAATTCTAATTCCATGAAAACCCCTGAGTCTTGCGTTTTATTCCCGACCAGGTCTTGGGATATTACAACAGGAGAGGGATCAACCCCGAGGCCTTTCTGAACGAGATCAAGTTCATCGCCAGCGACCCCGACGACAAACACTTCTTCAACGTCACCGACGAGGCCGCGCTCAAGGACATCGTGGACGCTCTGGGAGAAAGGATTTTCAGCCTGGAAGGTGAGGGATGCTCCTCCAGGCACATCCCAGGCTGGGAATGTGCTGCCAACCCTTTGTTTGCTCAACTTGGACGTGGCGTCCACAATACCTGAGCCTAAAATCCCACTTGGAATATCTTCAGATTTAAGGACGTGTCTTTATCTGGAGTGGTTGCATCCCTCAGATATTGGGAGCAGAGATCCCTTTTCCAAGGGACACACCTCGTTCCGGCCACTGGAATTCTGGTGGCTTTGATTTTCCCTTTTATAGAAAACCTTGGAAGTTTGGTATGGGGGGAATTTGGGTGTCAGTGTCTTCCTCATCCATCAAAATTCCAGGGTTATAAACAGGAAAACCCACACACAGGGGTGCCAGACATGGGGAGATTATGGGAATAATGTTGGGATTTTGCCTTTATTGGCTGAAATGAAATATCAGGAAATATTTCTGTCTTAAATGTCAGCTCTTGTGACAACTTTGTCGGTCTCCCAAACTAAATTTATCCGAATTTCAGAAGAAAAATGCAGCCTGGAATGAACAATTGGAACAGAAGATGGAGGGCTCGCGCTGGGAATTAAACATCTTGGATTCGGGGGACTTTTGCTCAAAGCAGCTCACCAACTCCCCACAAGTTTCCCAGTTTTCTTCATCCAGCCTGGTGCTTCCCTGTGGAAGTTGCCCTGGATGAGGAGATTCCCCCAGTTGGAATTATGAAGGAGAAACCTCTGAATCTCCATTTTTGGGTGATCCCGCAGCTCTGAAAGGGGAGGAGCTGCACCCAAGCAGAGCTCCCAGCCCTGTTAACAGCACAAGGTTGTGGAACTGGGGGGATTTAGGGAGAAATGGGATCATCAGCAGGACATGGAGCTGCTGGAGTGAATCCAGAGGAGGCCCCAGAGCTGCTCCCAGGGCTGGAGCCCCGCTGGAGCCAGGCTGGGGGAGCTGGGAATGTTCACCTGGAAAAGGGAAGGATCCAGGGAAACCTCAGAGCCCCTTCCAGGACCTAAAGGGGCTCCAGGAGAGCTGGAGAGGGACTGGGGACAAGGGATGGAGGGACAGGACGCAGGGAATGGCTTCCCACAGGGAAAGGGGAGATTTAGATGGATATTGGGCAGGCATTGTTCCTTGTGAGGGTGTGAGGGGCTGGGCTGGAATTCCCAGAGAAGTTGTGACTGACCCTGGATCCCTGGAAGGTCCAAGGCCAGGTTGGACATTGGGGCTTGGAGCACCCTGGGATAGGGAGAGGTGTCCCTGCCCATGGAAGGGCTGGAATGGGATGGGACCCCCCCCAAGGCACTGCTCAGCCCCTCCAAGAAAGCAAAACTCTCCATTAAACACAAATTCCCTTTTTTTTTTAAAGGAACTAACAAGAATGAGATCTCCTTTGGACTGGAAATGTCCCAGACTGGATTTTCATCCCACGTTGTGGAAGTAAGAGAGGAAATGTGGGAATTTATTGCTCCTGCCTTGTCCTGTTTGTCACACCCCGCTCCAGGTGGGAGACTGGGATTTGGGACAAATTATTAATTATGAAGTTAAATCATTAACTTGAGGATAAGGAAATGCTGCTGGATTATCCCATGGGAAGGGGAGGTGTTGGGACACCTGAGCATTCCTTAGGATCTGCCACAGCTCCTCCTGACGCCACAACCTCTTGGGAAGGACGAGCTGGGATGTCCATGGAAAAAGTGCCTGGGAATTTCCTGGGGAGGAAAAGCACACTGAAAAGATAGGAATAGGGTGGAAGTGTCAATCCAGCATTTTCAAATGCCTCCAGCATTCCGGGTATGCTTGGAAGAATGGTTTCGTAGTCCATATGGGACGGGAGGGATGGAATCACCTCCTCTTGGGAAGAAATCCCATCAGGCTCCTGTTTTCCCACAGGACGGGATCCTGCTGGGAGCAGTGGGAGCCTACGACTGGAATGGAGCCGTCCTGAAGGAAACCAGCAGCGGGAAGGTCATTCCTTTGCGGGAATCCTACCTGCAGGAATTCCCAGAGGAGCTGAAAAATCACGGAGCGTATTTAGGTGGGAAAGCTGAAGGAGGCCACGGGGGAATTTGGGATTTTATCCCTAATAATAGGAAGCACGGGATATTCCTCAGTGGGAGTGGGATCATGGGAGAGCTGTGGGGTGCAGCACAGGAGCATCTTCACCTGGGAAGAGCCCGGCTCTGACCCCGGAGCACGGCACAAACGGGATTTAAATTCGGGCGCAGCCGAGCCAGCGGGTCATCCGCAGCTTTTCTTGGAACGGTTTCAAAGCGCTGATGGAATTTCATGCCTAGGCAGGAAATACCTGCTGGGTTAATCCATTCCATGTGCAGCCACCAAAGCTCTGGAATAAAAATATCAGCCTGGATCGTGAAATGGAGCCTCTCCTTGGAGATGTGGCAGGGAGGGAGGTGGGATTCTGTGGGATCAGCATGTCCAGGCTCTGCCCTGGGAATGTGGAGAGCCCCTGGACACATGGCTCATCCTGGGGGTGTCCCCCGGGCTGGGAGTCCCCAGAGCAGGGATGGCTGTGGGTGTCCCATGGGAATCCGTGTGGGAGCTCAGCTGGGCTCTCTTTCCCAGCAGGAAATCCAGGAATATTAAGGAATGCTGGTGTGTCCTGCTGAGGAGCAGCCTGGGGGGCTCAGGGCTGGTGCTTGGTTTAGGAATATCCCTCCAGGAGGGGCATTTTTAGGGAAAGAGGGACCCCAGGTAAGGCTGGCGAGCAGGGAAAGGGGTCTGAAAATCCCTGGATTTGACTGGATGCAATTCCAGGGAATACAATTCAGTTTCATGGTTGGCCAAACTTTGAGTTTCATGGAATCCCAGAATCCTGGAATGGTTTGGGCTGGAAGGGACCTTAAAGCTCATCCCATTCCACCTTCCCCTATCCCAGGCTTCTCCAAGCCCCATCCAACCCGGCCTGGAACATTCCAGGGATGGAGCAGCCACAGCTTCTCTGGGCTGCTCAATTCCACTTCTGAGAATTTAAGTGGAATTTAAACCTGAGCCTGAAGGTTCAGGATCCTGGAGCTGGGGTTGAAAACTGGGATTTGGGAGCCCCAGCTTTACATTCCTACAAAATCCCATCTGTAACCATGGAAGTGCCGCAGCCCAGGGAGTGATCCCAGCAGGAAAGAGGGATTACTCAGGGTCATTGGCTTAGGCAGGGTTATTTCCATAAGGAGGAATGGTTTTATGGATTCATGGCTTTTATTGGACTGGGAATTCTGACATGGAGCACCGGCAAAGCTTTTCCTGCCTGGTGTTCCAGGAGGTGCAGAGCAGCAGGAGCTGGAACTTCCCAGCACTCAGTACCTCAGGAGCGTTTGTCCAACCTGAACACTCAGAAGCCCAGGAATTGCAGGAATTGGATTCACCTTCCATTAAAGATGGATTTGCACGGGAAGTGCAAATCCAGCAGTGCCAAAACTCCCAGCACAGCTCCGGAGCAGGCGCTGGGGTCCACCTGAGTGACTTCATCTTGGGAAAACTCCGGGATTTTAAGCTTCCCTCTCTGGGAAGTGGCCAGAGCCATGCCAGCAGCTGGGGGCTAATGGAATGCAGATCCTGGGAGCAGGTGGGGAATTCTCACTCCGTGTCCATCCCCCTCCAGGCTACACCGTCTCCTCCGTCATCTCCACCAAGCACGAGCGGATTTACGTGGCGGGAGCGCCGCGGTTCAACCACACCGGCAAAGTCATCCTGTTCAACATGCACAGCAACAGGAACCTCACCATCCACCAGGCCCTCAAGGGAGAGCAGGTGATTCCAGCCGGGAATGCTGTGCTGATTTTCCCCCATGGAAAAATCAACCCTCTCCCTGGATTTCCCAAAGCTGGAACGGCTCGGCAGCGTCGCACGGCCGTGGATGTCCTGGTGGTCGCCGCATCCACAGCGTGGCTGCGGCAGGCGGAGGGCTTGGAATATCCCTGTGGATCCCAGGGGATGATGGCATCATTCCCACCCCGTCCTGTCTCCTGCAGATCGGCTCCTACTACGGCAGCGAGATCAGTTCCCTGGACGTGGACGGCGACGGCGTGACCGACGTCCTGCTGGTGGGAGCGCCCATGTTCTTCAGCGAGGGCAGGGAGCGCGGCAAGGTCTACGTGTACACCCTGCAGGGCGTGAGTGGCACCCGGGGACATCGCGGGGGCCCTCGGGCGCTGTCCCGGCAGCCGTGTCCCCTTGTGGGGTCTGGCGCTCCCAGGGAGGTGCACAGCGGGATCTCGGCCACATGGGAACATGGATGTGCCTCTGGAGAAACCATCACCAGCCACGCGGCCACCTCCGAACTCACTCCTTTCAGGGAGAGCTCAGAGCCCCTTTCAGGACCTAAAGGAGATCGAGGAGAGCTGGAGAGGGACTGGGGACAAGGGATGGAGGAACAGGACACAGGGAATGGCTTCCCACTGCCAGAGGGCAGGGAGAGATGGGATACGGGGAAGGAATTGTTCCCTGGGAGGGTGGGCCACTCACGGGGCTCTGGGGACAGCAAGTCACCTCCCTCCACCATGGGAATGGGACATGTGCCCCCCCTGTCCCCTGCCCTGTCCCAGCTTTCCTGGTGCGCCACCCCCAAATCTGGCTCGAAATGCAGCTCCTGAGCCAAATCCATCGGGATCCAGGGACACGTGGGAAGGTCGTGCTCTACATCCAAGGATGCAGAGCCCGCCCGGAGCATGGAATCCTGTAGCTAAAGCAGGACTATTTATTACTTATGGAATTGTTTCTGTAGGGTACAAAGCGAATGTGGGGCTGGCTGGGGCTCAGGGACTCATCCCTCCCCAGGGATGTGCTCCAAAATCCCACATCCCTGGGAGTGCTCCCACCTCCTTCCTTGGAAAATCCCTCCCAATCACTGCATGTTTGCCTGAGGGTTTCTCCTCTTTCCAGTCTCACCGCTGATGCTTTGGGAATTGTTTTCCTTCCTCTTCCTCGGCAGAACCTCTTTGTTCCCAGCGGAGCCCTCATGGATCTCCAGAGTTACCAGAATTCCCGTTTCGGCTCCTGCATCGCTGCCGTTCCCGACCTCAACCAGGATTCCTACAACGACCTGGTGGTCGGGGCCCCTCTGGAGGACGAGCACCAAGGAGCCATTTACATTTTCCTTGGATTCCAGGAGACCATCCTGAAGAAGTACAAGCAGGTGGGGCTTCCCTGTGTTTGGGTTTCCTCATCCTTCACGAGAATAAATGTGATTTGTCCCTGTTTTAAGGACGGATGGAGCAGGACAAATCCACACCCAGGATTTAATTGTTAATTATTATGGCCAGGTATTCCCTCTTTTGAGACATCCAAGACAACACGTTGGAATTCAAGTGTTGGAAGAGCAGTGGTGGAGCCCCCATGCCTGCTGGGATTTAAGATGTGTGGATGTGGCAGTTGGGGACATTGGTGGCGGCCTTGGTAGCACCAGGGGATGGTTGGGCTCAACAACCTTGGATGGCTTTTCCAACCTAAATTATTCTGTGGAATAGCAGGAAAAAGGCTTGGAATTAGAGGCGATGTTCAGCATTGCAAGGGACTGCTATAGATTTATTAATTAATTATAAATAAATAAATTGTTTTTATTTATTTATTACACTTTTGATAAATACTAAATGTGCTGGGTAAATCCAATAGAAATCATGGATGGTGTCTCCGAAGGGAAACTGCTCTCATTCCCTGGAAAACCATGTTTAGTCCAACCACTTGGAATGGGGAATTTTCAGCGGCGAGCTGGAGTCAGCCTGGCAAACCCTTGGCAGGCAGGGATGCTCCTGCTGGAATCCAGCCTGGACTGTTCCCATTCCTTTCCAGCGGATCGCGGCCGCCGACCTCGCTCCCGGCCTGATGTATTTTGGATGCAGCATCCATGGGCAGCTGGATCTGAATGAGGATGGGCTTGTGGACTTGGCCGTGGGCTCCCTGGGGAATGCCGTGGTGCTGTGGTGAGCCAGGGATCCTTAGTGCCCTCTCCCGATTTCCTCTGCCCAAACCATGCCGAGGTTTTTCCAGGGAAAACTGATCTCCCAGCAGTCCAATCTGTCTTTCCAGAAATACTGATCTCCCAAAAATCTGATCCATCTTTCCCAAAAAAACACTCCCTGTCCAACAGGGCTGTGGGATCTCAGTGCCCTTGGGCCCTAAAAAGATGCCAGAGCTGGTTTTCCAGTGAGTTTCATCCATAGTTCTCCAGAAGTTCCAAACTGATTTGTGGGGATTTGCCTGGGATCCCTCTGGTCTGATTTGGTTAGAGCAGTATTTTCCAGTATTAATTAACGTTTGGGGAGTCCCTTGAAGCTGCTGGGACGGAGGGTGGCTGTGCCCAGCCGAGATGGGTCACCCTGGGCTCTGCCTGGAGAGGGCCTTTGGTCTTCCTCAACCTCCTGAGAAAAGGAGGGAAATGGAGGGCAAAGGGCAAACGTGGAGCTGTGGGAGACTCCAGGACGTCCCATCCCGTGCCGGAGCCCATCCCATGCCCTCTCCCCGCCCCGCAGGTCCCGCAGCGTGGTCCGGATCAACGCCAGCCTCCGCTTCGAGCCCTCCAAGATCAACATCTTCACCAAGGACTGCAAGCGCAACGGGAAGGAGGCCACCTGCATGAGGGCCTTCGTCTGCTTCACCGCCCTCTTCCTCTCCGCCCACTTCCAGACTGCCACCGTGGGTAAGGACAGAATCCCAGGTCCTGCCTTGCTCAGGTCTCCAGGCCCATGGAAGCACCCAGCTTTTGGGATGGAAACCACCGAGGAGCTTGGAGGAGCGCACGTGTCCCTCCCTCTGCCGCATCCCTTTGGTGTCACCCACCCAGTCCTGGGTTTGTCCCTGTCCCGGCTGAGTCTCGGGGTTCTGGTGATGGTTCTGCCAAAAGAAACACCCCAGGATAAATCCCGCATCATCCCTCACCTCTTCCCTGGGCAGAGCCCTCCCGTGCTCCGTGTGACGGGAATGTCTCCCCAGCGGGACAGGAGAGGACGTGCCCGGCCCGCGTTCCGCAGGGCTCATCCGTCCCTCGCGCCGCAGCAGCGGGACACATCTGCCAGCCAGATGTGCATGTTTCCCTAAAATCCCAGGGAATCTGTGGAGCTGGCCGGCTCTCCTGTTAAACCCTTGGATGGTGCCATGACCCTGAGTCCCCCCGGTGGATTCCCGGGAGTCAGCGGAGCAGGGAAGCGATAGCGGCTCAGCCCCTGCAAGCCGGCAGCAAACGCTGGCAAAGGAAAATTTTGATCCAAAGCCAAAGGGAAAATTCCCATCCCCCAGCGCAAGAGTTTTGTTTTGTGCTGTCAAATCCAGTGTTTTTCTCCCTCCTGCTGTCCCCGTGGGATAAAAACTGAGTGGGATTTCCTTATTTATTTGATTTTACATTTATTTCCACTTGGAAGAGTCACCCCCTGGATGAGCCCCTCAGCTCTGGAGCCAGGCTGGGAGAGCTGAGGGTGTCCAGCCAGGAAAAGAGAAGGATTCAGGGAGAGCTCAGAGCCCCTTCCAGGGCCGAAAGGGGATCCAGGAGAGCTGGAGAGGGACTGGGGACAAGGGATGGAGGGACAGGACACAGGGAATGGCTTCCACTGCGAGAGGGCAGGGATGGATGGGATATTGGGAAGGAATTGTTCCCTGTGAGGGTGTGAGGGGCCGGGCTGGAATTCCCAGAGAAGCTGTGGCTGCCCCTGGATCCCTGGAAGTGTCCAAGACCAGGCTGGACAGGGCTTGGAGCGGCCTGGGATAGTGGAAGGTGTCCCTGCCATGGCAGGGGGGGGACTGGATGGGATTTAAGGGGTTTCCAACCCAAACCATCCTGGGATTCTGTGGTTTTCTGACATCCCTGCATGGTGCCGGGTTGCGAATCCGCAGTTTCACCCAAACAGCAGTGCAGGAAGCAAAGGGTCTCCATAGATCATCCAGGTGTGCTCCAATACCTCCAGACCAGCACGTGAACCTATGAGAGGCAAAAAATTCCATCCCCACACAGATTTTCCACAGGGTCTTGAACTAATCCATTTCTTAAACTCCTCATTTGGAGAGGGGAAGCTTCTCCCAGAACTGGCTGTCAGCAGCAGGCCGTAACCTGATTTCCCTGGATTCCCCTCAGCAGGGAACGGGCGCTGGGGCCACTCTTGGCCCCGGGATCGGGGTGTGTGGCCCCGGGGCCTGAGCTGGGCCTGTCCTCGCAGGGCTCAGGTACAACACGACCATCGACGAGCGCCGCTACTCGCCCCGGGCGCACCTGGACGACAGCGGGGACAGGACGGCGCAGAGGGGGCTGGAGCTGCCGGCCGGGCAGGAGCTCTGCCACACCCTCCCCTTCCACGTCCTGGTGAGTGCGGGGCAGCGCCAGGCTGGCATGTCCTCCTCAGCCAGCCCCGAGACGCATCCCTCGGTGGCTTCCTGGGGCGGGAATGAGCCTCATCCCGCTGGATTCCTTCCTTCCCGCTGGATTCCTTCCCGCCGGTTTGCTGTGGTCAGGGAGGGAGCTGCCAGCACGTGGCAGCTGCTGGGTCCCCAAGCAGTGACATCATTGCAGGCCCAGCTTCCACGTGCTCCGTTCCACGGGCCGTGTCCTCGGGGAGGGCGTGTGCTCCTGACCCCGGGCTCAGGCTGCTTTTCCTGCTCCAAAATCAGGAGTGCTCATTTTTTCCATTGGGAATCGAGTGTCCCTGTGCCAGTCCCTGGTGGTGTCCCCCTGTGTCCCCTCTAAGGCAGCAGGGTCCCAGCCCGGGGTGCAGAGCTGGTGCATCCCTCGCTCGCAGGGAACAGCTGATGCACAAGCCTGGCCAAACCCAAACATTCCCAGGGAATGAGGAGAACCTTGCACAGGCCAGGCAGGCCCGAGCTGCCAGACTGGCCCAGCCCCAAGCCCCGGCCTGAACTGCCGTGAACTTTTGGGAAATTTGAGGCTGGAGCTGGAGCTTATGATTTAGCCCAAAAAACATCTCCCTTCAGAGCATCCCTCTGCAAGTCAAAGGAAGAGCTCCTGGGGGCTTCCAGAGGGCAGGGGTGGGTGGGATACTGGGAAGGAATTCCTGGCTGTGAGGGTGGTGAGCCCTGGCACAGGGTGCCCAGAGAAGCTGTGGATCCCTGGAAGTGGCCAAAGCCAGGCTGGATGGGGCTCAGAGCAACCTTGGAGTGTGGGATTTGTTTTGTCCTTACACCCAGCCCGGGTTGGGGCTGCAGGACAGAGCTGTGACCTCTGGGGGGACACCTCGAGGTGCTGCCCACTCCAGGGCTCCTCTCTGACATTGTCCGTGTGCCACAGGACACAGCTGACTACGTGAAGCCGGTGACGTTCTCCATCGACTACGAGCTGGAGCATCCGGAGCACGGCCCCATGCTGGATGACGGGTGGCCCACCTCGCTCAGGGTCTCTGTAGGTAGCAGTTCCCACCTCCCAAAGTGCCACCTCCCACAGTGTCACCTCCCAGGGTGCCACCTCCCTGGTGTCACCTCCCAAAATGCCACTTCCCAAAGTGCCATCTCCCATGTGCCACCTCCCAAAGTACCACCTCCCAGGTGTCACCTCCCAAAGTGTCTCCTCCCAGGTG
>VZRO01003389.1:0-24487 GCA_013397915.1 Daphoenositta chrysoptera | reverse complement strand
ATAAAGTCATCCCAAGACACCACCTCAGCTCCCACCTTACACTCAGTGGATGTTGATCAAAACCCAGGAGGGACTTGTTTCCAGCCAGCTGAGAATCCCCAAAAGGCAGCGCTTACCTGGATGTTGATTTTGAACAGTAGATTCCCCCTTCTTCTTCTTCTGTGTTACAGTGTCAGCTCCCTGCCCTTTTTCAGGCTGTTTGCTCTCTGGGGCCTGGGACCACATTATGAAACTTGCAGCACTGTTTGGGCAGTACGTAAGCATGTAACTTCTAATCCCCTTGACATGTGGTAGGAAAAAAATGGGTAGGCCATGCAGTGTGGGTTCCTGTACAGATGTTTGCACAGAAGAGTGCGATACCAGTGCGTGAAAGAAAATATCAGGAGAATGAAAGGATAGAGAGGTCATGACTGGATCAGCCTGACCAGGGAAATGCCAGTGGAAGAAAGGAATACACAGATGACTCTTTTTGGTCTGTCTGTACAAGCTCTGACTGGGGTATGTGCTCTGCTGTGCCAGTGCACCCACTCAAGGAGGACTCAGATGCCTCCTTCCAGTGCCACCCCTCTGGCTGGGGAGAAGAAGGGTGAGGGGTCTTGGGGGTTGGCTTGAAACCCTGAGTTGTTTTGAGTGGTCTTTGACTCCTAGGAGAATGAAAGGTCCCTTCAATAGTAGCAAAATAGATGGAGAGGAAAAGCTGCCATGGGATGGGATTGAAGGGAAGAGGGGTCATGTTGTGGAACAGCATGACCCAGGCTGGCAGATCTCCTAGAGCGGAAGAATCATAATTATCACCCTCAGGAATAAAAAGGTGCTGCTGATGGTGGACAACTGGGAGATCAGGACCCCACCCACCCAGGAAGGCCTAGAGCTTTGTGGCCATCCTTTATTCTCCCTCTTCTCCCACAGACCCCAACCCTGACAGCCTCTGCTTGCTCCCCCCTCCACTTGCCCCCTGCTAGCCTCCTTGTCACACCCCTCTGCAAGGGCTGCTCTGCAGCTGCACTGGTTTCATCCTCATCCTCTCCCTCTTTAAATACAGACCCCCATGTCTGTGGCAGCTGTCCTGGTTTTCTCCAGAGGGTGCTCTGCCCTGCAGGACAAGGGCCAGTACCCACCATCTCTGGGCACCTCTTGCCATGGGGGGGTCAAATCGCAGGCCTGCACCCAGCCTGGGCTTCCAGCAGCTCTTCTCTGGTTTTCCAGGTGCACTGCGATGCTGGTGGTGCAGAAAGCCTGGGGACTGCATTTTCATCCTCCCCAGGAGCCTGTGTCCCTATGGTGGAGGGGGGGAAGCCCAGCCAGCTGTGAGTGCTCCCTGGCAGCCGGAGGGTGGCACATTGTGTACCTAAGAGTGTGAGAACTCCATCAAACTTCACAAACAAGGATAAGAACAGAGCTTAGGATGTAATCAGTGCTCAAATATAGCAACTTAAGGTTTCCTGAGAGTGAGAAAAGCAAAACAGTGAGGCAGAACAGGTGTCATAGTCCCTGTGGCTTTCGCTTCCCCTTACCTTGGCTTCTCAGCAGTGAAGTTGGTGCTGGCCACAGGGCCAAATTTAGACTTCAGACAGCAAAACAGCCTGTCACAAACCTTGTTGCTATGCAGGACAGGAGTCTCACTGTGCCCTGCATGGTGGCATGTCCAGTGCCAAGCAAGTCCCTCAGCTCTGGCAGAGCCCCCACCTCCTCTACATGTCCATTGCTGCCTCTGCTGCTGCTACAAAAACAGCTAAGCATGATCCCAGCTGGCTCAAGTACCAAGAGTTGAGGGGCTGTGCCCCTCTTCTTGGCCTCTCTGACAGGTCTGGCCACAGCTTTCACATGGTGGAAAGATTGGCTTGCTGAGGAATGACATGGGCCAGCATGGCTCCAGTCTCTCTTAGTCCCTGGAAGATGTTATGGGGAAGGTTGCCACTGCCCAGCAGGGCGTGTTCCTTCATCTCTTCCTGGGGAGAGGACCTGCACTATGGCAAAGTGAATCTGGTGGGGTTTGGCTGTCTGAGCTAACGTGGGGCTAATGGGGTTTTTTGCTTGTGTTTCCCACTGATAAATTGCTGCTTTTCTGAGCTCCAGGCAGCTGATGTAAGAGATAGGCTCGTGCTCCTGGGCTGTGCCAGACATGGCTCTGCATGAGGAGAGCCACCTGTAGCTCTCTGTAGGCTTGGGCATGGCTTGGGATGTGCTACCTGTGTGTCAGGCATGGCCTGAGAAAACGGAACGGGAAAACTCTGAACCCAGGGTCAGGCTTAGAGCTCTCCTATGGCTGGATCTAGGCAAAAGTTAGGCTGTCCTCAAGCAGGGACCACCAGAACTTCAGCAGTCCCAGGAGAAGACCCTTTCTGTTGAAGGCATTGCACATGCTTGGCTTCCCCACTGTCACAACAGCAGTGTGGGTGGCAGGTTCCGTGGCCATTGCGGCCATCCTGTTGCCCTGGAGAAGAGGTCAGGTTTCCTGGGGAGTTTGAGCCACAAGGGACCATATTCAGAAACAGGAGCCTCCTGGTTACGGTAAAGCCAGGACCCTTGGGGACTGTCAGCATCCTGTGGAGCACATCCCTCTCCTGAACTACTCCATCGTCTGGGCTGTGTTGCTTTTGACCCCGGGTGGAGGTGCAGCAGGGCTTGTGGCCGGAAACAGCTGCTCTCTCGATACCCTTTTTTGACTCGAAACAGTGGCTTTGTGAGAGGACACGGCAGCTAAAATGGGATGAGGTTGGAGGGCCGGGTGCAGCCTGCATGAAAGGTTTCACAGTGTCCCAGGCGCTGACAATATACTCACCAGGGGAGGGAGAAAAGGAGAGAGAAACAGCCTGCATCCTCCTGCCCGTGCACTTGGACTTCCAGCCAAGTGCCTAAAGGAGGTTTTTCCTGGGGTGTGTGAGTGCGTGGGCCCTGTGGATACTCCCTTTCTGCAAGATGCTTTGGTCCCCATCTTCCTGCTCCTCTCCCCTCATGCCAATAGACAGTATGGGAAGTGAAGCTGCCTCTCTGAACCTGAGAAAAGGAATTTGTCCCACTGCTTTCCTGCACTCCTACACCCCACAGAACCACTCCTGCCTGGTTTTGTGCTCTGGCCTGAGCACCAGCAGGTAGGTGGGGGCTACGGCCAACACAGAGCCCATAGCAGAGGACTCTGCTCCATCTCCATCCATCCTCGTAAGTGTGGTGACCTGCAGGGTTTCACACAGGCAAATTGATCCACACCCAGGTGGCCTGGCTGAGTTGGGTGAGGGTCTCTAAGCAGAGGTGTTGTATGATGCCTTCAAAGCCCCCAGCTCTTGGGGAAGCGGGGGGGTGACTTGCAAGCAAAATGCCACACACCAGCAGAATCCCTCATGTGCTGCTGTTTCCCTGGTCTAGCCTGGTGATGGACCAGGATCCCAGCACCAGCTGGGCACCTGCTGCTGGAGTGATCTCCTGCAATGAGGTCTGTGACTCATGCAGCACCTGCTCCATGCATGGCTCCTTAGTGCTGTTTCGCAGCCCTGAATCCAGCTGAATGCCATTAAGGCATCATGCGTGTGCCCAGAGCCACCCACAGCCTGAGCTGCTTGTGCTCATCCCCATCCCATCCTGGGGAGCCTGGGGCTGCTGGGTGTCTGCGTGGAGATGTTCCCATCTACCCTGGATGAGCAATGTGTGGGTGAATGGGATTACTATCTTAGGAAGGTTCTGGGCTGTTCACAGTCCATCTCAGCAACTGATCTGAAAAATCAGCATGTGGTCCCCAGAGGTGCTTGCTCCTTTGGGAATACGGAATAGCCCAGTGTGTGATCCTACCAAAAGGTTCCTGTGGTGCCAGGAGGGTTTGTGCTCCATGTCCGAGTGACGGAGCACAGGGGATGGGGTGAGTAACTTGTTCCTTGGCCAATGCCTCTGTTTCGCAGAGGACTCTGCGGACAGGACTCTTTGAAGGGAAGTCAGAGCTTTTCATGGAGTTTGGTAGCTGTGGATGGCAGACATGGTGCATCTGATGGAGTTCACAGTGCTGGCTGAGCCTCTTGACTGCTTTGTCTGGTGTTGGGTGACAGTCCCCCAGCGTTTCTGGCTGGACCAGCACAGTAGCTGCCTCTCAGATTTGCAGGGGAGCCAGTACTTGTGCTGAGTCCCTCTCTGAGAGCTGTGCAGTGCAAAATGCCTGAGAGGCAGTGATCCCTGCGAGGCAGCAGTGCGCTGGAGACACAGCAGTGAGGGCAGACTAAACATCAGCTGTATACCAGGTTGTTGACATTTTGTCCTGGAGGAAAAGATCCTGAAAAGGCCTTGAAGAAGCAGCGAGGTGAGGCTCCATGCCAGGATGGGACCCTTCCCGCAGCCACAGCCCTTCTGAAGAGGCCCTGGGTGGGAGCTTCCAGCTGCTTGCAGTGCTGGCTGCCCCAGCATGCATCCCCAGGCTTGCATGACTTAGGCATTTATCCCAGAAAGCAGAAAAATATCCCTAAGGTTGTGCTGCAGCTCCAGTGCTACATCATGTTTTGGGATGCTGCAGAAGCTGTGCCCCAAGGAGGCAGTGATGGCACTAACCCTTCTCCTGAGTGCTGGCATCCCAGGCTATGCCTACACTGCTCAGGATGGGCACCTAGCTCTGCCAGTGTCCTCCGGCATCACTCCTGTGGCACAGCCTGCTGGGGAGGTTGCTGGGCTAGGTGCTGCTGGCCTGGACAATTATGGGCCAAAACCAATAAAGAATGGGGTTTAGTGAGCTGCTGTTTGCTGTTCCCAGGCAGGAAGGGGTTAGTCCAGTTGTGAAAGCAAGGGAGACACTGGGGTGTCGAAGAGACAATGCGCATGGTGCTTTCACAAAAGTGTCCCTTCAGCCATGCTCATTACCAGCCTCAACCCAAATCAACCTCATCTTTAGGTTCACCAATCTCAGTCACTGCCCTGGAAGCCTGATCAAATATTCCTGTCCATTTCTACTCCTTTGCCTGCTTTCCGTGGCAGAACTTCTCCCCTTTTACTACAGTAGGCAGGGCTCTCCGGGCTTCACTCCTTAAATATACAGCACAGGAACCAACAAGTCCATATGGCCTGGCACTGGCAGAGAAGGTTCTAAAACCTATTTTAGTAATCTTTAGGCTAAATACCACAAAGCAGAATGGATAGAAAGAAAAAAAAAATACCTACAAGCCTATATCCATACACTGTGTCTGCAGATTACCTTAGAAAAGGCCTTATTAAAAACCTCCAAAAGTCCAAATCAGGTCTGGGGTTTTTTGTCACTTTTTGGCTGATGCAGCTGAGCATTCTGTTGGGTTTGTGAGATGATGGCATTTGCTCTGCAGCAGGCATTCCAGGCTGCAGTCAGTGGGTTTATGAATTTTCTAAATGCATCTTTACTTATCCTTGATTTTTTGGCTTCGGAGATCTGGCGGGTAGGGGTTCAAGCCCTGTGGTTCTACCGTTCTGTAAGATGGTGGGCAAGCTTTTGGAAGTTTCAGCACAAATTGCTGGCATAAATTAGCCCATTTCGTTCTGTCTCCAACTTGAAAACTTCTTTTTTCTTGGAAAAGCAGCATTAAACCAGAAAGAAGAGTTTACTTTCTAGCCCATCATGCGAGAGGAAGGAGGTAGCACAGTTGCTTTGTTTGGGGGATGGTTTTGGTTGTTTCTTTCTTTAGAAGTAGATATAAATACCTGCAACTTTGGCAGACTTGGGGTTCTTTCTTTTTTATTTTTTAAAATTTTATTATATTTAGGAAATTAGATCTTGGTTGTTCTCTTTTTCCTGGAAGACTTTTGACACAATTCAAGCAAGGGGGAAAAGCAAGAACAACCAAGAGGCTCAAAAATATTTAAGTCAAACAAACAATTCAAAACATCCATGTTTTATGTTGGTTCCTTTTAGCAGCTGTTTGTCTCCAGATGTCTGGCAAGTGGTCACAAGAAGCACTTTATGTGAAAATTCAAAGAGTGGTCACTGCTTCAGCTAGCAATGGACAAAGTTTCCATCTCTGCTTATCTTTATCTGACCATCTTCCTGCAGGAAACAGGAGTGAGACAGATCTTGCGGTAAGCAGATTATGCAAGGAGAACTCAATTAAGGATTTAACAACAAATATATATTTAAAAACCTGTATTTAAAAAACCCCAAACCCAAGCCCCTTCTTGCCTACCGTGGAGGTTTTATATACCAGAAGGGAATAGCTGTACAACATCTAAAAGTTGCCAGAGTCACAGATTGCCCGCGACCTTTTAGAAATCACAAGAGACTGTCACCCCTTGACTTAGTCTGTGCCAGTAATGTTGCAAAGGGCTGACTGACTCCACAGGAGGAGCCCTTTTTCTACCTGGGGAGGATACTTCAGATTAGCTGACATGGCTTGTCCCTTGGAAAAGATTGAAATTTTCTTTGGAAAACCTTGTGCCTGTTGGATCACTGGCTTTGTCCAGCTGAGGAGCTTTTGCAAAATAAGAATGGAGCTTTAGATGCTCAAACTTCTGAGGGAAAAGGGACACAGGTCTTGCTGCTCTTGGTCTTGGAAAAAAGAGGCAATTCAATTGCATGTAGTTGCATTTGTGTGCAGCTGGGCTCAGGGCCACTCCTATCATTTTATTTATTAATTTATTCTCCAGAATAAAAAGTCAAATCCTCCATATGTGGCTTGCAAAGTAGTAAGAGTAGGATAAACAGAAGTTAGCTGAATGTAACCTTTCAAAAAATTTTCTGCCAACAGAAAAACAAATGCTAAAGGAAAAATAATAAAGTTTTTAAAAGTGAAATATTTAAAATTAAAAGGAAAAAAAAAAGGAAATCCCCATGAGTAACACAGTTTGGGCCATCAAATAATATCCTCAAAGTTTATTCTTTGGTTGAAGACAACTGTGTTCTTTCTGTGCCTTTTTCTGGGCAGTCGGGGAAAGATGCCCAGGACCTGTGATGTGCCTGGCCATGCTGTGTATCTGTCCTGGGGCAATCAGCCTGCATGAACCAGAACTGAACCCAGGTTAAAAAAACCTTTTCTGGCCTTGAGAAACAGAGCACCTCATTCCCCTGACCCCCTCCTGCATCTTCCCAAAGGGACTGAGAGACTTTTGTGGGCCGTGCAGGCTCCCTGTTGCATTGCCTGATCCTTGGGAGGGCAGCTCCCACATTGCCCCCATCCTCCCTGCCAGTCCTCCCCATGTGAAGTTACTCGACTGTGCATATGAAAATAACTTGTGTGTCCCAGTTTATTATTTCTCCTGAGCAGATGAGAGGGTTGGAGGCCGATCAGAGCAGAGGAGTCTCCTGGTGAATTCATTCTTCAAAAGCTTGTGAGGACTGCTTCTCATTAGGGCTTGCTATAGTGCCAGGAGAAAAGAATAATTCTCTCTGGATTCACATGCATGTCCCTTTACTGCTGTCCTGGAGTGGCTGCAGCTCCTCTGCTCTCGGGATTTTTCAGACACAACAAACTCCATGCTATTTAGACTGCACGGGATGCTGGCAGCTGGAGATGGAGGGCTTGGAGCAGCGCGAGCTTCCGGCTGTGCAGAGCAGCCCCGGGCATGGCACTGACCTCCCCAGCAGTGCCTAGGTGCAGGCACATGCTCCAGTCACAGATGCTGTGATGCATCAAAGAACAATTGCAGTGTCTAGTGGGCTGCTAAACAGCTTTGTTCTTCCTCACCCCAAAAACCCCAGCTGA
The DNA here is from genome assembly GCA_013397915.1 of Daphoenositta chrysoptera. Taxonomy (NCBI): domain Eukaryota; kingdom Metazoa; phylum Chordata; class Aves; order Passeriformes; genus Daphoenositta; species Daphoenositta chrysoptera. Next base: position 16,853 of record VZRO01003389.1, on the reverse strand, counting down.
AAGCCCCTCACGTAGTGTCTGGAGTCAGCATGTTTGATTCAACATTGATGGTCTAAAACTGCAGCGAGCAGTGCTGTAGGATGGGGGGACACGGGAACTGCTTGCTGCCCCTGTCGTTCTTGCTGGTTGCTCCAGGTTTGTGATGAGTTCCCTCAGGCTGGCTGATGAGCATTGCAAGGCCAGCCTAAACAAGCAGCCCTCCACCAGAAAACCTTGCTGCTGGCTGCAGTGTGTTTTCCACAGGTGTAAGGACTATTCTAGTTGTACTACTTGCTGCCAGTCTGAATCAATAAAATAACTTGCATCCACCAGCAAACACTGACAGGCCTTTCCAAACCAGGTGCTGAAAAGGTGTTGCACTTTGAGCCCTTGGAAACAGGCCACTGGAAGATGAGGCAGGAGGGAGCAATGAGTTTTGCAGGGGGCAGCCCCAACATCTATTTTTAGTAACTCACTTTGAAATTTCATTGCTGACTGTGAATGATTTCTGCGCTGTGGCTTCTGTAATGACTGCGTAACTAGTTTTGCTGGCTAATGGTAGCAGTGATGATCACAATGCACAGAGTGAGACATTTAAATGTGATGCAGCAGAAGAGAATTTGCCTAACTGCACCAGTGGCTTTGAAAATGTCTAAAAGGACATCTTTATTTACGGCCACTCCATCTGCAAGAACTCCACCTGCTCCACTGTATTCTTTGGGTCTCAGTATGTTCTAATGGGCAAAGCACCCATCCCACACCCCTGGGCTCTGCTGTCCCAAGCTGGCACATCAGCAGGTCCCATTGCCAGGCTGCAGAACATTTCTGCATTTTCTGCTCCATGGTTGTCAGATCTTGGGGTTTTAACATTTTATTATTATTATTTTCTAAATTCCTGGATCAGCCCCTCAAAAATGTTTTGGTGTACGGCTGTAACAGAGTCCAGTTCAAAGAGTTGCTCAAGTGCAAACAAAGGCACCACAACAGGACATGGAGCATTTCCCTTTAGCGTAAGTACTTCACTGGGATCTGCCAAAAGAAGTTATCCTACCATTACCATAAAATATGTTTGCATTTTTCAAATGCTCTTGTCCGGTCTCGTAAAAGAGCAGCTCTTCTGCTTAGTGCTCTCTCTTTTATGGCTCTGGCCTTAGAAAAATTCTTGTTCAATGTTATCATTCAGATCATGATGTTGACCATTAGCTGGTCTCTGCTCAGTACCTCTTACCAAGTTCGTATTTCCTACTGACAGTGCGTACAAGCTCCTAGATGTGTTTTCATAACAAATCAGAGAGGCTCACGTTCCTGAAAAGTACTGTCCAGCACCTTTGGAAGAACCCTCTGAAGTCCACTGGGACCAGAAGAGGGTGATTGCCCCTGGCCTGCAATGCAGAGCACTGTCAGGCGGAGTTTCAGCTATGCCCAGCAGTTTTTTCTGTGTTTTCCCCTCCCTGGCAGATTCCAAGGGTTGGATGGGCTGGACTGATGAGGCTTTACGCACCAGTGGCATGTTCAAGTGACTGCAGGGTCTGCAGTTTTTCTCCACTCTTCTGTGCTCAGTTGAGCACGTGCCAGGCTGGGTCATTGATTCTCTTTTGGGACCTCCCATTACCAGTTCATCTCTGGGACCTTGCAGCTTGCTGAAGAGGTGGCCCAAAAACTTCTAGGAACTTCTAAATCCACACAGGATGCATATTACTCTGAGGGCTGTTGCATTATGCTTCACTCGTTATTGCTGCTGCTACTGAGGAGAACAAGTTCCAAGTGCTGTGGATTCACCTGCCCCAAACTGCACACTTTGCGTCTGATGAAGAGGGTGCCAAAGGATCAGTGAGCCAGAGAACCAGCAGAGATCATGAACCCCAGCCAGGCCTTTCCCTCACTACCACTATTAATTCAGTCATGGGGCCACACTGCACCTTCCCTGCTCTTCTAGAGATGTTCATTAGTGTTAGTCTTCAATATGCAAAGCCACCTTTGAAATGGACTTTCTGGGCAGACAGGGTAGCATCTTCCTTGCAAACAAGCAAACCTGTTCAGGTAATGTAAAAATGGCTTTTCCAGCCAAACCATTAGCAATTCCTCATCGTGTCCAAGTTGTGACAGCAATCTGATTCTGCTATTAACCTCTAAACCACATGAGTTACGAGCTCCTTGCTGCACAAACATTCTGGTGAGAATGACAGTCGGGGTTTGCAAACATCTCTTTCACTCAAACAAGCAGGATAAACTGATGTATGACACAGGGCCTGTTCTGTGGGACAGGCACCTACCCCAGGGCAGGACACTCACATACCAATATTTCTGTCTGCTCCTGTGCAGCAGTGCTTTACAGTAGGGGTCAGTTTGTCAGTGTCATGCTAGAAACCTATTGGCGCGCGGCGTCTGGGCGCTCAGCCCTTGCCTCGTTAAGGGTAATGTTCCTCAGGTGTCCCGCCGATATGATAACGGAGACTGCCGAGACCCGAGCCTCCTGCCAGGCAATAGCAGGGAGGAAGGCACCTCAGGGAAGGCTGGCAGAGGCACGCCGGAGAAGGAAAGGTGGAAGAAAGAGGCGGGGATCCGATGTAGCTCTCAGGAGGTTTAATGGGGGTCAGAGCCAGGGACCAAATCCGAAGAATGAGGGGTGAACACAAGCTTATAAAGGGGGGAGGTGACAAGGGGAGTACTCGAAAATTAGCCAACGGGGCACATAACCGGGAGGGTTTTGGGGGTGACAATCAAAACGGGGACCAGTAATCTGGGGATAGCAACAACACAGACCTATTAGGGACCGAACAGAGGGGAATTTTCTGGAGCTAGGTGGCAATTGGGGAAGAATTGGCAGGTAAGATAGACAGGGGCAGTGGCGGGAGACAAACCATTGCAGGGTGGGGGAAACCAGGAATGAACCATTAACGACAATTAAATAAATCAAGGTAATTAACACATAAATCACAACCCAACAGAAACCAAACCTACAAACAAGCCTCAATTGTGAATGCTCCTGTTGATAAAGTAGCTTTACAGCTGAAACTTGACCTCCAGCCCTTTGTTCAAGCAGAGGGCCAGATTACAGCCCAGTTGCACTGACCACGCAGTATCCACGTGCCAGACCAGGACTACAGCTTGGGCAGCAGCTCAGGTTTATGGCAACCATGAACTCTCACCCAAAGCATTCTTCAGTTATACCCAGAATCCCCTTGCCTGAAGGTACCAGGCACACTTGAGATTTTTTGGGTAAAGATAGACAACACAGGACACCTATTGCTCTGCGACAGGCCACACAGTTGGTCCCAATAGAGGTGTTAAGTACATCATTCCAGGGCTTCATTAAAAGGTTAACAATTAAATAATTTTTCTTATTAACTACTTAAAAATTGCTTTTGCTTTCTGAAAAATAGCAGTGCAACAACAGCAAATTATCATGCTGAGCCTTTTCTCTGTTTGCCATTCATGTCAGCTCTTGGTGAGTTACAGGCCCTTCCCAATGGACTGGATTAAGCCCATCACATTTGCCCACAGCTTCCTCAGTGGATGGATCTGAAAATCATCTATGCAGGCAGCAAATGAGCTGCAGGTACCAGGCAGAGATGTGTCAGGACCACACTGACTGACACAGTGCAGATCGGATTCTAGTCCAGGAACAGTCTATCCAGACCATTTCCACAGGGCCTGGCTCAGGGTACTCCTGCCACTTCTGACTACCTGGATACAAAGCCAGATCCTGCTCCCAAAACCAGTTCCACTCAGAAACATCAGTATTAGACGATGAAAACAAAAAACCACTGAACTGTTTTTGACACCTTCCACAGCACAAGGTTGGGAATTTAACACCCTTCCTTGCTACCCTCCAAAAAAAGGAGAGGAATAAACCACAGCAGATGGGAGGAATGAAGGAGAAGAGGCTGTGGTACCTCAATCTTTGCTGGAGCAAGGACTTCTCATAACATCTTGGTGAAAGCGTTGAGCACGCAGTAACATTTTAAGTTTTCCTGGTCTTGTGCTAACCACACTGTAATGGCAAGCAGTCCTACCACATCTGGATGAGGAATCTGGTTTTCAAGGGAAGCACAGCTGAGAAAGGCTTCAAACAGGATCTGACTGACCGATTAAAAACAGATGCTGTGCTGGCAGACAGGCTCCTGTGGATCATCTGATACAACCCCCTTCCCCTCGTTTCTGTACATAATGTCCTTCCAAGCAAAGCCACCTCCTCCATAGCTATGTCTAAATTGCATAAGGAATCTTGGCATTTTTTCAGTTATACATATTGAGAATGGTTTTGCCATTTAAAATATTTCAGGGGAACTGTAGAATCAAGTAGTAGACTGCTTATCAGAAAGCCACCTGGTACTCAAAAGAGGCAGAGGCCATGCTGCAGAGGGCCCACGGCAGCAGCATTTTAATCCCTGCAGTCCTTAACCTTTACACAGCACTTTCCCCCCTTCTTCTGGAGGAGGGAGCTGTATCAGCTCTGGGACCAGAGAGGATCACCCTCCCCACCACCTCACACACTGCTTTTATTTTAAACATATGAGCAAAGAGGGCTCTGTATCCCAATATTGAGGCATGAAACATCTTTCTCTCATTTCACTTTGGAAGGAAACGGCACCTTGCAGCAGGTTTGCTTGACTCTACCTGCTCTAGTATGTCCAGTATGGCTCAGGGCTGCTTTAGCTCACCCACATTCTCAACTTAGCCTAGCACAGAGACTGGACCCTGCACACTGCTAGTCTCTGTACTCAGTTTTTCATCCCTCTAACTTCTATAATAATAATAATCTCTATAAAAATCTCTGTAATAATAATCTCTATAAAAATAATAATCTCTAACTTGGAGATTATTACTTCCCTGTGGGAGACTGAAGATGGGCCAGTTGCCTTAGGAGTACTGGCTATATACTGGTGTTAGTTCTTCCTGGTACTGGAGGATCACAAATTGAGTTGCTCCAGGTAGTTTTCTTCTTACTGTCTTCCCCAAATACAGCTGAAACAATTCCCTTATTCTCCCAAGACTGCACTTGCTAACAGAAGTCACTGGGATCAGTTCCTATTTAGCCAGAATCAACATAGTCAGTAATTCCTGTATTACACTTAGAGGTGCAAACAAGTTTCAGATCAGGACTAGTTGGTTGCTTGGTCACAAATGTAACAGGAGATTCATCCCAGAGAGGCCAAGGAAAGGGGATAACTCCTTTTGCTCTTGTTTTTCAGTTTGACAGGGGAGAAGAGCTGGTATCAGCTTGCTGAGTAGCAGAACCATCTAAATTAATTTCACATGGAGTGTCTGGTCTCAGCAGCAGGATGCTAATCCTGTGCAGCACTGCAGCCACAGGAGCACTCAGGGACAGACTGGGGAGAAGGCCTCGTTCACTGCAAAGCTGAGGCAAGAGAGGCATCTGCAGTAGGTAAAACAGGGGTCCAGGCAAACACTGGAGAAGAGATGTCCAAGAAACTCAGCAGCTCTGTTTTCATCCTCAGATTTTGTGAGCAGGAGAGCACAGAAAAAAAAGAACAGTTCAGGTCCAAGTGTGCATGGCAAACAAGGCACAAGAACAGGTCGTCCAGAGAATCTGTGGCTGACCCATCCCTGGAAATGTTCAAGGCCAGGTTGGATGGGGCTTTGAGCAACATGGTCTAGTGAAGGGTGTCCCTGCCCATGGCAGGGGAGATGGAACTAGATGATCTTTAAGGTCCCTTCCAACCTGAACCATTCTGTGATCCTATAAATTCACCCTGGCTCAAAGGCCTGTAGACATGCTGACTTTGCCCACAACTTCTTGCCACTTCCCAACAGCATCCAGTTGAGAAACCAGCACAACACACAACAGGAGCAGCAGCCACCGAGTAATTTATCTGTCACTGCCTTGGCAATTGCTAGAAACTCAGCCTGGGCAAATGAGAACAGGTGAGCCCAAAAACCATGAGTCACCTGTCTATGGTCAGACTTAAGACACCTAATGGCAGTGTCAGTGAGAGGACACAGGATCTGTCACAAGAGGTGTGGCCAAGGAGTGCCTGAGCACTACAGCTCAGTTTTACTGACAACAATTCTGCCACTCTACCACGGTAACACCCTGGGCTGTGCTGAGGTGAATAATGATCCTCATAATTTACCCTAATACACTTCTCTAAGGAGACTCCTCTGTTTGAGCCTGCAGCTGGTGTAAGATGCCTTTAAGCAAGGCAATAATTGCTTTATCAGAACTTCTAATTCTGCAGTGGCCACACTGGGTAGGGATGATAAACTGCAGAGTTATGACATGCACAGATGGCCTCTCTGGCTGCATTCCAGAGGAAAGCATTGTGCCCACCCTCAACAGGCCAGTGTTTATCATTGCCTAAAACAAATGCAGCTCAGCTGGTTTAATGCAGTTTTTTGCATATTAGAATTAAGCAATGAAACTTTTTAATAGCAATGAAGATCCTGAGCATTTCAATAATTTGGGTCTTTTCACTGTCACATTACATTTTTAAATGTCTCTATTAAAAACATAAAACTGGTAAATTGTCACAACTCCAGACTCACTGGAAAATGCAGAATCTTTGCAGCACAATGTAGATCTGTCTTGCCACTGAGATTTGCAAGACTTGGGTAAAAAATAAGATTTAAAGTGTAGTCTTTCAAGGGAAAAATATATACAATAAGATGAATAGTGCCAAAATCTACTTTCTGCTTTGCAAGTGCTCTGGAGGCACATTCACACTTCACTGAGCCAAATAATTTCTGAAAATGACTGCACGTTTGGAAAACGTGCAGACTGAGTCCTAACAAGAACTGCTTAGGTTTTATGACTCAGAGCCATCTGTGAACTAAAGGGACAGAAACCATCTAAAAACTGTCAAGAGGAGAGTTTGGTTTCCACAATAAGCTCTGAATCACCTTTAATCTGCCCATTAAGTGCACGTCGGCAATTCTGCAACAGCCCCACTGGAAATGCCAGGGATGTGAAAAACAGCAGATGGTTAACGGGGGTGGAAAGCTGTACAAATCATTAGAGAAGTATGGAAAATTCAGTGCTGGCTATAAAAGTCACTAGACAAGGGCAGCTGTAAACAGCCAGGTGAAAAGAGGCAGGAGGGACATGTGGTAGCTGCTCTGTACAAACTGCTGCTGTTTCCTTCTCAAAACGCACCAGAAAAGTGCTGAATCAATCACATGTGAACAGACCAGAAGGTGCAATGTTCCCAAGTATCAACACTAAGGGAGTTTTCCATTGTGCTGGAGTTTCCAGGTTTTACCAGCATCTTGGATGTGACTATGGAACAAATCACTTAAGGACATTGAGGGACACTTAGAAAGCAAACCCACTTGCTTTTTATATGTTGTATATACATGACTGTTAAAGCCCAGGCAAGTGATTACTGTAATCTGTGACTGACATAGCAAGAGATATCCCAGTGTGCTGAGGATACATGCAGGATAAACACAACACTAAGCCAGGAGGCAAAGTTAGGAAAGAAAGGGAACTCAGTATGGCCTGTCTTACACTGCACTCCTGACTTGGCAAAGTCCAAACTCTCAGACTGCAAACAGAAATCATGCCATGCAATTAGATGACCAAGAGAGGATTTCCCCCCTGGTTATCCCACCAGTTTACAGTACTTTTAAACAGGAGAGGGGTATAATTTCCAACCAGCTCAACAGGCATGAATAGCCACCTTCTAGGATATCTCACAATGACTTCTGCTTATGCTTCAATAAGGTAGTGATTGCAGAAGCGGAAAACAAGTCAGTAAATTTTCATAAAGAGAGAGTAGCAGATACAAGTCGAGGCAGGAAAGCAGCTAGAACCAAATAATGAAAATCATATCATCATCTTCATATTCAGTGGTGTTGTGACATCCTTCCTTACCAAGGATTTAATCCTTCTGTACTTGAGTCTGCCATCCCTGATTATGTTTTACAAGGGAGCCTTCTCCGTCCTCTTTTAGCTTTCCATGGGATGCCCTGAAACACTTTTCACCTCCAGTTCCTCAAGTAACCTGTGGCTAAGCTCTCTTGCCTGGATCATGGCTGTCAAAAATCAATGAGTGTCAGTGTAACAGGAAATCAGAGGGACACTGATATCTCCAAGAAACAGTCTCTGCCACCAGAGGTTGGGGTTGGAGCGACCATTCCCCCCTCCCCTCCATGCACAGTTTAGGCAGATGGCATCCACTTATCATACAAACATATCCGGCCACGGCAAAGGAGAACATAAATGAGTATAGTTAGAGAAGAGAAACCACAAATGCTTTTCAGTTTTATTCTTACTGGGAGGGAAGTGGCATCCTGACATGGTCCTTCACATCATCCAATGAAAACTGACAGGAACTTTTTCAAGGCTCCTAGCTCACTGAGTAGTTTATGGGACTAAGTCTTGGAGTAATCTTGGCTTGGCTGTAGTGCTTTATCAGCCTGCGGACATGGCATTCCCAATTCCAGATAGTTTTGCTGGGTCAAGACTAAAGTAATCAGTACTAACAGAAAGGGAAAGTAATCAGATGTGAAACACAAACCATATGGTGAGTGATGTGTCAGGCTGGTACTACACAACATTTGTACAGACCAGTCAGAAATGGGTATTACAAACAGAGCTGGGAAATAGTAATAGTTAAAAACGTGATCAAGTGCTTTTGATAGATTTCCCAGAAAAGAGAAAGTCTCTTCAGAAAAATAATGTAACAGCTTCAAAAAACAACAACAGCAGCAACACCAACAACAAAATAAACAAAAAAAAAATGCATCTAGTGATCTTTAAATCAGCTTTTCCATTGGATAAATATATTTGAAATAGTTGTACAGTTCACAGTGGCATAAAGTTCTCTGATTGCTTGAGTGCTTGAAAATATCTCATCAGTAAAAAAATACCAGAGCTGGGGGAGGAAAACCCTCTCTCTGAATTCTGTACATGGGTAAATGCACAGGTTTTGGCAGGCATCAGGTCATTGAATCCATGGGAAACTGGCAGCATCACAGGACTGCAGATCACAAGTCAGGGGATGGAGGATAAGAAGAATAGTAAGGCCCATTTTCCTGCAATGAGAACAGAATAAGCAGTTGAACAGAAGTCTTCTCCAATACACCTTGGTGCAATGATAGTGCCACAGAGGCAGAAATAATTATGGATTCTGGCTTTGTCATCCATGAGTACAGTGACTGCCACAACTCACCCAGGAGAGGACTGTGCTGGTAAACAGGCAAACACAGGCCTTGGTTTTGCCTGTGTTTTAAGCAAAAAGTACAAGTTAAACTTTTGCCATTAAGCCAAAGCTGTGATGCCATTAAGCTACGAATGTTGACATAGCCAGGCACTCAGACAAAGCTGCTAATGCAGACACAAAGCTTGGCTACTCCGTTGTAGTTAAATCACATTCTCTTTGGAATGATTCTGCCAATGCAAGCCATATTCATTTCACCATTTGGTTAGAGACCTGAGGTGCAGAAAGGAAGAGGAAGAGGGTCCTATACAAAGGCAGGGCACCTTTCCACTGTTCCATTTTTCCCTGCTGTTTTGGGGTTCTTCTCCTTTTCCCGCATGCTTGTTAGTATGTGGGGCAGGGAAGATGAAACACAGCTACTATTTCTTTTTTCCGGTCAGTGTAAGGTGTACAGCAGCTAACACAAATTTTATCTTGTCCACAGGCTGTTAGTGTGTTATGTTACAGTTCTTGGCTGAAGAAGGGTAGGCTGCCTTTTATGCACATAGGAGACTGCTCTAATGGGAAAGCAGTCTCCTTCTTAGTGAAGCCCTCTGCTTGGGCTTATGTAGACAAAAAAATCAGAGAATCATTACAAAGAAGAACACATACTCTTCAGGAACCTTCCCTCTTTCTTCTTCCCATTCTTAAGATGTGCAAGTCAGTCCCTTTAAAGCTCTTGCAGAGCACAGGAACTGCTCTTAGGGCAGAGACTCATGATGGCCATAGGCAGTCACTTACCCTGGCATCATACTCGAGGACAAAAGGGGGAAGATCAATCTCTTCTGGGGGTATGGCTGTGAACAACTGCTGAAGGCTTTCCATGTAGTGGATTTTGTCCTTTAGCCCTGAGACTGTAAAGGTTGTGAAAAACCATGCTGAGACCTGAAAATAAAACCCGACAAAAACCAATTAACAAGGTGCTGTTTCAAAACCTTCAAGTTCAGTGTAATACTCCACAGTGAAACAGGCTTGAGCTGAACTTGAAACACTGAAATCATTGCCATACCACAACAAGGTCAGGAAATATGCACCACCAACTGCTAGCAAGCAGTGTCTTGAGAGCTTCAAGCTATTGTTTTCTGACTCTACACTCACTCCTCCCCAAATGCCAGCTTATGGTCCCTTTCTACTGTCCAAGAGTGACAGCTATTCTGCTCTTTGTCCTCAAAAATCCATCAGTACAGTGGCATGTTTACACTCCAAGTTTAGCCAGTTCAGAAAATCACCTATTTGACTCTGTCATAAGCATTTTCAACCCTTTACACTTAAGTCTTCACTTGAAAGAAAGGTTATTTTGATGGGGAGAAAGGCAGACTTTTGGCCGTTTCAAGATTGTACTGAAATCTCCCTTCTGCTTTGGGTTGTCTGAGTGAGCTTTTGTTTTACCACCTTTCTTATCAAAGCCTTATCAATTTAACTCTACAAGAATAAGCCTATCAACTTATTCTACAAGACCTGACTTTAAGTATTCAGACCTCTGTCTGTTTGGATATAAACTGGATATGGATTTTTTGTATTTGAAGACCACTAAGACAGCAATCTAATCCTGCTTAGACTGACTGCACAAGCTTTACCTTTTCAACTCACCTTCTCCAAAATTAATTCCTGTTTTACTTCTTGTTTATTTCTTATCTATTTTTTTCCCGACAGACTGAAGAAAAAGAAAAAAACCCTGTTCTACAGTTTTTTTTTTCTACAAATGCTCATATTAGGGATCAATCACATGGTCCTGGGTAACCAGCTCTTGCTGACCCTTCTTGAGCAAAGGGGTCCGAGCAGATGACCTCCAGAGTCCTTTACAACCTTGACCATTCTGTCATTCTGTCTGATAGTTTTGCTTTGACTGCAAGGAGTTAACAGAATTGAAGCAACACTGCAAGAAAAGCCTTGAGGAAAGCAAGAGTTTCAAAGGAGCTGTAAGAATAAGTCAATAAAAATCATCTGCCTGACTACAACATTCAAAGAAAAAGTCAATTCCTAAAAATTGTCCTGGAATAACTGTGCTGCCTTCTCAAAACAGCTTATTTTAATGAGAAAGGAACAATGAAAAAGAGAAAACAAGGTAAAGAATATGACAGAACACTTGAAATCAGTTCATTATTTTGAGGACAAAATAGGAGATAGCAGAAAGCAGGGAGACAGATTTTACTGGCATCCATTATTCATTATATTGTTCTAACAAGACCTCTTATGAGTGACACTAAATGACAGTTTAATGAGTGAAAAATACTTTGTCAATCTTGCACCAAAGTAGCATGGATTTCAAGGTGTGTTATGAATGACAATCATTAAACATAACTGCTATGGATGTTTAATGTATCAAAGCCTAATAGGGAATATTTTTGCAGCCATCACATGCTGTTGGGTAAAGTGTTGTTTCTTTTTCCCCTTCTCCCTCTCACTATACAAGCCACTGCAGTTTGACATCTTACCTGGGAACACAGAGAGAAGGGAAGGGGGCAGAAATGTTTCTGGAGAATTTTTCTATTACTTCTATTCTTGATAATCACAGGTTATAGAAACCATAATACAGGAGAAGCTATTTTCTTATTGGTAACAGGACATGGAACTTTAAATTAAACCAAATCTCTGTTAATGCACTGAAAGCAGAGTAAGTTATACCAGAGCAGCCAAAGAAAGTTAAAAACCTAGAGATCTCCTGAAGTTTCCCTTCATTTTTTTGTCCTGATATTCTGAATCTAAATAAAAGGCCGTCAAAGTCACTCTGCCAAGCTATAAACCCACGGTAAAGTGTATGAGATGCCTCCCAAAAAAAACCAACAACACAGATTAGTTGTGTCACTAATCTCTTAATTTGGCCATACCTCAAAGAGAAATTTACTAAGATCTGGGAAATTTTATTCCAATTGGAAGGATCTTATGTAGAAAAAGACCTAAGTGATTTGCAACAACTTTTCCATTGGCATCTGATCTCCAGAAACTGCTTTTAGGACTGTTATAGAAAAGCAAAACAAAAAATTTTTCATGACAAATACAAAGATTATGAATTTCTAATTTGAGTCTTTGGGTATATTTCAGCTTTAAAACATTCTTGATTCACAGCCAGTTAATGAAAACAGAATTAATCTGAGTGAGACTGTTTCAGATCCAGCCATTTATGGTTCAGTTCAGAATACAAGCTCTGAGCAAGTCTGTTTGGAGAGCTCTCAGAAGAAGGGAGCTGAGAGGATTCACATAAAAATGCCTCCAAAAGCCCTTTATTTATCTATCAGCAGCTTTATCAATAACAAGAGGGAGTAACCTTACATGCAAGAGTACAAAGGAATTTGTGATGGCACTTCATGGATACCTTGATCTGAGGCCTGGTGGTGAAGTGCTCACATAGCAAGAGCCACTCCAGCCTACAAAATTGCTGATGCCTCTGCTACGATTTCATGACAAGAACAGCTCCATTTAACAGATCACAAGAACACTCAAAGCATGAAGAAAGGCAGGAGCAGTGTACAAAAATGGACTGCACAGTGGCTCACCCTGCTTCTGTTACTCTGTGCTTTAGGATAGCTGCTGAACCTTCCTCCCTGCACACCAAACTCCACGTATTCTAGACAGGCAATTATCCTCAGAAACCACATAATTTACAATAGTTTCATACCTAGAAACCAAACAGAGAATCATTGTTGGCACCATAAAGTACATGGAGAACTATGCTGGTTTTCTAGGGATATATGATTTTCCAAAAGACATGATGAAAAGCCTCTTGATCCCTTTTGGCCCATAAATAAGCAAAAGTGACTCTGACAGATGGCAGCCATCCACTGTGGATGGACTCAATACTACTGTTAAAGGGACAATTTATACCAGAGATTTAAGATCTATGTACAAGGGTGATGTGTTTGGGAAGTCACATGAATGCACAGGCCTTCCTCCTGAATTTGAGGCATGGGATATTTCCTACTACTTCTAGGGAAGGAAGTAAGTGATCCAAATAGGAAGATGAATGTGCCAAACATTTTTTTGAAGAAACTTGAAGCTTTTGAGCTATCTTCCATGAGGACAAGAGGCCTGAAAGAGCCAAAAAAAGGAAGGGAAAATCATTCCCTCTTAGCAGCCATCTTCTTCACCATGCTTTCTGCTGCATATTCCCCATCATGTTTCATAAGCTGATAGTCCATGCAACAGTCAGAGGCAATCCTGCTTCCTGCCTTCCAGTTATAGAAAAGATTGTCAGAAAGACATGGTTACACATTCTCTTTTGCATCCAGCTGTGCTGCTGGAATAGGATACAAACCAATACTATTTCCAGTAAGTTAAAGAACTCTGTCTCTCACCCTCCCTGCTTCCCACCAACCATCTGCTTCACCTATAGATCTGAATCCCACTGCAGTTTCCAAAGGGACAGACAGGGTGGCAACAGATACCAGTGAGGATAAGTTCTCATCCTCCAACAACAAAAAAAAATGTTTCTCAACTAAATAGAAATGTATAGGAAGAGAGAAGGGGAATGAAGTGCTGCTGAGAATCTAAAACACTAGTACTTCCTAGCTTCAGCTTTTCCATTTGATTTTGTGACCTTAGTAATGTTCTCTGTCAGCTCCTACATTTTTATGAGCATCAGAGCTGGAAGCTCTAATTCTAGGACACAGACCTCTGGTCTGTACCCTGTGGGAATAACCTAAAAGAAACTGGAAGCTATGCTGTTGGGAAGCCTCAGCCTCATCTACATAAAAACAAAGAAGCTCCAAGTCTCATAGTGTCCTAGCTGTGCACAGGCAAAGAAAGGACTTTGAGTAAATTTAGCAGTCAAAGAAATTCTTGCTGAATATGTGCAAACAGACGTGTTTTTCCAGCCATATAATTTTCTCAAATTTGATTAATTTCAGCAAAAGGCAGAATAAACACAGAGGTTAATCTGATGTGAACATGAAGGATCAGGTTTCTGCTTTAATTGGACAAGCAAAAATTCTAGGAAGGGCTGCTGCTGCCATTTAGTTCATCTGAAGTACTTATACTCATGCAGTAAGAGTAGTGGGTGTGAAGTCCAGAAGGGAACCAGCTCCATCTTCTGTTGCCCCATACAGATCCCAGCCAAGGGTAACAACTTAAATGCATGACAAGTTCAGGTTTTTTGTCTCCTGATGGATTAACAGGATTTTTCTGCACTGCATCAAAGGCATTCTTCCCATCTCTGCAGCTCTACACTCTATCCCAGACTAATCTCACTGCTGCCTGACACTGCCCTCTGCCCTTCCCAGGGCAGCTCTGAAGTGACATGCAGGACACATGCACTACCTCTTGTGTGAAAGAAAAGGTGAAACATCCAGGAGACGAACTACCCAAAAAAGAATTCCCTGAGTGTTTGATCATGGTTCATCACCCTGCCAGCCAGACAACAGGATAAACGACAAGATGTTTCCCTTTGAAAGAAACATGATTCAAAGCTTCCACCTCTCTCTGTCAAGAGCACACAAAAACCAGAGCACAGACAGTGTGCACTGCATTGGGGTTCAGCTTATCACAAAGGTTGGAAGATCACAGCTAGATTGAAGATGGGATGAATTTCAAGTTCTGACTGTGAATCCAGAAGATACTGCCTACTTTTGGGAGTCTTCTATATATCTCCACATTCCTTATGTTACAGGCTTATGTGCTACTCCACTGACATGCAAGATATACTTTTCTTTTGTAGGATGTACCTCACCTTTGAACGAAATGTTGGGTGGACAAAATACAATGCCTTCAAATTCCTCTTGTACCTGGTTTAGAGAAAGAAAAAAAATATTTCAAAGTGAATTCTAATTAAGGTCACCTACACAAACCAACTGTCAAAAGAGACCATTTTTCTTAAGTGCCTGTGATGTAATTTTACGAAGTTAGATCTAATATAAGGGCAGATACCAAAAAGTAAATGTAAAGGGAAAAGAAAAATATAAAAAAAAGCAGAATGGTTATTTTTCAGTTAAAGACATCACAGCCTTCAGTCTTTCAAGTAGGAGGCAAAAGAAAGTTAAGGACAAATGATGACTGCCACTGTTACCCAAGCCTCTCCCCTCACAACCAGCAACATACTTTAACAAAGACAAGCTGCAAAAGCTCCAGCTCTGAACAGTGACAGACAATACAATCAGAGTGCCTCCCTAACAGCTCCAAAGGGAGACTGCAGAGGACAGAACTTCTGTTTAAAAAGATGGGCTTGAGAAGGAAATAAAAAACACCTCTTCCTTCTCCTTGCCCTTGTTAGTTATTTAGGCCTTTGTCCCAGCAAAACTCTCTCATAAATAAATGGGAAACCAGATACAGGGAATAACAAATATTTGCAGAGCACAGGGGAAAATCAGAACATGTTCTTTTCCTATTGACACTCACTTGGCATCAACAACATCATAGAGTTTCTTCAGGAAGTTAGAGTCTAATTGATTGTAACAATTTGTGAGCGTATGGAAGTACACCAGGACATATTCCTTCACTGCAATATGATCCATGACGTGGATGAAATACAAAAGAGCCTGAGGCAGAAAGAAATGAAATTTGTATTTGCAAATAACTTTTTCACATCTTAATATGCTTCCATTATTTCATCTAAAAATCAGGAATCATGAGGCTGGATAGCATCACATTTCAGTTACAAAAGCAAGGCCAACATTCCAAGTCTTCACCTTGACTGTAATAACTTGGAAGTCTTTGTTGTCTATCTGACCTCACAGATGGAGATCTATTCTTGCTGTTTCCATGAAAAACTCCATTTGATTCATTACATTTCACTCTTCACATCTTGAGAGTTATAGAAGCAGAGTAACTGTCCTTCTTCTTGAGAAGAAAAAGGAGTCCTTACTAGCCGTGCTTTTTCTAAAAATAGCCTCATTGAAAAGTGTCAGCCCAGTGCACACATAACTTTCCAAGAGTATACATTTTCATCTGCCTATAAAAGTACTTTCTAGTTAACATCTAAAGTCTTCTGCAAATAATGTTTCTAGTATTACCACTGAATTATCCTTATAATCAGACTTTTCCATCCTAAACATTCATACGTAACCTACACAACTCTAGTTTTACAAAGCCTTACCTTTTCCATGTCTATCAATGTTACGGGGATATTCCTTCCAACCACCACCATCACAGTGCGGCCACAGTTATCTACACCTACAAAAGAAAGAAAGATGTCTCAACTTCTCTCAGTCATGCCAGGTTCTGTAGTTGGGCCCTTTCAAATCAGGGAGAAAGAGCCTCAGCTCAGAACTTTTGCAATGTATCTGGCTTCCAACAGAGGAAATATGCTCAGATACTGCTCTCACTATACCAGTACCTATTCTGATAAAAAACTCCCACATATTACATCTGAGAAACTTAAGGACTGCAATTTTATGTTGCCTGTGTACTCCATACTTACCGAAATATCAAATAGTAATGTGGGTCTTAATTAAAAAAAACCCCTTCACTTGTAATTCTACCACCAAAGCAAAATTATTCCTAGAAACCAAGCTCTGAATCCCGATGCACAGATTCCCAGATCACACCTCATGGACCTCCTGCAGCCCACAGAGCCTTGTCTCAAGCAAACAAAAGAATTTAAATTTGCAGCTACTGAGCAGAAGGTATCACACAACCTTGCTATTTACACAAAGATCTAGGTAAGCTCTAGGTTTGCATGAGGCCTAAGAGATCAGCCACAGGGCTGAACAGATTTTCTCTCCAGAAACACAGCTATGCTTTCCAGCATGACCTACTGTACATGTGTCTTGGTTTGAAAGA
>VZRO01003376.1:1823583-1903099 GCA_013397915.1 Daphoenositta chrysoptera | reverse complement strand
AAGTTGCTCAGCCAATAGCAGTTCCTCTAAAGGTTACAGACAGCTATTTCAACCAATCTTCTATATTGCACGTACACTTGTTAAAACAATACTTGCTTGTTTTACCTTATACAATAGTGCATAATATTCCATTATTAAGCTTAACTTTATCATCTTTTGCTAAGCATAAATTTTGCAACTTCTAAAAGTTCTCTCGGCTAGGCCTAAAACCATGGCTCTTTGTTCTCCTGTCCTTGTGCTAATATTCTAGTTGTATCTTCTTTAATATTTTCTCAGGCGAAGCTGTTCCCTAAAATCTTTCTGCTTGATTCTTAAAGCTTGCTTTTTGTTTCTCACTCTTAGAAATCCCATTTTTCTAGGTTTCCTACAATTTCTAACTACGACAGAAGTATCTGATGGAGGCTCTGCCTTCTCTGTGTAGGAATATGCTGAACATGGCTAGAGTCAAGAAGCTGTATCATTATACAATGGGATGAAAAAATTAGGTGAAATCAGGTCTTTGTTCAGAAAGGTCCGAAACACATTCATAAGCTGAGATTCCATGGTTTTGGGAGCAAATGTCAGCTGTTAGATGGCACATGTTCACATGTCTTGTTACAGCAGCAGAACTCCTGGAGCACAGCCTCATAATTCATTATCCTGTTTGTACAAGCCCATTTTAAGTATTATGTAGGCTTTTGCTATTTTGCCTATCAGTACCAAATTCAGATTTGTCTGATGTGTCAAAAGCATTTTCTCCTTTTCATGCAGCTATCCTGTAATGTGACCAAAATATTAATAAATACAAACAGGCAAAAAAAAAAAAAAAAAAAAATTAAAGACTGGTATATGGAAAGGGCTGAAGTACTGACTGACCTTCAGGAATCCCAGGTCCCAAAGACCAGAGGAAAAGACATCTCATTTTGTATATGAGATGTACCCTTGGTGGAAAAGGATTAGGTCAGGAGCAAACTGAACATACTTAAGTGTGTAGGCCCTGATGGGATGCAGCTGCAAGTGCTGACTGAGCTGGCATATGTCATTGCAAGAACACTCTCAATAATCTTTGCTTGGGCATGATAACTGGGAGAAGTGCCTGAAGATGGAGGGAAAGCAGATGCTACTCCTATCTTCAAGAAGAGCTAGAGGGAGAAACCAGGGAACTACAAGCTGGTCACCCTGACCTTTATCCCTGTGAAGGTGATGGAGCAGCTAATTCCAGAAACCATTTCAAGGCCCATGAAGTACAATAAAACTTCCACGAGTAGTTTGCATGGCTTCACCAAGGGGTGACCAACTTGATACATTTCTATAAGGAAATGACTGGCCAGATAGATGAGGGCAAGAGGAGTGGATAATGTCTGCCTGGACTGCAGTGAGGCCTTCAACACTGTCTCCCATTAGATCCTCATAGACAAGCTGTTGATGTAGGGGCTGGATAATCAGACAGGGAGCTGGATAGAAAAATGGCTGAATGGCCAAGCCCAGAGAGGGTGATCAGTGGAACAAAGTCCTGCACGTGGGGAGGAACAGCCTTAGTGCCAGTGCATGCTGGGGGCCATCCAGATGGATACTGGCTTAGCAGAACAGGACCTAGGCATCCAGATGGACACCAAGTTGACCATGAGCCAGCAATGTGCCCTGGTGGCAAAGAGGCTAACGTTATCCTGGGCTACATGAGATAAAAGTATAATCAGTAGGTCGAGGAAGGTGATTCTTCCCCTGTCTGGACACAGTTCTTGATAACTGGATCTAAGTGGCCCTGCTTGAGCAGGGGTTGGACCAGATGACCTCCCAATGTCCCTTCCAAGCTCAACGTTTCTGTGTCTGTGAGTGCAGCAGTGGGTGCTTCAGACCATTAAAGAAGCTGTGTTCAACAGACAGTTGAATAGATGTCAGTCTTAACAGGGAGCTTTTGAACCAGTGCCCTTCAGCATCCGAGCAGCTAGACCAGTTAACAGAAAGCACCAGCTAACCTGACACTTCTGTTTTCTTTTCTCCTGAGACCCCAGCTTGAAGTCCTTTTCAGAGAACAGGCACCTATCTGCTTTCCTTCAGATAGCTGAAAGGGGATGTCTCGTTTTTTCCTTAAATACAGCAGTGGGAAGGGAAGATTCTATCCCTCTTTTTATATAGTAATTTAATGGTTAGATCATTCTTTTACAATGCAGTTCCTTCAGTCATAGAGGATTGAACTAAGGGCTTCCATCTCTTTTCAGGGGCCCTACCATGATCCTGTAAGGGATTATGTGTTGGATTGTGTGTGAGGGGGCAGTCTGTGCACCCATTAAAGACCTGCCTGGGTGCAGAAAGTGCTGCAGGATTCAGAGGGCATGAGTGGAGCAAAGCCCTGAGCCCAGGGCTGGAAGTAGCCATGCTTGGAATGGCTGTGGGCAGATCTCCTTCCTCCTGGGAGAGCGGGAGTGCCTGTCTTCTGTTTAACAGTGATTTGTATGCAGAAACAGACCGCTCCCCGCCGCTGACCGGCCCGCCTGCTGGGCTACTCACCTGCTCCGGCTATTTTCAGCCCATGAACCTTTTAATGAAAATGGCATTTGCATAGAAAAGGAAGCAATGTGAAACATGGAACACAATAGGAAGTAAAGCAAAAGAGAAGAAAAATATGTGCCAGCAATCCAGAAGTCCAGAGAATAAGCATTTAAAATCTCAGTAGTACCTTTTTCTTTCTTTCTGAAATTTTTGAATTTGGGATGTTGATTTGAACTCAGAGTGATGGAAGACCAGAAAAACAGAAATTGAAATCTGTTCTTGAGGCAGCTGTTTGGAAATGGATGTACTTATGTGAAAAATGGCCTTAGATTTCACCCAAGCTGGAAATACCCTTAAGAAGAAACACAGAACTGTGGTCCCCTTCATCTGGTTTCTTCTCTTGTAGAGAATTCAGTAATAGATACTTTAAGAAAATGCAGGAGAAATGTCTCCATTTTCATAACAGATGAGTACTAAGGTATTGTCTGAATCAAAAGGTACCTGTCACTTACAGAAAATTGATGTTAATTTAGTTGATTGATCTTTTTTATGAGTTCAAATAAGAATTTCCATATATGAGAATATGTTCCACAAATATACTTACTTTTTCAAGCTTCAATAAGGGTGTCAATTTTGATGATGCATCCAAAGTAGGATGCATTTATTTATGTATATATACTTCTGTTTTTCATATTAGTAGATCAGTAATTTTGCCATTAATTTTCACTAATAATAATACATGTACTTTTTAATACATTAATAATATATCTGGTTTTATTTAATATGTACTTAAAATATTAAACTATAAATTGTGCATTTTTATACAGTGTGGTGTTACAAGCTAAGATTTTTCTTCATTATACTTCTCTAACACCATCCAGTTGTATCAGAACTGACAGCTATTATTCTTCTTCAGTGTTTTCTTAGAATTTTATTTTCAGTGATGTCCTGGATGCTTCTGGAATGCAAGAGCTGTTTGACAGCTCAGGCTACTCCAGAACAGTTGAGGAAATGGCACTGTGTAATTCTTACATAAGGGAAAGAGTGCCACCTACTGAATTGCTAACTCTGCTCTTGTGAAGATTGTTTCTGATTTTGTGTGAAGGAGTGCTTGTTCTTTACTCTGAGATAATTTTCAACTGAGTATGGCTATTTTTATATTTGGAGAATTATTATGGTATAACAATCAATTTGAAACTTTAAAGTCACAGAGGACTGTGTCATTGTATTGGCATTTTCTTTTGACATTCAGAAATATTTCTGTATTTTTCTAGATATTGACTATATTTGCCTGAATCTTCTCATATTGTTTTTTTCCCTCTGTATTGCATGCAAAATACAATCTCAGCTTCACTTCCCTGGAAAACAAACAAAAAAAATCCCTCCAAAAGTGGGAACTCTACCATCCTGAGTTAATACCTGTAGAATTAGAAGAACCTATTAAACTATATTAAAATTCACCTCTTTTCCAGTGATCAGTCACCCAGGAAAAAAAAGAAAAAACCAAACATTAAGGGCATATTGGTTTTTCGGATTCTTTCTTCTTTTCAGAAGTATGAAACTTGCAATCCGGTAGCAGTTTAGGAAAACCAATAACTCTTTTTCTTTACACCAACAGTTGCCCCAGAAGATCCTAGCAGAAAGGTAGATGGTGACACCATTATTTTCTCACACGTGCAAGAAAGATCAAGTGCCGTCTATCAGTGCAATGCTTCTAATGAATATGGATACTTGCTAGCAAATGCCTTTGTGAATGTTCTGGGTAAGAAACAGACTTTATATTTTTCTGTCTTCTTGGGTATTCATTTGTCTCCTGCTAACACACAGACTCTCTGCCCAAGCCTTGCTTGAGGTCTTCATCAGGAATTGATCCATTTCCTGGCCCCTGTAAAGAGCAAGGGTATACATACCTTGGTCTTTCTAGGATATTCCTGAATTTCACTTTTACTGTTCCTAAGTGAGAAGGATAGATGTGAAAGCTGGAAAAACTTGGAAGAAATTTTATCTCTCTTTTTTTTGTTGTTTATGTAAGTCAGTCAAACAGAAGCCCGACAAAGAAGGCAGGAATTAGTATCACTTAATTTTGTACGTTTCAGTATAGTTTCATTGAGTCTAGATGTTTTGGATTAGTGGAATAGATAATCTCTAAGTTGCTGTTGCAAGGGGACATGATTATGCATTTGTCTCAAAGGCCTCCCTAGCATGTGTTTCTGATTACAAAATGTGGTCCTTCTAATTCTTACTGAATTTAACAAAGCTAGTAGCAAAATCCTAGGCAGAGTGGCCTCTAGTGACTCTCCTGCAGGAACTGGCAGATGTGTTGATTGACACTGTCTTTTAAAAGAAAGAAAATGTAGGTGTTACACCAAAAATATATCCTAGCTTCTTTCTGCCTGCAGGTTTGTTTGGAATTATATAGTTCAGTCTGTTCCCAGGAGATTATCTTCTTGAAGTACATACTGATTTAAATTTTCCATTTGAAATCATTGCCTTTGGTGCCCATCACTATTACTTGTAAACAGGCAAGAAAAAGTTGTTTTTCACAAGATAATTTCCCTGCATTAACTTTTCCTCAGGCTAGTACCAGTAGAATGTATTTGAACCTAGACTGAGACCTGAAATCATCTCAGAGAAGAATGTTTGCATGTAATTCTTTAGGCCAGTCTTGATGTCTTTGTATTTTGTATTTGTATCTTTGTATCTATATGCAGATATCTTTGTCTTTTCAGCTGAGCCACCCAGAATTCTAACTCCTGCTAATAAACTGTATCAAGTCATCGCAGACAGTCCCGCATTGCTAGACTGTGCTTATTTTGGGTCACCTAAGCCTGAAATTGAATGGTAAGCTCTAGCTGTGCTTGTGTGACAGAAGATGAGCCAGTTATATCTATGGAAATAGACACTTAAAGCTTTAAAACTGTTTTAACTCTATTTACAATTTTTAAATAGTGTATTTTAAAATATATGCTGTTTACAATTCGCTAATAGAATATTGCATGTACTTAATGTAACAGCAGTAAAGTTTTGCCTACAGAGTCAAGTTTAAATTTCTTTGAGTGCTTCTGTCTCTATTTGCTAATGTGGCAGTCCTAAGTCTGTATATTATTGATAATAAAACCATAGAGGATTTAACTATGATGCTGGATAATGATATTACTTTTTATATAAAGGTTTAAGGGAGTGAAAGGCAGCATCTTGCGTGGAAATGAATACATTTTCCATGATAATGGGACCTTGGAAATTCCGGTGGCTCAGAAAGATAGTGCTGGTACATACACATGTGTAGCAAGGAATGAATTAGGAAAGATACAAAATGAGGTGCACTTGGAAATTAAAGGTGAGAAATTATTCACTCTTTCATCACTGATTAGTACAGAATTTCAGGCTTTCTAAATATCTAATTTTAATTTTAAATTTCAGATCCAACAATGATCATTAAACAGCCAGAATACAAAGTGATTCAGAGATATGGCCAGGTTTCTTTTGAGTGTATAATAAAACATGATTCTACCTTACTACCAACAGTTATATGGTTGAAGGACAATGATGAACTGCCAGATGATGAAAGGTAAGGAATAAATAGTTCTCCTTTATTTTTTATTTTCTAGGCCCTTTTGTCTGCTCCGTTTCCTCATCTTTGAAAGGAACATACTGACCTATTTACATTTTCCAAAGACTGATAAACATCATGGCTATCCAATATTTGGTGACTAAAGGACTTACCTAGTGTGAGGAAAATATTAAGATAGAATTAAAAATAAAAATGAGATGTAAACATTTACACAAATTGTGCACACTGACCTAATAGATTAAGTGTAAGGTAAAGATAATTAACATAAGAAGCCAAACACTTAACAGAAAACTATTTTGCCCTAGATCATATGTATTTAAAATTTGTTTGAATATATCTGGAAAGAAAAGCACATTAGAATAAATAGTTACTGTGGGAAGATGGTCAAGAGCAATGAAGAAAAAAAAAAAGCTGACATTGCCCCATAGCTTAACTTGGGTAAACATAGCTGTTTAGGTATGTGCTGAAGTAGACAAGTGTATGGGATTTGATAATGTTTTATGGAAGTTTCTTATAACAGTGCCAGTTATTGAAAAATCAGTGGCTGAATCTATTGTATTTACAGGTTTCTAGTTGGTAAAGACAACTTGACCATTATGAATGTAACTGATAAAGATGATGGAACATACACTTGCATAGTTAATACTACTCTGGACAGTGTTTCAGCAAGTGCTGTGCTTACTGTTGTTGGTAAGAATACTCTCAAACTTCTACTGTTAAGTATGAAAACAGCATTAGACTTGAAGTGAAAAGCACAAACATAGTTTTGGTTTTTAGGACAAGATAAAGGAAATGCCACCTATGTGTTAATGTGTTTCAGTTTTTAAAAAGTGTAGTCTCACCCTACAGTTTGCATTTGAATCAGCTACTTATGAAATAGCTGAGTAGCTACAGGACAGATTCAGTTTCGTGCTGTGTAATTTTTTGTTTTGACCACATCTGAGCTACTACAGTAAATTAAATTTTGCAGGGTATTTGAACCTAAACATATTAGAATCATGGAATGGCTAGGGTTGGAAGGTGCCTTAAAGGTCATCTGGTTCTAACTTCCCTGCCTTGGGCAGGGACATCTTCTCTGGGCAGCCTGTTCCAGTGCCTCACCACGCTCACAGTAAAAATTATCTTACTAATATGTAACATAAACCCACTCTGCTTCAGCTAAGGCCATTCCCCCTTGTCCTATCACTATGTGCCCTCTTGAAAAGTCCTCTCCAGCTCTTCTGTAGCCTGTTTAGATGCTGGGAGGCTGCTCTCAGGTCTCCCCAGAGGATTCTCTTTTCCAGGCTGAACAGCCCCAACTCTCTCAGCCTGTGTTCATAGGAGAGGTGCTCCAGCTCTGTGATCACCTTAGTGGCCCTCCTCTGGACTCGTTCCAACAGGTCCATGTCCTTCTTGTGTTGGGAGGATGTTATCTCAGGAATCTCTTTGGCAACTAAATTATGCTTCAGAAAGATTGAGCATACTGGGTTGTGCGACTTCTGGTGGATTATATTTTTAGTTTAGCTCTCTGTTAAGTTTTCACATTGCAAATTCTTGCCAATATTACTTTGCCCCTTCTCCGATTTGTAAGAAAATTTTAAGCAGATGTCCTGAATTATTCTTTACATGAGTTCAAGCTGAGACTCAAAGTCAAGTATGTTTGTGTTTTAAAATTCTGCTGTGATCTTAGGCCTACCCAGGCATGATCTAAACCAAACAACTAGTACTTGTTTAGATGTTTTTAGAAGATTGCTTACTTTATTTATTTTCCTGATCTATCCTTATTTTTAAAAATGAATCAAATATTCAAGAATAATTTTTTAGCTCTTCAGTGAAAAATTATCATGTCTTTTTTTAAATTAACAATTTAATCTAAACAAATTAACTACTCTGTCTCTAATAACTATAGTCTTTAACTACCTACAGTATTCTGTTTCTATGGCTACTAACTGATTAAATACTTTATATTAATGTTCTTTTCAGCTGCTCCCCCAACACCAGCTATCATTTACGGTAAACTGATACAAAGTTCTCTTTCTACATCATCAGGCAGATATATTTCTCATTTGCCTATTGCAATTTTTTTTGCCTATTTTTTTCCCCTTTTCCTCTGTGTGTGTCTGTGTCTGTGTCTGTCTGTGTGGTTTCATCCCATTTTACCAACTGGTTCATTACTGGAGTATGGAACTTTGGAATGTTACGGTGCAGGCTGCTTTATATTTAGGAAATAAGTGATTTTCAGAGATAAATTATTTTTAATTAAGATTGGTTAAAGTATGGCAATGTTCTTCTCATAGAGTACACTGTAATACAAATTAGTTATATAATAAATGAAAGATCTAAAAGGTAAATCCAACTCTTTGGTGAAAGGTAATTCACTACTAAAGACAATGCACCAACCAAATTATATTGTATGTTTACATTGGTTTTGCAGCTTTGTAAGCCTGCTCTACTCTATTTCATAGTTTATCTTCATTTTACTCCACTCATAAGACTAATATGACCATATTGACCTCTTTGACTTACACTTGATGAAATCACCAAGATTTTAAAATTCAAGTTGAAATGTTAAAAAAAAAATCTGTTAGTCAGGCCTAGTGTTAAATTTGATGGTATAGAGCTTTTAAGTTGGGAGCATGTTTTCTGAATTTGGGGGTTCAAGTGCAACATAATAAGCTAGAACACTTTAAAGTATAAAGGTTATTTTTATATAAATTGTCTCAGTGAAAAAGACTCAGTGAAAATGCTTACGTATTCTTACATGAACCTACCCATTAGTCTTGATTTTTGTGTAAGAAATCATTTAATAAATTACCTTTTTGAATTTGGAAAGGACAATTACATCTTTATGCATTATAAGGATGTATAATAACAGCTTGCATGGTGTTTCTGAGCCTTTTTAAAAGAACAGCAAAAAATCAATAACTTAGTAACTTGCAATTAGTTTCTGTTTGAAGTATACTTGTTTTGAATTCACATAAAAATACTTGTAGTGGTTCTAAAAAGCTTCTTTGATGTGAATGCTTCTTCATTTTCCATGTTGTATATGTCTGTTACAATACCACCCATAAACATTCAAATATAAGCTAAATGTGCATTTCATAATTCCTTGCATCTTGTCACATTTTTATATCACAGTGCACTCAGGCTTAGATAAAAATAAATACTGATTCTTGTTAATGTATAGGAGTTTCCAGGTTACATCAGTTCTCTGTTTTTGTCTGCTTTGTAACAATTGCATGCTAATGGTCATTAAGTCATGCTTAGATAAGTGAATAGATCTGCCCTGCTGTATTTGTGGAATTCTTTTGATTGGAAAGTAAGGATTTTTTTCAAAACTAAAACTGCATATTCTGGTGTGGTTACTTACTTGGTGTTCATTTGATTTACAGCTCGGCCAAATCCACCCTTTGACTTGGAATTGACAGGTCAGCTAGAAAGAAGCATTGAACTCTCATGGTTACCAGGAGATGAAAACAACAGTCCCATTACAAGTATGTTTGTTTGTATTTACTACACTACATTGACAGCATTGTTTTAACTCTCAGATTCCAAAGATTTCTGGAACAAATTTTGTGTACAGCATGGGAAAATGATAAATTAATCCTCTACAGCTGCCATTTATTTACATAACATACCCTTAATGTCCTCTATTGTACAGCCAAGCAGGAAGACCTATTTACTGCCCAAAAGAGCTG
Organism: Daphoenositta chrysoptera; assembly: GCA_013397915.1. Classification (NCBI taxonomy): domain Eukaryota; kingdom Metazoa; phylum Chordata; class Aves; order Passeriformes; genus Daphoenositta; species Daphoenositta chrysoptera. The sequence continues at coordinate 1,893,382 of VZRO01003376.1, read as the reverse complement.
GACTTTTTTATTCAAAACCCTGTGCTAGATAATATAGAAGTTATACATGCTCTTATGAGGTTGCTGTGGCAAAGTCCAGTCTTATGAATATGTAGAGAGCATTGTTCATTGGTTGTATGCTTCTGAAGGAGAGAGCTACTAACATCTTGCATTAACTCTTTTGTAATGCAATGAATTTGAAATAGCATCAGTACCACTATCATCAGTGATTATCCATCACTACTGGTGCAGAAGTTTATTCTTCATGAAAATATAAGGTAGATAGTTTTTCTAGGTTTTTTTCCTAGTCCAGACAGTTAAAAGAATAAAACATATCCATGAAATTAAAAAATTAAATATATATAAACTTTTGAGACAGTAAATTGATCTTAAATGCTGTTATTCTTCTCAGTTAAACATAATGAAAGACACTCTTGCTTATATTGAGCAGAGAGGATAGAGGGAGAATTTAGAAGCAAGGAACAAAGATACTAATGTTTGTTTTCAAAAAAATCATGGGATCAGAAAGATTTTTTGGCCTAATTTTTTACCTGTGAGCAACTTAATTCAATTATTTCATTATTTCTGCAGCATGTTTTTAGATAATAACTGCCACGAGTTACCAAGGCCAGTGTACATGTTATGTTTGTTATGAATTAGTTAGGCTGACTTACTGAGTGTTGCTCTCCAGGGTCTGATGCTGGTCAGTATCAACACTGAAAACAAACCATAAGGATATCAGGTATCTGGAAAGGAAGATATGTAAAAAACAGGATTTCACAAGTTTCAGAACACATGAAAGATTTTGACTGCATTTTAATGAAACACCAAGTGATTTTTCTGTAATTTTACACTCTCAGGCATCTGTAATGTATATCAACTAGTAATATACCTTAAAAATATAATATATAGAAGATCAATGTAAATAGTTGAATAGTGGTTCATTCAAATACATATACTTTTATTAGTATTTTCATTTTTTTCCACACCAGAAGACACAAGTGTTGTCTTTATGTAGGAATGAGATCACGCTGTTGCAAAAAAGTTGATACTGGGCAGTGTTGTCTCATGTAGGTTTTTCTAGAATGAAATACTGCATGCACTCTGATATTGGAAACTGAACTCTTCTAACTAAATAATGCTGGGTTTAATTATAATACAGTTTATATTGCTGCATGGTCCTCTTAGAGCCTGCAAAATAAGGCATTTGCTTCCTAACTAAGCCTGTTTCTTTTGCTGCTGCTATCACTTCAAAGTGCAGATGAAGACTCAAAGATTGCATTTCATTAGCAGTGATCTGTTTGCACAATATGACTGACATGCCCAGAATCTCTCTGAAAGCTCAGACAGTTTTTTTTTTCATTGAAGTTGCCTATAAATTATTCTGCTAGAGTTGCAGGCAGAAGGCTAGTGACCAGGGAAGCAAAAAGCAGTAGTGAAAACCTTTTTGGCATGTGATATTCTCACCTTTTCAGCAAAGCTTTGGTCCAGAAGACATCCCGTCCCAAGACCTGATCGCTGAGCACACAACAGCAGCAGTAACTCAGACAGTAATTTGGGGTCAAGTCTCCCTCTTACTACTTAGGTCAGAATGAAATCTGCCAGCCTTCAGTCCAGAAGACTATGATTAGTACTATTTACCTATTTTACATCTTGCTCCTCAAACTGTTGTGCATTTTTTCTATGTGGTGCTGTAAGTATTCTTCTAAAAGAAATTTTTAGATGCCACCCAGAATTTTTTTAGTAGTGCTAACAGGATGTATCCTGAGTCATATTCTGTCTCCTTGTCCCCACCTATACATGGGATAGAGGAAAATTCTTGTAATACAACACACAAATATTTGATGCTCGAGGTTCCATGGAATGTACTCAGACTCTCCCATTTATTTACTGTGTCCCAAAAATTCCTCCTAAGTCTTTCAGAATTCACATCGCATATATTCCAGCAAGGTTTTTTGGCTGTTTCACATCTGGAAAAAAATGTCCTTTTGTCTTTCATAATGAATGTGATTTTCTTCTTTGGAATTCTATGAACCTATTTATCCCTGAGATGATATATTTTGTAGGGTCTTAACGGTAATCATCATAATGTTCACACAGAGAACTCTCAAGAAATTTAGTTTCTGAACATACATTCCCTGACTTAATTTGAAGATAATGAAAAGTGCTCTCAAAAACCTTCCTCAAGTATAGATTCTTGACTTTAAATAGTTTTTCATTATGCCAGTTTCATGGAGGAAAATGGAGTATTCAGGGAGTTTTAAATTTATACAGGTATTGCATGCTGCCTGCTTGATACAAGTAAGAACAATACATTTGGCAGTCAAATTCCACGTCCTTGCTGTGATAGTTCAAGGGTTCCCATTAAATTAAAATCCGGTACCTGAGAGAGAGCTCTTGTAATAATGTGCTACCTGAGAGATGTCTGCACTAGTGACGATAGCAAAGGATAAAAGTAAGGGTTTATCTTTTATATTTCTACCTGTATTTCTACTTTTGATATCCACATTAAAGATTTGTGTTATGGTTTATGTATTTACATGTCAAGTTCCGTGATTTTTAAAAGCATTGGTTGGAGCAATCCCTTCTGACTAGCTCATTCAGAAATGGCTGTACTTGTCTGGGAAGCTGTTGCAGGTTTTGACATAAAGTTGGATTCCATTTCTGCCTGCAGCCTTTGTAATCGAATATGAGGATGCGCTGCATGAACCAGGAGTGTGGCACTACCAGACGGAAGTTCCTGGATCCCAGACAAGAGTGCAGTTGAAGTTGTCTCCCTATGTCAACTACTCCTTCCGTGTGATAGCTGTCAATAAGATTGGCAGGAGCCAGCCAAGTGAACCATCTGAGCAGTACCTGACCAAATCTGCAAGTAAATAATTATTCCCACTTACCAGTGATTGGTTTCTGCTATGAATAGCCTTGAATTTGCTTGGAATCACACAGAGGGTATTCTTGTTCATGTGTAAATATTTAATTTTTAGGCCCTGATGAAAATCCTGCTAATGTACAAGGGATAGGCTCAGAACCTGACAATTTGGTAATAACATGGGAGGTAAGATGGGTCTTTTTTCAAGATTTCATTTGCTTTCAGGTTTGTGAGTAGCATTTTTTTGAGAAACAATGATGAAAATACCAAATGCATTGCTTACTTAAAATATTCTTGAAAAAGAGCTGAATTCAGACATTTTCCCATCTTCATTTTAATGAAAAAACTGAATTTTTTTTTGAAAAATACGGAAATGATTTAAGGAGGGGGGCATATTTTCCTTGAGTGATTTCTCAAGCCAATAATTAGGTAATGCAGGATGTTTTGCTACCAGTTTAGGAAAACTTCAATATATAAACTGAGGTTTATTTCAAGTAGAGTCAAGTAATTTTTAGAGTGAATTCTAATGTGAATGCTACTTCTACTGTCATCTTTTGTGATAAACTAATCATTGTGCACTTTCCACTAAAAAACTGTTGAAGTTTTCTCTATCATGCCCTTACCATCATGACAGGAGCTCAAGGAGAGCAATGTAAAACCAATTTCCCCTCCTAGGCAAGAAATATTGTCTAGAGAACAGTCTTTATAGGGAGTTGGTGTAAATCTGGTTTCCTCTCTTCCACTTCTTAAGAAATATTTGAAAACAAAATATATATACAGAAATCACAATGTGTTGATTGTGTAAGAATTACCCACCAACATCATTCAGTGTGATTTTTACCAAAAAGTGAAAAGCAACTGAACTGACCCGACCTCCTGTAAAAGCTAAATTGCATAACTTTCAGCAGTGCTTCTCTGTTGCAGAATACAGTGGTAAATTTTCAGTGACATTCTATGAAAGAATTGGTGTATTTCCTTGTAAGTTCAAATTTTCCGAAGCTTCAGGATGTTTTAAAAATATTTCTTTTCATTTCAGCCTTTAAAAGGTTTTCAGTCTAATGGACCAGGGCTTCAGTACAAAGTCAGCTGGCGCCAGAAAGATGTCGATGATGAATGGACATCTGTTATAGTTGCAAATGTATCTAAATACATTGTGTCTGGTACACCAACTTTTGTTCCATATGAAGTAAAAGTGCAAGCTTTAAATGACTTGGGGTATGCACCAGAGCCATCAGAGGTGATTGGACATTCAGGGGAAGACTGTAAGTTTTATAGTTTGACTCAGTTATCCTAATTTAAAGGAACTAAATGTGCAACCTAAATGGGTATTTAAAATACTGAAATATTGATGAGGGGGATAGTAGTTATTTTTTTATTAAAAGGAGGCAGTTCAGAGATAATAAAGCTTCATAATACTCTGTAGTATTAATCCTGAAAACATAGGAACATTTTTACCTATTCCATGAGTACAATGCAAAGACTCATTCTAAAAAACTATGTTTGTGTGGTTTCTAATTCTAACCAGGTGCTTGTTGCATCCTTTCCACACAGTGCCAATGGTTGCTCCAGGCAATGTGCAGGTTCATGTTATTAACAGCACATTAGCAAAGGTGCATTGGGATCCAGTTCCACTAAAAACTGTCCGAGGACACCTTCAAGGGTACAAAGTAAGTACAGTCAAAAGCATTCTCTTCCTTGTTTATTAAAATAGATCACTCTTCCTATATGAGATTGTATCCAGATTGAAGTAACTGACATGTAAGAGGACTCTTGCTTTTCAGTGGGCTCCCAAGAGCTGACAAGAGCAACAGCATTGATGCAATCCATACAGAGTTCAGCAATGTTCCAGCCTTGTGGCACTGGCTTCCTGTGACATTGTCCTTGAAGAAAAATAGCAGGTGTTTGCAATTCAGCTTGCACACTTTAAACAGATAAAAGAATGGTAACAGTTTTACAGATCTTACTCCAAAGTAATTTAGAGGACGTGAAGAACTAGTTTTTGTGGAAGTCTCTTCTAGGTCTAAAGCTAAGGTTTACTCATCTTCTGCCTCAATATGATTCATCACGTTTTTAATTCTGAGTAACTGGACACTTGCTAGCATATGCTGGGGTCTGTGTCTTTTTGGAGGCCAGGAAAAAGCTCAGTGTAAAAGCTCAACTTAAGGACATATGAAATGGCAGATGATTTGGAGTGCCCATATAATTGAAGGAAGCTTATTGTAAGGTAGTGTGCTGCCTTTGGTCATAACAAAGGCTGTGCTGGAGAAAAAAGGCTGCAATTAATAGAGAAGGGGAGACAGAAGCACTTCAGGATCAGAAACTGGTGTCCCTGGGGGTTAGGGAAAAGTTGCTTCAGTGAGGATATATTGACTTCCTATGCAACAAAAAAAGAAAATAGAAATAATTACTTCTTTGCTCCTCTGCAAGTATTCTCATAAGTATGTTCTAACAAAACAGACTGCTTAGCCCAAACTAGATTACTTTGTAAGACAGACTAATTTGAACTACTTCTGTTTAAATGAAAGGAGGTAAAAGAAGTATTTGAAAAATTTAAACAGTAAAAAGTATTTGGAGGAGAATAAATATACACCATACTTATAAAATAGAGCAGACAAAAACATTGAAACTGAACTTCAGTGCTCTATAGCTGATTACCACATGAATGTGAGTTCCTGGTATGTGGATATCTCTTTCCTGACAGAAAATACCACCATCCAGAGAGACTTAAACTAGTTCTGTATGACATAGCTTGAGTGTTTGTAGTTAGTGTGGTGCTTTGGCACACCAACTCAATAAACTCAGCTGAGAAACAGGACTTTACTAGTCTCTTGAATGTTTATCTATTAGATGACAGCTGTACATCAACCTGGTATTTCACCCACAAATGGCAACCAAAAGAAAATGTCTATTATGTGAGGATTAAAGAGTTAGAACCTAGTGAAATTAGTGGTAATCATTAATCAAGTTACAGTAACACTAAAGCTCATAATCCAAATCACCAATTTCTACTAAAGATCTATAACGATACCAAAACCAAAATCCACAGACATGTCTGCCTATACATCAGGTGCTAAGTTCAACAGCATGGTTACAGTGAATTGTCACATCCAGAGTTTAGGTGGACATTTCTTTTTTTCTCTGACTTTCAGTATCTGAGGGTTATCTTCTGTCCTGGAATCACTAAAGGGATCACTTTCCTTTCCAGGTGGTCTAGGGGGTTACCCATGCCATGATTACTTCTGTTTAATTTGTTATGCTTTCTCTATATACAGTATAAGTTTTTTTCTATGGGGAGGAGAGCCACACAAATACACAAAGCTAAGCAAAACTAAAGCTCAAATAAGTTACTTGATGATAATAGATAAAACAAGCTCACAACCACAGGATTAACAACAGACCTGACCACTGAGTAGTTTTGCTGTTCTGGCTAGGACAAACATGACAATGATATATCCTTGAGTAAGTTTCAGATGCAGCAAAAATATCTTAAATAATTTTTGCAAATACAGCTAAATCAAGCTAAAGTAGGTTGAAAACTAGACTAAGCATGAGAAATCGCAAGACCTGGTGGATAGCTATTATTATAAAGATTTCTCCCAATACCAACTAAAAACTTTACATGTATGAAAAGTATGTTTTAAGTATCTTCATCATTGACATAGCTTTCAAAGCCCATGACTAGCTCTTTGTAAACACAGCAGCAAAATCCTACTAGCACACTTAGGCTTTCCTAATTAATAAAGTTATTTCTGCCAGTAGCCCAATATACAGTGTTGTGTTGGGGACAGATTTCTTAGTAAAGAGAGGGATGCTTCTCTAAAGAGTCACATCATGAAGGCAAATGTTTGAACAAAGCAGGAAGACATGTAACTAAGCAGCAGTCTACAGCACATCATTCATAGTTTGCTCTTATATTAATCTAGCTATTACTCAATATACTGTGGTACTATGGAGCTTTCCAAACCTAAGAAAAAATGATGAAAAATGTGATGCACTCTCATTTATTATAGCTTATGAGTTTCAGTACCAATAGTACCAACACTTCAAGTTTTGTTAGCTTGTAAATGGTTTTCTACACTAGTTGATAGGATGAGAGCTATAGGATGACAGCTGGTGATATTGAAAAACATTCTTGAAAAACAGTGGCATTTAAAAGTGATTGGAGTGAAATGGTATGTTGAAAGCTGGTGTTAGTGAAACATTGCTTTATGGCTATCTAGCTGGGCTTTGAAAGTCTTAACAGCTCCTTTTTCTTGAATTCCTATGTGACATCCCAGCTTCCTTAATTAAAGAGGTGTTTTGCAGTTGGCCTTAATAGAAACAGATTTTTATTCATTTACATTTCTTAATCATCTTTAGCTTGCGATCATATATGCATGAAAATAATACTGTGAAAAATAAACAATTATGTGTTTGAAGGTGGCAATCCTAGGAGTAACACAAATCTTTGGAGGGGCAACTATTAATATCTTTCAAGCTATCATGGTAGAGAGACTGTGTAGTAAAGAGAGTGCAGTCAAAGTACCCCTGAGGCTCATATGGAGTTTCTTAGAAACTCAGTCAGCTCAATGGACATCAGAATCAGCTTTCTCATTTGATCAAATTGTCACATAATTGGAGGAACAGTCTTCCTCTCCCTGGGTGGAGATCATTCCAATGCTGTAACCTTAGAGTCATTTCGAACTTGTGTGCTTTTCCAGCCCAGTTAAATCTTTTGGTTTCTTCCCCATTTAAAGGTAATTGCACATCAAGAAATAGCATGGTCAGGGATGTCATCTAACAAGGAGGCAAAGTACAAATCTTCTTTGGAAGGTCTGTGGACATCTCACTGAAAGAATGGATAACTTCTGCCTCTCAGATAGACTGGGTAACAGGAGAATGATCACATACCAATGCAGTTCCCAACCAGACCTTGTATCAAACTGTCTTTGAGCATTAGCAGAACTGGCAAGTGGTATTCTGCACCCAGTTGTGTAGACTGTTTCTGGACAAGGTCTGTTTCTGGAGCAGGAAAGCTCTACGCTGTGTCTCACCTGAGTTTATTAAAATTGAGGTTATTCCTACCTATAATTCATGGATACTCATGGAAAAGCTCAGTGTTCAGAAACTCAGAACAGCTAAGCACTCACTGTAGATTTTATTTTTATTTATTTCTAGGTTTATTACTGGAAAGTGCAGAGTCTATCCAGAAGGAGTAGACGACATATAGAAAAAAAGATCTTGACTTTCAGGGGAAACAAGACTTTTGGAATGTTACCAGGGCTGGAGCCTTATAGTTCTTACAAGCTGAATGTTAGAGTTGTTAACGGTAAAGGAGAAGGACCAGCAAGCCCAGACAAAGTATTTAAGACCCCCGAAGGAGGTATGAAATGACAAACCTAGATTTTAAACTTAAATGGGGTTTAATTCGTGACCTGTTTTAAGTTAATCTACTTTGTATTTACTCTATGTTCTTTTTAAAAGTTCCTAGCTCACCCTCCTTTCTGAAGATTACTAACCCAACACTGGACTCTCTGACTCTGGAGTGGGGTTCACCCACCCATCCAAATGGTGTTTTGACATCATATACACTGAAGTTTCAGCCAAGTAAGTAAAATATGAATATATTTTGTAGGTTAGATTTTTGATCTTTAAAGTCCTTTCCAACCCAAACCATTCTATGGTTCTGTGATACAACTCTAACTTAGGCAATATATCTACCAAATAATAATCCATTTATGAAGAAAAAATTGTGTTAAGTTTATAATGTACAAAATATATGATCTCATTGTAATGTGAAGTATGAAAAAGACCAATGTATTTTGATAATATAGATAACTGTATTTGGAAAACTTTCCCTGCTGAAGTACAAGGTTAACATTGTTATTACTTTTATTACTTCAACCATAATCACAGAAAAACAGAGGTGAAGTCCTACGTGCAAGTGGCATCCAAGTTAGACACAAGATACTACTACTTAAAAATTCTATATTTTAACTCCAGAGAAAATGTCATTAGAAGTAAATCAAAGAATGCCCAATTATTTTGTTGTCTGCTTTTCCAACTTCCATGATATTATAATCTTAAAAAGAAAAATTCATAAATGTGCCATTTACTCATATCAAAGCTATTAAATCACTTCTTTAGGATCCTACCTGCTTACTTAGCTCGGAAATTTGTCAGCAGTGAAACTGGAAATGAAAGAGTTTTGCATGCATGGAACAGATAAAGATTCTTCCACCTACCAAGTTCCACTGCTCTTTGGCATTAGACACAAGTAGCTTCAGTGTTTTCTTTTCCTAAGCATACTGAACTTAGAGTGTCAGAATTTTTCAATGATCAGGGCTTCAATTCTGCATAAGTTCAGATGATTTGATGTGAACTCATTTGCCTTGGATTCAGATATTTATGAGAATGGAACTTCATCTTAAAAAACTTGCTGGTGTTTCCTATCTCCCAGTTGGATTTTGACACCTTTACACAAAGGTGACTTTCTTTTGAAAGTGTGGATGCAGCAGACAAGCAAAACAAATACAAACAAACCAAAAAAAAAGCCTTTTTTAACACAATGACAGTGTACGAAATTTTTCTAATATTTTTCTTTTACTTTTTTTGTAACAACAGTCAACAACACACATGAACTGGGTCCCTTGGTAGAGATAAGAATTCCTGCCAATGAGAGCAGCTTGATATTAAAAAATTTAAATTACAGCACCCGGTACAAGTTTTACTTTAACGCACAAACTTCAGTTGGATCAGGAAGTCAGATAACTGAGGAAGCAGTAACAATTATGGATGAAGGTAAGATGGGTATGTATAAGGAAAGTCCATTGAGTTTAAAAACCACTACAGATTGTATTAAACATCTGTGTCTAAATATTGCTATTGCTTCCTTCCACTAAGGAAATAGGGCCTAGCGATTTTTTTTCTAGAGCTTTCTTAACTGTATTATACAGTAATACAGTATTTTAAATAATTTTAAATAAAATACATGCAAAGGTTTTCTTTTGTAGTGGGAATCCCCAAAGAGGTGTAAATCCTCTTCTTTTAATATTGACTCACAAGCTCTAAGACAGACATTGGCCTTTCTGGTCTTGAAGTTTCATGTAACTTTACATTTTCAATGTTCTTTGTCTATTCACCTATTCTGCATCATTGACCAGCTTTGGTCACAGAGAAAATTACTTGAATGATGCAGGTTTATGACTAGAGGAAGTTATTTCTTTTCTGAAGTATGCAACAGCTTCTGTGAAATCTAAATTGCTTTCACAGAGCTGGCAAAAAACTGTAAAACTGTTGAAATAAATTCGTCATCTATGGCCGCAAGTAACTGTATAGTATTTAAAAACTACCAAGTATATTGTTAAATCTTGTCACCATTGATTTTTGTATTTATAGCCATTCTAGAGCTTTGTTAAAGTTGTTTTTTGAGTAAATATGGATGCTTAATAAAATAAGAACTATTTAATCCAACAGGAAATTTGAAACTTCTTTTATCGTTTTGATCATCTTAATGTTAAGTCTATTTTGCTACCACGTTTTCACATGTTTTTATGGTCAGTAAAATTATGGTATATTGGAATTGCCATAGATGAGTTGGTATTCAATGCAATTTCTCTGACAGAGTATTATGTTTGCATATGAAGTGCATTTATTTTAAATCATGAATCCTAAACAAGCATGAGCAATAAAATTTTATAAATGCATGTACATTAATTTTTGTCTTGTAGCAGTCTGTCAGTGTTCAGCATAAGTGGATTGTTTCTAATTTATTTGAATTAATATATTTTATCTAGTCTGCATGCTTTTTATAATGAAATTATACATGTATGTTTCCTTTGGTGTTGTATCTAATTATATAGTGTTCCTATTCTTGTTTTCCTCCATTAAAGCTGGTATTCTCCGTCCTGCTGTAGGTGCAGGCAAAGGTAAAAAGAAACTGCATGATTTGTTAATGTGTGGATTTTGCAGTGTTGCAAATGGGGAAATTTCAGTGGTAAGGACAGAAAATCTTGGACTACACATTTTTGTACAAAGTATAATCAGTGCTGGAAGAAAACAGTTGTGGGGTTTTTTTGTTTGGGTTTGTTGGTTTTTTTGTTGCTTTTTTTTTTTTTAAGGAATCCAGAATACTTATTAATACCTTTCATCTGTTTATTTTGCCATAGAGTTCCAGGGGAATTCATTAGCTTTGCTTCAGCAAAGTCTAATTATTTCTGCACATTTAACAGATGTATGTCACTGTCATAAATATTCAGGATCCAGGTGCACTAGCACTGATTAGCTGGAGTAGAAAAAACAGCAGTTTTGCAAAGGAGATTCATTTACTGCTTGTGCCATGTGCATTTTTTGTTTTAAAAAACTAGCTGCATTCTTGTTCTCACTGCGGATTAATGCTACCCATTTGAACACATATTCTTCATTTGCAAGCCAACTGTGCATAGGAGACAGATGACTGACAGTACCCTCTGTCTGCTTCTCAGTTTGAGTATCAGATTGAATATGCAGGCAAATGTCTTCCCACTGTTTTAGGTTCACAGATCTTGTGAGTGAGTACTTGAGGATATTTCAGTGAGTAGGACCTAGCATTGTCCTTATTCGTGAATTTGGAAATATTTAGTTAGTTATTTATGATGCAGTTTTGTACAAAGTTTTTATGAATTTTGATACCTTCATTGTTAGAAGCAAAGGTAGCTCAAACTCAGAAAGGTGTCATTGAATCACAGAGGTGTCATTAACACTAATGAACACCTGTGCTTCACATTCTCAGACCATAAACAGCACAGATCAAAATCTGTACTTGAAATACCCAACATTTTTCATAAACTTGGAAGAGACATCATAAATTGTTTTACATATAATTTCTTTTCACTTGATTATCATGTGTTCTGAATGATAGCAGCCATAAGAAAGAAATTCATTCACTCAGTCTGGTATAAGTCAGACAATATATAAATATATGTATGCCTGCATTTGGGCATGTATATTATGTATTTTTATATGTATAGATAAGTGTATTTTAATATCAGATGGGTTTCTGGTAAGTGTGTGAAGTTTTGGAATTATTTTAATGGCAAGTCTTTCTTACTATTTTAGTCTAGTTGTAGCTGAGAAGTCAGCACAGATTGGAACAATCAAACTGGCTTTAGTCCTGGACATGCACAGCAGAAATGTAAATTAAGTTCTCATTATTTATAGCTGACTCTAAAAACTCATGCAAGGAAAAATGGATTCTCTGTGTGAAACTGAGGTCTAATTATAGCTGTTTCACAGTCTGTGGCTATCAGAAAGCATCTTATTTATAAGATCAGCTGGAGCAGCTCACATTTCAGAGCTGTCATGTCAGATTCTCTGAAAACTAAGCAGATGTCTTTGTTTGGTTCCATGTTGTTTATGGTTTCAAAGTTTTCACATATTCCTGCAGCGTGTAGCTCTTGCAATTGCAAGGAAGACTTTGGACCTGCAAGCAGGACGGAACTAAAGCCACGACATCTGTTAGGACGTCTGAGAGGCTGCAGCTCTGAGATGAACGTTCTCAGAGGTTACTTACATTTCCGTGTTAACTGCTTTGCTACTGATCAGGGACCACGAGTAAGGAAAAGGAGGGTCATAGTACCGAGATCAAGTGCCAAATTAGTTGGTCTCATGAGTGGGTGGGTTTGGAAGGTAGAAGTGCTCAGCCCACTCAAAAAGAAGCTGTACCCAGCAATGAACTTCCCTTCCTCTATTAAGTGCAGGAGGGCCTATATGTCTATACAGATCTTATTAATTTGGACCCAAAGCCAAAACAAATTTAGATATTCACAACCTTTTTGAGGTCTATCAAAAACATATCAGCTTTTTAATTTTGAAGGGCAGAACTTACCAGGAAAACATAATTATCCTTTTTCGTTGAATTTGAACACACTGATCCTGGAAGTCAGGCAGACAGTAGGTCCCAGATTCAGCCAGCCTAAATTGCTGAACTGACATTTCTGCATTTTGTGTTTTTTACTGGATAGCTGCCCCTGAAGACACTCAGCTTGGCTAGCCACATATATTAGACACATGGTCCTGGAGGAATTCAAATAATTTAAACCTTAGTGATGGTGCCACTTGGGAGATATTTCACTTCTCAGAGTAAAACTATAAATTAAAGTGCAGAGGGATATATTGCTGTGGTAAATCTAAGGATCTTAATAGACTCAGTATTTTTACTGTTGCAAGCCTACATCAGTACATCATCAGACATGTTATTTACTAGATGGAAAAGCTATCCTATTATAGTTGATACTCCTATTTGACTTGCACTATCATTTTTCCTTTCTAATACTGTGATGTTATGAATGACTTAAAATTGGTCAAATTAATGGTACTCCAAAGAAAACATTTTTATTCTTAGCAACCTATATTGTAAATGTGTTTGAAAACTTCATATGTATAATAGAATTCATTATACCTAGTGTTAGGTATTCAGTATGCCCTGGTATTGCAATTTACGTATTGACATCTAACCACAGGCATGAGGTAACAGGTGTGAGAAAAATGGGGGAATAACCAATTACATATAAAATAATTATAGTAGCAGCTGGAAAGTGACTTAGGTGATTACGGGAGTCGAGTCTTTTCTGTCCTTTTCATTAGAAGTTTTAAATAACTGCCCTATAGAGGAAGGAAGAGAATTCCAGTTTGTCCAGTGGTAGAAATGGAAGTTGCTGGTTAAAATAAAGAGTCATAGGGGTGCATGTTTGTTATAAGCTGAAGTGTAGGGAGTCATGGCATGGCATGTCAGCCTCATTTCACAAGCCTTCTCATTTCCCTTTTTAGTTTCTTTTTGATTTAGTCAACATTTATATTTACAAGCGAGGTCTTGTAATCTGCATGCATGCAGACACTGGTAACTTGTAGTCTTGAAATGCAATTAAAATACATTTGTGAGATCACAGTAACCTTTAATTGTAGCTAGTGCCTCCTGTCACTGGTACTCAATCTCTGGTCTGTCTTCTTCATGTGAACTTCACATCTCAAGTACTACTGACTAACTACTCTCTTTTGTTACAAGGGAGAAAAACTTGTAGTCTGTCCTCTGGGTTTGAGACTATTCTTTTGGGGTTGTTGGCTGAATCAGCAATATGTAACTCTTCACTGTAGGCTAGAAATCAGTCAAAACTGAGTTCCTATCTCTGATCTCTTTGTATAAGATCATCTCAGTTTTCTTTGTTCTGTACAAAATGCAGTTCTTTAAATAATTTTCTCTGCCCACCATCTGTTTTCCCTCCCTCTTGAATCATTTCACATAATGTCTCCATGTCTTTTGCTAAAAATTTCAAGCTGCTTTTTCAGTCAAGTTAAGTGTAGTATTTTTGTATTGCTCTTTCAGCAACTCTCCCCCTGTGGACTTGTCCATTATGTATCTCTGTGATTCTTTCAGCACAGCCTGCTATGCAGAACCACTGTTTTGTCCTCTTTTAAGTTTACTGGGAACAATGCTGATGCTTTGCATGCTACACTAGAGAAAATTATTATCACTGTGCCAAAATTCCTGCAAATACGTTTTACTTTGTAGATGTCATGCCAAATGCTCATCAGTGACATGATTTTCTGCGTTTCTTCTTTAGCTTCTGTATTTCTTACACTACAGAAATGCTCTTGCAATTGGCCTAAATAATCTCAGAAGTGACTAATGCCCATTTCTCACTGCCAGGAATGGAATTCACTCCTATTGTTATATTAAAGCTTGAATTTCATACTATGAATGTTAAAAAGGCAAAGAAAAATAAACCCCTTTTCTGTGTCTGACAGGCTCTGGCAAAATCTATTACCTTCGTCCTTCATTTTTCTTGTGCGGGTGTGGGTTTTTTCCTTTAAATTAAATTTTCTCTTTATATATGCATTTTAACTAATAGTCTATGATATATTGTTTTGTGTGGGACTTTTTTCCATTTCACACTAGTCTTCAAATTTTTTCTTGTCACTCACCTAGGATTTTTTCCAGAAAATCAGGTGAATTCCATGAAAATTCCTAAAGTTTAGTCACTTTGGGGATTATTTGATTACTGTTCTTCTAGATAAATTCTTGAGGAAGAGTACCTATTTCATTGTTAAAATACCTTCAGATCTCGTGTCTTATCTTATTAAATTCTATTGATTCTGCAGCCCAGGTATAACTGTTATTTGTAGGAGCTGTGTTCCTGAAAGCCTGAAAAATTCAATAAAACTCTACCAAAAAACTCCAGTAAAAAAGAACTGAAATTAATTTGAAAAGAAAGGAAAATTTTACTTTGAGCCTAGACCTCTTTCTCAGCAATTGGCAAATGCTTTTATATGATACTACAGGACAGAAGTGCCAGCTAAATTTTGCATTGTATCGAGGCAGGAATAAAAAAGCTTAATTTACCAGAGGCAGCCGAATACGAGTGGGTCTGTATAAAACCTGTAGCTTACTGGCAGTCCATGGCCATGGTTTTCAGAGTGATGCTTTTGCCAGCACTGCTGCACAGTGTGGTGTGAGCACAGTGCTCTGCTCCCCAGCACAAAGATTTCTGCCCGCCCCTCTCCCCCCACTTCTCCCACCTGGCGCTTGCACACTCTGGGAGCTTCTGCCAGCTGACAA
Source organism: Daphoenositta chrysoptera (assembly GCA_013397915.1). Classification (NCBI taxonomy): domain Eukaryota; kingdom Metazoa; phylum Chordata; class Aves; order Passeriformes; genus Daphoenositta; species Daphoenositta chrysoptera. The sequence goes on along the minus strand of VZRO01003376.1, from coordinate 1,877,963 downwards.
TTACAGGTTTTCCATTTGTGAGCAGTGCTGGGAAACATACTGAAGAACTGAGAGGTTAATTATAATTAGAGGTGTGGTGATTGAGAAGGCAAGAGTCTGCGTGGGTTGAAGACAAGCTTTAAATGTTGTGACCAATTCACCTCCAAGCTTTCATCACCTCAGGATCCATCAGCTGTCTTTTATCTTCTTCACGTTGCAAATATGGGACATTTAACAGACTTTAATAAAACTTTGCAGGCCTAATGGCAAATGAGATCAAGCAAGAGTGCAAAAGAGGAGAATTGCAAAAATAATAATTTCGTAAAGAAATTTACTACTGAATAAATTTCCTAGTGCACTGTATTCAATAATAGAAAATGACAGAATTTAAATCTGACCAATTACTACATGTGGATAAATCTGTACAAACAGCTTTTGGCAAGAATCAGATATGAGTATATCTGATAAATATAACCATAAATCAGTCACTTGAGAGGATTTAGAAACTAAGACACCAAGGAAATTAAGGTAACTTTCAGAGCCAACTTAATTGTTATTTGCAATCATATGAACAGAAAGACTTTTACCAGATCCTTTAATCTATCAGGTAACTCTTTAATGAGAGCAGAAACTGGAATTTGGAGATGGTTAAATACCCCACAAGATAAGATTGATTACTGAATTTACTTAGTATTACAGAAAATCTCTATTGTCTCAGCTCTTTCACAGAATATGAGACAATGTCCTTCATCCCCAAGTGCTCAGGCATGAGAAGGGAGAAGTTAGGGGTAATTCTGTGGCATCTGTTTGCAGGACTATGAAACAGTTTATTGCTCACAGTCTTTTCTGTCTTTAATATTGTGACAAATGTCAGTCATATGGTTGTGCTGCTAATTAGACATCTTCCGTGGAAGACCAAAATCCAGGACAGTATGGCTTTGAGAAAATACAATTTTATGAAACAAAGTCATATTTCAGATACAAACCACTTGTTTTCTTGGCAAAGCAAAAATGCTGAGATGGTTATTGAAACAAACACCTGTTCCTATGTGTAAATCAGGAAGGAAGTTTATACATCCTGTCTGCAATCTCAGACTCTACACCCTCCTAAATTTAGAGACTGTTATTCTTCCCTCTTGCTACCTCCAAGAGGCACAGGGGAACAGAATCTAATCCCCTTGCATTACCATAGTGTATATGGTTACGTGCTAGATTTCCCACAGACAGCTCTGGCTTTGGTATTCCTTAGGGTGATGTGACTTACAGACTTAAGTGGCTTTTTATTTTTTTCTTTTTTTTTAATCTAGTGCTTTCTATATTACTTTGTTAGGTGGTCTTAATAAGAAATAAATCTATTCTTTTTTATTTAAATAATATATTCTTTATTATTTTGGTTGGTGAAAGAAAGTATATATAAGCACAACTTAGCTACAAAGATATCAGATGGGGAGTAGTACAGATTGAATTGTTAAATGGATACTACTGGAACAGGGTTAAGAAGAAAAATTTGATGCAAATATGGGGATAAAAAGATTTTATTTTGTAAAATGTAATAATCAGAATACATTATCAGGAGAACAGATGGAATTTGCATAATTTAGGTATTTTAAAAAATACTCAGAAACGATAGTCTTCTAGACACAGTACTCATATTATTTCGTCTGTTCTAGGGGCCCAAGTAAGCCATTTTCTCTTTGTATATAACTGAACTTTTTACATTTGCCCATATGGACAAAGCCAGCCTAAGAAGAAGAAAATAATTTAAGTGGATAGATAAATTCTGTGCAGCCCCTCTTGCCTTTATAACAGGATATTACTCATTTTATTTTCTTGTATAGATGAAGGTATTGGAATTCTGTCATTTGTCTTTACTGAGAGAAGGTTTTTACCTCTGATGTTTCATGGTCCTTTGGGAAGCATTTTTAATGTTTCTTACAGAAAATATATTTTTAACAGGATAGAAAAGTCAGTAGCAAAGTGAGGCATTTTCAGTTAAAACTAATTTCATACCTTTGAGGAGCATCCGCTTTGTATCTACCCTATTACATCATTAGAACTGTTAAAATTTATTTTTTCATTAGTATTAGGCAAGCAGAGATACTGAGATATATGTCCATTTGTAACAAGCATAACTGCAGCTAAGGTATGAGCAAAGAACTAAGGTATGAGCACAGAAGTGGCTAATTTCAGAATGCTGAAGAGAGAAGCTCTTCTTTTCATAGATGTGGGCATTTTGCATGTCTGTGAAAAGTGCTGCTGTCTGACCAGGATGGCAGCACTAAGACACAGTGCCTTACAATGGGCAGCTCCTTGCATTCCGGTGATTTGTGTCCTTCATATCTGCGTATTTTGGTATTGGCTTTCCAATATCTGATGTCTAGTGTTCCAGTGTCTAAAGGGGCCATGAGTCCATAATATTAACAAAAGCTGATTTTGGGAATGTCCTGTGAAAGTAAAGCTGCCAATACATACATACTTCAGTTTGTTTTCAAAGATGTGTATCGCTTAGCTGTTTCATATTTTAACAAGTAAAACTAATTGAATCCTGCATGATCTTAGAATGTGCATGTGTTATTTATTTAACAGGTAAGGTTTTAATGTATTATTTAATTGCTACTTTTTGATGCAAAGTGTTTTTACTCTTTTATTTTTTCTTTCCTACTATCTCTGATGCTGAAGGATATTCAGAAATCCTTTTTGCAACCTCCCCAGTCATGCACACTGTCCGTCCAACATTCTATAAGGGTATTGTCTTCCTTTTTTATCGTTATCAATGCAATAGAGCCAAAATCCTAAAAGGGCTTGCATTTGGGGCATTTGCAGTCCATTCAGTGCCACATGCCATAAAGGGACGAGTGTACCACCTTCATACCTCCCTTCTGTCCTACCATTTCCCATTACCCTGACAATGTTCTCACTTTCCAGCTGTCTGCATTTTACTTCCAGATGAATAGAAATAATTTTTTTCAGAATTTTGGCAGTTAGGTACTTTTTAAGTATTTGGCAGCTTTTGTGTTACAGAGCATGCTCAGTAGTGTACATAGACTTTAGCTTTTAATTTCATAGTGTAGTAACTGCCTGGGATTCAATTTCAAAATACAGTACTTTAGTTGCTAATTTCCAGTAATGGAACCAATGACAAGTGTGCTATACTTTCCCTCTGTACGGTCTAAATTAACATAGTAACTTCTTTTAATATTTTTTTGAAATGTATGAAGTCACAACTGCATATTCTGCTTTGTTTTTCTATTGTGTATTTAGTTCAACCACTTTATCCAAGGATCAGAAATATTACAACAGCTGCTGCTGAGACCTATGCCAATATCAGTTGGGAGTATGAGGGACCAGATCATGCGAACTTTTATGTTGAATATGGTGTAGCAGGCAGTAAGAAGTCATTTCTTTAAATTCTGCTAAAGTTTTGAGATGTATTTTTGAAGATTTTTATAGTAAATGGGGTCTTAAATTGACCCAGTGTTAATGATAGCTCTTAAATGTCTAGAATTATTTTTTAATTTTATCAGGAAGATCAAATAATTTTCATTTTAATAAACATCAATGTTTAGCAGGTATTTGATGCTTAGAATATGAACCTTTGTTCCTTTGTATTATTTTATAAATCCTTTTGAACGTGAACTTCTAAAAGTGTAGCTTGCATGAAGTTGTTTATCATTAAATGATAGCATGTGCAAAAATATAATTACTTGCATTAAAATGGGATATAAGAGTTTTCCTAAATTATGCCCAATTCAGAAAAGAAAAAAGATTAAATAATATATTCTTTGTTAAATTAAACCTTAAAATAAGATATAAGTCAATTTATGTTCTTATACTGCCTAAAACCAGGTTTAAAACTTTGATAATACTGGTAATTAAAACAAAGTTAGCTAATAAAAGCAAGATACTTTTTTTTGAATACCTCATACTTCTAAAGTTATCACTAAAGGTGACTAATCTGAAAATTGGAATAGGAATTCCTTTTTTTGGATATTGGTCAAAGAAATAGCTGATTCTGTCCTAGAAAAAAGATATAAGAGAGATTTAGATTTTGAAATAGAACTTCTTGGCCAAAGTAAATATTGACTGAAACTGAAAAGGTGTCATTTAATTAAATGACTAAAATCTATTTTAATGTATCTTAAAATTACAAGTTCAATAAGCATTTAAAAATAAATTTGTATTTCTTCAGTACAATGGAACAAATGTTTAAAATAGTTACATAATTACTGTACAACATCTTCAATATATTGCATGCAATTTATTAGTCATAATTTTATATAACTTTCTCATTTTTGAGAGAACAGCTGTTTTTCTCAGATGATCCAAAGTTTAGTCAAGTAACTGTCAGTAGTATGCTGTCTAGAAATTTTCAGTAATACAGAGAAAATTAAAATTCCAATATGTTGTTTTCCCAAAATTTTTATAGGCAAAGAAGATTGGAAAAAAGAAATTGTAAATGGTTCTCGAAGCTTCTTTGTCTTAAAGGGTTTAACACCAGGAACAGCATATAAAGTCCGGGTTGGTGCTGAGGGCCTGTCTGGTTTTAGGAGTTCAGAGGATGTGTTTGAGACAGGTCCAGGTGAGGCACACTGTACCAATTCTGTATCGTAGTCAGAATCGTGGTAGACCAAGTGCTGAAATGCTGACCTGCTTCTAGCCAAGAGATGTTGCAGCTAGAATCTTTGCATGTTCCTTTTATAGAGCAATGTTAAATTATTTTATAAACTCCTAAATAATGCCAGTACATTTATATGTAGATTATGAATGTTTCCATCCTTTCAATTCACTCTACTTGACTGATGTTTGTACTAGGGGCAAGATATGCCCTGCTGACACTCCATCTGTGTGCTGTGCACTGAAGATGACCTATTTCTTATGTTTCCAGTTAATATAATTAGACGGCTGTATTTAAATATCGTCTCTTTTTATAGAGCTAAAATATTTGCATAAGCAGAAAGTGCAGATTCAATTTGATGTCTCATGTTATCTATTTATACCAGTGTTGAGACTTTCCTACTTGTAAATCTCTCTTTTCCTGCTATATACTGGTTTTATATGGATTTTGATGTCATACAAATATCCTGGGAATCAGTAAGGCTGTTTCAGTTCCTTATATTCATATTGCAGTCCTATTTCTTCATAAGCAAATCAGCAATGCCTGCCAATTTCACTCAGAGAAAAGGTTCTATTAGAAGTTTTTTTGATGTTATGCTGAATATGTTGTTGCTATCACATGCCATGCCATCAGCATGTTCTCAGTCAGCTGTTATGATTTTTGTCTTTGCTAGCCACTTCTGCTCATTCTAAGCATTTTGGTCAGTGCATAGTTATATACCAGTGGCCCCACCAACTCCAGAATGTTGTAAGAAAGTAATTTAAATGTGAAAATACACTTGAACGTTATGTAATAATTATCAGGCAACAAAGTAGATAATTGGTATGCCAGTTTGAAAGTGAGCACTTTCTAAAATCATCATTTTTTTGCTTTGTTTTGTTCCATTTCTGTTCACAGTTTTTCATGTTGCAGGAAGGTCTGAAAACATGGTGCTGAATAACAGTGCCAGGCAAATATGTACAGGCTAAACACAGTGCCAGAAACAGCTAGGGGTACAAAAGACTTCCTGTAAAATTATATGTAAATACACATCCAAAGCCTAAAGGAGCAGTGAACAAAGATGAAGACTGTAATATAATTCAAAACAAGCTGAATGGAAACCTTCCCAAAAGCATCTTTCTGCATTAAAAATGCTGAGCCTTATCCATAGATGAGGATTCCTGTACTTACCCAGGCATGTTGACTCATGCCCTTGAGTAGTTAAGGGAGAAGGGACTTTAAAGACATTCCTTTCTTCTTCTTGATAATGGAAAGTTTCAATGTTCAGCATGAAATTATAATCATAGACTATTTCTTACAGAAAAATCTTGTGTCACACTGTCTTCAGCCTAGGTCAAAGTTTTTAAACACTGCAAAAAGATGGAGTGGACAAAGAGACAAACACTGGAATATGTCCTTAATTAGGAATGAAACTTTGATGTTTCATATATGAGGCTTTTCCCACAATTTTTTCTTTGACAAACATTCCTATAGAGCGTCTTCACAGTGTGTGGGTTTATCTTTTGGGGCATTCCCAGTACAGTGTTCTGCATTTACTCCTGCATTAGTGGTCCACCAAGATGCAAGGTTTTTCTGCCTGAAGCAAATAATTTGCTTAGCATAGGAAGGAAAAGTGCCATTTTTAAAGATGCGCAGGGATCTAGAAACCCTTTCCTATTGGAAATGCAGTAAGTTAATACAGGAAGCTGCATAAGTAAGTTTTCATCTTTACTCTTTCCCATCGATATTGCATATTTTTATGCATGAGTTGTTTGGCTTGATGCTATTTCTTACTACATTTGAATGTGAATTTTGCTTTTGCATTTTGTCACAGTATGTATTATACAACATTTAATGCCTTATTATGAATGCAGATGCACAAAAAAATAATTTTAACCTTAAAATGAAAACAGTTTCGTTTCATTTTGGTTTGTAGTTCAGAGGAAGATTCCCTTTGTAATTTTTTTAATTGCCACTTTTTAATATTTATATATATTTATGTATATTTATTTACATGTGGCATAAAAAGTAGAAATATCTGAGTATATAAACTATATATTTGTATAACACGGAGAGAATTTTATGCAAAACCAGTTTAAATTATTATGCATATAAGATTCAGTTTCTAAAACTCACAAAACATAAACAAGTGCTGAAAAATCTCCTGGTTGTATCTCCACAATAACCAGGCACAATAATTCATTGAATTATTTAAATGAAAATCAAGTCATAGCTTTGCCCAGTAAGACCAAAAGGAAGCATTTAAAGAAAGACTTAATTTTAGCCTAGTACTTCTGAAGTGGAATACACATTGGTCTTCTGAATGGAGATACTGTATCCAGACATTGGAAATACTTAGCGTTTTCATAGAATCCCTCAGGAATGTGGGACTATTGACAGCTGCTTTTCCAAGTACCTGTCTCAGACTCCTTAACTAGAAAATGACACTGTGACATGGGCTTGAATTCTGTCTATTGGGCAGCTCTTCATAGAGTTGCATACTCTTGGGATTTGGGTCTGGAGAAGGAGCTGAAGAATGAATAAGATAGGTTTGGATGGATCTTCATCTTCCTCCACTTCATATTTTCTTCTGTCCTTAGCATGCATCCCTAACTCCTCTCACCCTTCCCACTTTCTCCCAACAGCAAATCCTAAATCCAGTTGCCCATAGTACGTTTCCAACAATGGAGTAGAAATTAAGCTTCACCAGAATAATCCTCCTACTGTGTTGGAGCCCAGTAGATCCAGACCCTAGACCACATAGATAATTCCTGTTCTTATTAGTGCCTGTAGTGTTTTCTTTGTAGTTTGCTTATTATTTGTATTATCTTCCGGCTAGAGTCAGCATTTGGAGAGAAACAGTGCCAAGCAAAGGCTTTCTGATTGCATCGTGTTAAGCCCTCACTAATGCTAAATCATGGCAATCATGATAAATTGTAGGATGAGGTATGGGTTTGAGGAAGAAAGAAAACATGATGATTAATAAGGTTTTAAAGGATGCTTCATTGTTGATTTTTAGTTGAAATTGAGTATTAAGGCCCTTGAATGACCCATCTGTTTCCCCATTTCAGACTGACGGGAATGCATTAGCTAATGAGTACGGCATTTTATTTATTTTGAGAATGCAATTGACATGTTTGTGTGAATTATAATTTGCAATTTCATTTCAGTAGTTTAATTAATGCAAAATGGTTGGGAACAGTTTTAAGGTTTGTGGAAAGCAATGTAGTACGTGCATAGATTTTGCAAAGTAGTTGCTAGGCTTAAATGTTAGCAGACTTCTTATATACTGAAAAGTAAGTTCTATGCATATGTACGTGGAAACATTATGAATAATGAAAATAGTCACAAAATACAGAATTACTTTTTTTCTTAATGCTATCTCTTTTTCACAGTGAATGTTATTCTTTAATGAACAATATATTGGCTATTATTTATCTGACTTAGCATGGCATTTAAATGCTGCAAAACATAATTTTTCTTCTTTTATCTCTAGCAATGGCGAGCCGGCAGGTGGACATCGCTACTCAAGGATGGTTCATTGGTCTTATGTGTGCTGTTGCTCTTCTGATCTTGATTTTACTGATTGTTTGCTTCATAAGGAGGAATAAGGGTGGAAAGTATCCAGGTATGCTATTTAACAAGGATAGTAAAATTCATCTGTTGGTAACCCATTAAGACAGATCCCAGGTTTACTGGAAAATTACATTTGCTGCTGGTTTACATTTACACTGTGTATATGGCAAATCAGCCTTATCATTTGGTGGACTTGACAGGAGCAATCTGCCTATTGGTAGAAAACCTCAATCTATTTCAGCGTAAGAGAAGCACCTTCTTCATGCCCAGTGGGTCATATCACTGCATGACATCTCTGGAGAGGTTTGAGCTTTGTTTGAAACATCACCACTAGTGCACATTCCACTTTCTGAAGTCCAATGCAGATGGGTTTAATCCACTAACATGAATTGAGTTAGAATTTATTTGGTCAGAAAGTCCAAATCACAGCCATTGGTTATTTTAAAGTATGGGGAATGCATGTCATAGGACAAATCTCTTCATATGTCATATTGTTTCCAATACCTTGAGTTCCTTCTCAGAATCTGTGTCATCTTCAGCTTCTGCATTTTTGCAGCTAAGTTTGAAGTTACCATCCTTCATGTAGGCTGGGGGTTTTTTTCCTATAATTTTTTTCTTTCTAAGAGGAGGTGTAGAATAAGGGTTTTTTTGGTATTAGGTCTAGGAATGGCCAAGTATGTTTTATAATTTTTCATTAAAAATTGGAACTACACAATGTTCACTTGGAGTAAACCACCATCTGGAAGAGTGTAAAACAGAGTTTTTGAGTAAAAGTGTAGAGGGCAGTTGGGTGCTAAGGTTGTCATTACTTTCTGGATCCCTGAGATTCTGTCCTTTTCTCTGTTTCTGCAGAATTATTAGTTCTAAGGTATACATTTTTTTATGCACAGATATATATGCATAAACACACACATATATTTAAAGGTGGACCTGGACTGTTTATAAGATTTCCAGAAACAGTATGTACTGGTGTTTGCAGCAGTGACTTCATGTTTCTTGTGTCATTGCAAAGGCACTGTTCCACAGGTAGTGACAAATGGAAAGCATGAAGTTATGAAATCTATGAAAATTGAAGTTATGAACTCTTTTTCATCATAATTTTTGCATGTCATCATGAGGTTGCCTGTGGTTTGTATAAAGTAATCAATTACTTCAGTATGAAATTATAGCAGTCTGATATATTTCAAGGTGTTACGTGTTATTGCAATTATGGACTTAGTAAATACTGTCAGGAATGATTCGTATCCTCTTAAATAATGGCATGTAAATTAATGATGTACAAATTAAGTGTGGAAATTACCAGAGTGAAAGACAAGAGATTGTGTATTGGATTGTATAACTGTATCTGCTAGACAAGGGAAAGATTTGAATAGATGCCGGAAAAACAGACATGAAAAGGCAAAGGGAAGAACCATAAATATAATTCTTAAAGTCAGTATATTATTTTATCCTGTCAACAATCTTAACTCACAGGAATATATGTCATCTGTAAATATCTGACCCCTCAGGTACTAGCGGGTTTCTGTGTCAACGTGCTACATTTATTATTTTATAGGGACAAGTTATATGCCTGGATTTATTCCCACTAGTGAACAAGGATTAAACCTAAAACCAGAATGCACAAGAGATACAATTGTGTTAAATTTAGGTTCCAGTGTATGTGACTTGGTGTTGGGTTTGATCATGTTGTAGAAAAGAAGAAATTAACAAACCATGCCTAGTATTTTGAGAATTATTATTAATGGAAAAAGATACCTAAATTCTCTGGAGTCTTACTACATGAAATTAAACCAGAAAATGTACAAACTGACAGTGAATAAAAGTGAATCTGATTCAGTTTTATCAATCAGTATGAGAAGAATATCAAGAAGAAATAGAGAGCATGGTTAAGTAGAACTAAATTATTCAAATTTGGATAAAAAATAGCTCTATTGAGTAAGTTATTTTAGTAGGATTTTTAACAAATTTTAAACTAATTTCTTTAGCTAGAAATGAAAGAAAGAAAAAGTTCTGCTAATACAAATGACATACAGTCATTTATACTTGAACGAAAATAAAATTCTATAACTAATTAACAGATCTTTTTCTTAAAAAAAAAAGTAATAGCCTAGGGCCCCATTTAGAAAAAATGCTTTCATTCAAACCGTGTTCCTGCCAAATGTGATCAGTTTGAGAAATTAAGGTTTTAGACTTTCTCATGTTGCAGTTTCATGATAAAAATTACTATTTCAAATATTTTAGTGAAGGAAAAGGAAGATGCACATGCTGATCCAGAAATACAACCTATGAAGGAAGATGATGGAACGTTTGGTGAATACAGGTGAGCAGCTGATGTGGTTTGTCATGTTCACTGTTCATGACATACATGTACTGTATATAGTATCACACTTATTAATTCAAGACTAACTTTTTTTTCCGTGTCAAAGATTCTGTATCCAGTGTTATATAGAACTAAAAATAACATTTCAACCACACCATTAGAAAAAAAAAATTATCCAAGCTAAGTATAAGCCATTTGCTAATTCAACGTGAAAACCAGATTCAAACACAATTGTATGTGTTTGAAAGTCAAAGTGTGGAATCCTTATTTACAAAGCCATCTTTCAGACAGTTCAAATGCTAGATACAGTGTCCTTTCAGTTAGGGCACTATGTTGAGCATTATGATTTTTGGAAATAAATTTCTAACTGAAGCCTGATGAAGACAAACTGTGTTAAGTTGACTGGAAAACAAATGCATTTAAAATGGCTGCCAGTACTAACATCTAATCCATTAACAAAGAAGTAATGTAATACACAGAGGTGAAGGAGTGTCCTACAAGAAAGCAAATCTCCCTTTCATGTATTTCAGTACAAGATATATAGCAAGCAGCTTCAAAGCATGCAACACAGCTCTTATGCCTGACTCTCTCTCTTCCTTTTTAGTAAATGCAGTCTAGCCAAATCTGGCATTACCAAAAGCATGCCTTGGCAAGTCTATTCATACAACAACTATGAATATAGCTTATTAAATAAGCAGTTTATTTGTTTTTTGATTAGTACAAGAAATAATATTATTATTTTCTAAAGAGTTCAATATAATTATATTGAACATGGGTGTTATAATAGACTTTATAGTGCATTTCTGTGTCAAAAGCAGTGTAGAAGTCCTTTATTATTTTGAAGATTTGACATTTACAAATGTACATAGAAAAAACAGATTTTTTCAGGAAGGATCTACTTTGTTGCCATAGCTGATTCATAGAAGGGAGACGTACATCTTGATCTGACAGGACTAGATGTACAGTTCTGAATGCTAAAGAGTAGTTTCTGTTTATTCTTAATAATTCCTAATAATTCTCTTAACTCTGTTCTTAGGTTAATAAGTTCAGAATATTATTTTATTACAGCAGTAAGTGCATATGAATTACCTAAATTTGACTGCTAAAAAGGGAGGTGTGAAGCAATCTTTGGGAGCAGAGTTTAAAAAGTAGTGTATAAGTTTTCCTGGGAAGTCTAGTTTGCATATTCCTTTATTGCTCCGCTTGTTCTTGATACAGTTCTTGCTGGAACTTTCAGCAATAGAAACTGACCTTTGTACAGAATTGTACAAATTATATGACCTCAATACATGTTTTCTCAGGCCTGGAATAAGTATTCAAGTCTGCTTTCATGTGTGACCTGTAGCAAGATTTGAATTTATGTCTCCATATTTAAGTGGCTTGAGTTAATCTAAAGAATGATCTAGAGCTTTATTAAATTATTGTATAATGCATTTATTCACTCATGTCTGGTGAATATGGGCAGATGCATGCCAAGCTTTCAGACTTGTTCACATGAAAGAATTAATTCTATGTACCCTGTAAAAACTCCTTTCTAAAATGTATTTCTGTGTAATTAGTCTATATTGGGCTTTCCTCTTTTCTTCTTAGAGACAGGGCAGCAGCAGCAACCAGTCAGATTACAGAAGATACCTTGCCATCCTCTCTGCAGCCCAGCATCACTGCAGTCACTCAGTTCCCAGTTTGTCTGCCTCACATGATGCGGTGCTTCTTTGAGGAAAGAGGGTATAGGGTTTCCCTTGAAAAAAAATGTAACTTTTGAAAGATCTAGGAATTCGAGTATTTTGAACTTTTTTCATCACTTCAGGTCCATGTCTGCTTGGACAGGAAAGAAACTGGACAAGGAAAAGAAAAGAAAAGGTAGCTGTGCCAATTCTCCTGAAGCAGACCCTGTCTTTACCAAAGCAAAGTCTGTGAGATCTGACAGATCCAACCTCTTCAGAAGGTCAGGGGATCAATACTCCAGCACCAGATCAGAGACCTCCTACACCAGGAGGAGGGCTAGGCAGTCTTCAGAGATTACAAGGGTTAGTTCTGTCTCTGCTTCCCTCTGCCGAGAGGAGAAGAGGTCAGACGAATGGAAGTACAGGCATGGCTCTAGACATCATGCTTCTGAGCTACAGATAATGGGGTCGGATGAGGGCTCAGATTCTCAGGCAGGACAGCCATCCCCTTTCCAGCAACCCCTCAGCTGCAACTCAGTTGGTGGCTCACTGGCAAGGCAGCATTCTTCTCTCCAGCACTGGTGCAGCCAGACCCCAGACTGCAGCTCAGATTCAGAAGACACTCAGAGCTCCTGCCACAGGAAGGTAAGACCTTCTACTACTACTCACTTCTCTGAATCTGAAAAGAATTCACTAATGAAATCTGTAATCTTGCCTGAGCTGGCTACTGTCTTAAAGGATGCTTTGACAGCAGCCAGACAAAGCATAACGTCTGTGGCACAGGCTAGATCCCATTCAGTAAAGCATCCGAGGGTACCAATTGCAGAAGTTCCACTGGTTCCTTTAGAAGCATCTGGGAGAAGCTCACAGACTTCTGAGTCTGATCATATGGACAGCTTAAAAGATCAAACAGCTTCTGTGAAGGAGAAACCTGAGGCTGGCAAGGCCTTGGAAGCTGAATCAGACTCTGAAGAAGGGGAGGAGGCATCTGAGTCCCCTACAGAAGATCCAGAAGAACCAGATCCTCTGCGTAAATTTGACATGGTGAATCAGAATTACCTGTTTGAACACATAAAGAGGGTGTTAATGCTAAAATCTTCCCAATCTGAATGTGCTTCAGAAGAACTGCTTATCCCCTCTGAAGAAGGCAAGGTAGATAATTCACTTCCCATCCATTCAGCGGTGGAAGATCTTGTCTGCAGGATTTGGGGTAATCCTGAAGCCAAGCATGAAGCCCCAGCAGTCCTACGTAAGCTCTATCCTTTTCCAGTGGATAAAGCTGCTTTGTGGGGGACCTTGCCTGAGGTAGACAGAGCATTGGTAACTGGTGATTCTGTACTGTCAGTGCCTGATAATATGGATGCTCTCCCTAAAGATCCTACTGACAGAAAGATTGAGGAAGCAATTAAAAGGTCTTTCAAGCTAGTTGCAGCCCAGCTTGGAGTATCTATCTACTGCACTTATGCTTCTAAAGCTTTACTAATATGGTTAGAGGAAGAACGAGCCAGATTCAAGAAGAAATGGGTCCCATCTGGTGCCATGCAGAGGAAACGCAGGCTGTGTAAAATTGCAGCTAATTTTATCCATGATGCAGCTGAGGATTCTCTTAGACTGACTGTTAAAAATGTAGCATGCCTCACTGTTGCCTGGAGAGCTCTATGGCTGCGTCCTTGGAGCTCATCACTAGATCTAAAGTGTAAACTGCTGTCTTTGCCGTACACAGGGGGCAAGCTCTTTGGTGAATCCTTAGTCCAGATCATGAAAGATTTCTCAGAACACAAACACGCCTCACGCCAGATGAAAAAAAAGAGCTCTGTTGGAAGCTCTTCCTGTTCTCCTCACAAGTGTCTGAGCTCCTTGCGTTCTCCTCCAAAGTTCAAAGGAGGGAAGGGAAAGTATAAAGTCTCACAATCATTTCATGCCAAGTACGAAAAGACATCTCACTTTCAGAGAGGCACCAGACCATCAAGAGGAACTTTTTAAGAACAGAGTTGCTTCTTAGTTTCTCAGGAACTGAGAGGAGTGAAAGATATGGAAATGTTTCAATATTTCTGGACAAATAAACCCAGTGTTTAGAAGATTAGTTGTTTCAAAGTAAGATTTAAATCATGAAGTTACTTAAATCTTAATGACTAATTAAGATATTTTAGAGAAATCATAGCTCTCAGTTTTAGGGGAGAGGTTTTTCACATTTCATTTCTAGGCTTCCCAGTGGTCTTGGGATGGCTTGGATTTGTTTGAAGTTTTGCACTCCTCAGCTTCGACTAAGAGAATACTTTCTTCAGGAAAGTTGGCTGGTCTGTGGGACCAGACAACATCAGATTTTTCTAACATATTGATCTAGTGAAGGAACTAATGCTTCAGGAAATGAAGGTGTTTCAGGAACCATGGGATGACTGTAGACACTATGTTCCTGTGACTGGATGGACTCCTTCGTTTTTACAAAATAAGGGAAAACAGTACCTCTGTAGCAATCCGCACTGCATTCTCAGTGGTTTTCTGAGTTGTAGAAGACTGAGACAGTAAACTATGGACAGTCATTGTCTACACCAAGAACCTGCAAGAAACAGAATAAGTACCACAGATGTATGTTCAGGTCAGTGCAGGTGTATAAATCAGCCTAAGGTTTCCTTCTGGTCCCTAAATTGAGAGAAATTAAGAAGTTACGCCAGCTACAGACCCGTGGGTTCATGGGTAGGAAGACTGGAAGCAAGCAAGTCCAGTGGTCTGCAGAATGTTCTTAGGAAGATGAAACAGGACGAGGCAACTACAGTAGTAGAATTGCTAGTTTGGTAACACAGAATGTGTGCACAGTTTGGTGAATTATTTTGCCTCTTTTTTCAATATTTTGACACAGAGTATTTTTCCTAAAATTCTAGGCTATGAGAGGCTTTGTGGCAGAGAGTTCTGGGATTGCTAGGCAGTATATTACTCTTCCTTCTTGTTCTGGGTTGATTAACAATGAGAATACAGTTTGTAACTACAGCAGTAGCTTTTTTTCTCTTGTAGTTACTTAACTTGCAGCTTATATGTGTTTCCACAGGGACCTAGCCATGATTTGTGCCTCAGCACTGTAATTCTAAGCTTGATTTCTTCCAGCACAAGAGATTATCTCAATGGACTGCCTGGAGAACTGAAAAGTCCAATTGGATTTGGCAGTGATCTTACTGTATTCTAATTTACACACATGTAATTTCTTTGACAATTCTTGTTTTAATTCTTGAATACTTGCGTGATTAACAACAACTTTTTCAACACATAGCTTTTTTAAGCCAAAGCTTAATCACCCAGTTTTTCCAGCTTCTGCCAGGATTGAAGATTGAGTATTACAGAGATGTTAAAGAAAAACTACTCAGAAGACTAATATCTGTGTGCTCAGGTCTTAGCTAAATAAGAAATAGTAAAATGGTTTCAAGTCTGGATTGATACAAGTTCATAAGTTTTTAGGGAAAATATTTGTCACCTGCACAGTCCTAATAATTTAGGAGTGTGAGCAGAAACCTGTTATGTGTAGGGACAGAGATTCTCCTGGAGTGTGCAGGGAAGCCATAGCAGAAGGTACTTCTGTAACTTTACCTGATTGCTTTTACTTAAACATTTCTGGGCTATTGATGTGAGGTCACAGAAAAAGGAATTTACTGCCAACAGTTTTCATCTTCTGCATCCACTTTCTGTGTCTCATAGCCCAGAATGCTTTACCCACTTTGTTTCATGTTGCCTTTCACCTGACAGTCGTGCTATAAGGAAAAGTAGTATATTGCTAACCATATATTGAGTCTTTTTGCATGTCTATGAATGTGGCAAGTTTAGTTGGGAACTAGTTGTCTGCTGGACTGCAGAGGCATCGTAAAAGTGTCTTCCCCATTCTGACTGGTTGCTGCATGTACCCATATCTAAGGAAGAAAAATTGAAAAGGTGAAAGAAGAAAGGAGATTTCAAGGTACATATTTCTTTCAATAACTGATAAGCTTGTGAACTGGAATTACTTTTTTTAAACAAATAAATTTGTACTTTGCACTTCTGTTATTGTTGCCTTCCTACTTCTTATCTCTTAATAATTAGCTTCAAGTTTGATATGTGTTTCATTAAACTAAGAAGAAAAAGAAACATATATTCATATAATAGCAATCATTAATGAATAATATTTAAATCATGCCTTTAGAATATGCTTTAATATTAAATACTTTTCTTACTGAAAATAAGTGTATGTGGTACATATAAGTGGTTATCAAAATGACTGGTACATATGAGTCTTCACTGAGAAATTTTCATCCTTAAAAAGGTACTAGTATGGAATTTATTTATACAGCAAAAAAAAAGTAGAAGTTTGACTACGCTTAACTTCCATGGCTCTAAATAAAGAAATCATACCCATTCTCACCTCTTGTTTGGTTCCCTTCCAGTATTATTTTCTGACTATTAATTATATGCAGTGCATAAACAACACTTTTCAAAATCTTCTTCAATTTCCCACTGTAATTTTAGTCAACCCAATTTACACTTTATTTTTTATATCACATTATTACACTAGGTAAGTATAAAAGTCAGCAATCAAAACCACAGACAGAAACTGAAAGAAACTATGATTTATCCTGATTGCATTTTGGAATAGTTTTATGAACAATTGTAAGCAAGGTTGGCAAACCTTGTGGGTACGGTATCAAAATTTATGTCTTTATTATGTTTTGGCAATATATCTATATATTCTGCAGCCTAAAGTGTTCTATAGCTCATCCTAATGCAATTCAACAGCTTTTGGAGTTTGCTTCTTGGAAACAAATAGATAATACATTCATTTCCCCAGAGCACCAGAGCCCCTTCTGTTTTGAATCCCCTGGGTAGCAAAAGTGCTTTCCAAAACATTGATGTGTTCACTTTTTTCTCCTTCTGCTATTTTTTTTGTTTTTTCCTCTTTCTTCCTCAATTTGTTTTTCTTCCACCCAAAACATTGTGTTCATCTAAGAGTCAAAATCCAGTTTGCTACAGAAAAAATGGTACCATGGCATATGTTTCCTTTTTCTGAACCAGGAGTATAAAATACCTTGGATAATCCCAGTTGTTTTTCCACTGCGAGTCCTGGCAGAACCTCTCTCTAGAATTACATAGTGCAACAAGGGAAGGAATCCCTGGGTTCAGATCTGATATTTGCATCTGCTATGACTGTGCTCTCACACCAGAGCCCCACCTCCATGCAGAAACACTCCTGGGGAAATCTGCAGTTTTGTTTGGTTTTAATTATAGAGATAGTAGAATTCACACCCTGACTAAAATATAGAAATATCATATACACCATGCAACCAACCATGTAAGTATTTCTTCATTGTTTGTCTTATACATAAATTTTGTTTGCAAAAATATAAATAAGAAAACCATAAGAGCAACACAAAGCAGAAGTTCCCATACTCAGATTTTTCTAAATTGTAAAGGAAAACCAAGTTTTCATTGGATTAAACACAAAAATGTTGATATTTTTAATACAGTAACCGCGTATTATTTATTTATGTATATTCCAATCTAGTGGATTACACTGGCTAGGGTCATACTTTAGAATATGTGCACAGAGATTCATGACCAATTGGAATATGATGCAATTGCAATTTTAATTTCTTTTCATTTCTGCGCATTATGGTGTAAGGAATTATGAAGTTTTTCGCCTAAAATTAAACAACAAACCATATGCCAATGTTCTTTCCTTAACAGTCTTACCCAGAAAGCAGGTCTTCCCTGGGAGTAGGACTGGTTAAAATTTCAAAGGATCTTCATTTGACTTGTACAGCCTGTTTTAATGACTCTTAATACCTTCTGATGGGGGCACTGGAGAAACTATGTTGTGTATGAGTATTAAATACTCAATTTCATCTTCAGCCTTTTAAATATAGAGTCCTTCTAAAATGAACTTTCTTCAGTAATGTCTCTGTAATCTGCTTGTGTTCACAGTGTTATAAACATTTTCACTTTGCTGCTGGATTCTTGAAATTTTGGAGTATGGTCTTTTAAATGTTACTGGCCTGTATGTTTGCAGCACCAGTGAGCTCAGATCATTGACAGATATTTATCCTCGTGCCTTGTACACAGCAATAACTAAAATGTCAAGCCTACAGTCACATACAGTCACATTCGGAGGTTTTGCTTTTGTGTCCTTTGAACATGAAGATTTTCTTACATGTAAATAAGAGAGATATTCCTACCACTTTTTTTCTGGTGTATATGCAGAATGATAAAATCTCTGGTATACTTTTTCTGTAAGTTTATGCCTAGTAGAGGTGTCCTTCTTTTAGAATGTGACAACTTAGTGTCTTCCAAAGCAAAAAAAAGGTGATGAGGAAAAACAGCTTGATGGAAAATGGGTGTAATGATTTTCTAGCAATAGTTTCTCAACAAGGCTTTTGTTGGTTACCTATATGATCTGTGTGGCCTTGTCTATCCTATGTTTTATACATATATACATATATATATATGTATATTATATATGTGTATATATATGATTTCTCTGGGAGCTCAAGGGTATTAGGACAAAATACATTATTTGAAGAACTAAGATATTTGGTATTAGGCATTAGAGGGTTAAAATAATTTGCTGAGTATATATTCAGCCTAGTGTTCTGGAAATTGTAAAATGTAATTTTGTTTCTTTGATATTTTATATGTGTTTCTTTATATTTTCCATAAGCTACGAATCTAAATAAAAAGCCCAAACCACTTCCTTTTTTTGTACCCTATATGCAAATAAGGGCACACATTCTGTTTAAGACAAGGTAAATAATTGCACCCGAACGTGCAGCTGGCAATAGTGGGTTTCAATTCAAAATGCTTTGGAGCTGCTGCTAAAATCTTCATCTTGAAACTGAAGTGCAGTGTAAAGGATTCTGAAAAGAGCTGAACTATATCTATTTCATGAAATACAAGACTACCACAGCTGCAAATTTATTTGAAGATGCTGATGGTGCTGCAGCTTTTCCACTGACAAAGGAAAGACCACAGTACTTTGCTACAGAGATCTCTTCTACTGGCCTTTCTTTCCTTTCCTTTTTCTGTTGTCCTCCAAATCACCATCATCATTGTCAGAACATTGTTATGGAGTAGGGTAGGGAGATGGATCTGATAAGAAATGAAAAAGAATAAGCATGCACTCAACTCCTCAATTCTAGCTACTGTAAGCTAAATTGTTGCTTTACCTGTAATACAGTAAATATTGTAGCAATTTTAAGAGCAACTTATTATTGATAAAATACTGATCACTATCAGGATATGGACTTTGCTTTTCTTCTTAGGCTATTTTCATTTGTTTCTTCTGCACCCTTTTAATGGAATATGTAGGTCTCTTGAAAGGTAAGGTTGAAAATTGCAAGTCTGGCCTGCATTATGTAACAAATTATTTGAAATGCAGCACTTTTATTTTCTTTATACTAGTAAAGAAAATCAGTATATTTCATTTAACCAAATTCATTCTTCATTCATTTTCAAGGAGTCAAAGAAATTAAGAAGTTTAACAGACTAACTTCACGGCACACCATAAGCTTGTTACTTTGGAGAACAAACAAATTATTTTTTTATAACTTTACAACCCACTTCTTAATGCTTGCAGTTGCACCTAAATGGCTTGCAAGCCAAGGGCCCAGGTATTGCCACTGAAAAGTCATGCACGATGGGGAAAAAAAAAAGTAAAAGAAATCACAACTCCTCCTCCCTCCACTGAAGACATTCACTGTTTAAACCATTCTTACACCATGTTTTCATATGAACTGCATCATATTGATTTGTCTCTACAATGTGATGTGGGTTTACTAAAGGATTATAGGGGTGCACACATGCTTTTCATAAACTCTGCATGCATGGCTGATTTTGTCTTAATAAATAATACATCAGTTAATTCCATGTTTGTTTGTTTGTGTCTCCAGTGATGCAGAGGACCATAAACCTCTAAAAAAAGGAAGCCGGACACCTTCAGACAGAACTGTGAAAAAAGAAGACAGTGATGATAGTTTAGTTGACTATGGAGAAGGTGTAAATGGTCAGTTCAATGAGGATGGCTCCTTTATTGGACAATATAGTGGTAAAAAAGAGAAAGAACCTGCAGAAGGAAATGAAAGCTCTGAGGCTCCTTCTCCTGTAAATGCCATGAATTCATTTGTGTAACCACAGAACTCGATCCCCTTGTATCTTCAGTTTGTTTAAAGCACTTGTACATCCTCCTTCTCATACTATGAACACACAGGTAACGGAGCTCCTCACCACCAGATGTTAATGCTATGAGAATATGCAGGTCAATACCATTACACAGCATAATGACACAGTAAGTGGTATGTTAGTATGAATCAGAATAGAAAATCCAAATTCTGTTCAAAACTTGGGTATTTTTACTTTTTTTTTAAAGGAACTGACACAAACAATGACATCAGCTTGTAATTTTGTTTCCTGTTGAAAATACAATATAATGCATGGAAAAAAAGACCCTACACAATTCACAGAATCTTGTGTACACTATAAAAACATGGTTTGAAAATTTGTTATGCAGTCCTCAGCTGAATCCCTGGATATGAATTCCGTTCTCATTGTCAGAGTGTTATAGTAGTATTATATAGAACTTCAATGTCTTTGTGGACATTGTTGTGAAATTGGTGACTTAATGTCTAGCTATCATATGTCTTTTTGCAAGACAGTTAGGAACAGTATGTACAGTATATAATTGCTAAATGATTTAAGTATGACACTTGCATTTGCTGATGCTTAATGAGACCCTATTATCTGCTCTTTGCTCCTATTACTTTATAGCCTTTTTAATCTATCAAGTATTACAGCAGTACAGTGTTCTATTTTTACATCAAAACACATTGAATTGATTTTAGGGCATAAAAGATACGCATTGCAATGCATTTTGGAATTTGTACAGTCACTGAAAGAAAGACTTTAAAAATGAGAGAAAATATTCCAGCAAACACAGGGCAAAGTACATTCAGTGCCTTTATACAATATGCATTCCGTAATGCGCTGTACTACTAAATCAGTTGGTGCAGTAAACTGTGATTAGCAGACTACTGTCATTGCCAAATAAAGGAAAAATGTGAAGAAAAAGAAGTGTTATGAAACTGTTGTGCTAAAAATGGAAAGTTTAAAATATTTTAAATTACATAAAGAAGAGTATGATTTTTTTTCCCTTAAAAAAAAAAAAGTTTTCTACCCAGATACAGCACAACATATTTTCATGGCCTTAGAATACTTAAAACAAAAATGAAAACAAACAAACAAACAAAAACCCCAAAACACAACCAGAGTTAAATTATTTACTAACACAGCAAGATATAAGCTCTTGTAAAATAAATCATTAAAAACCCAAACCAGCTGACTCCATTGGTGAGAGCGCATTTTCCTCTGTGTCCCAGCCTGATCAGTGTGGCAGCTTTGTAATTATCTGCAGCCTGAAGCAGTGTGGGGGTTACTGCTCAGAACCACCTCATTCCATCTGACAAGTGCTAATACGGTTTATTGGTAAAGGATTACCCTTATCGGTTAAAAAATTATTTTCTCGCATATTATATCAATCAAATGTTTACCTCCAAATATAAATTTTTATAACAACCTATGGTTGAAGGAATGCTCAGTTTCATTTGCCAATAAATTGGTTTTTCATAACTTGCATCAAGTTTAATTTTAAGTAAGCTTTTTATATGTAGATATTTTGTTGAATTTGTAAATACACTTAAAGCGTAGATGCTATATGCTTCTAGGTGTTACAGACAAATAAACCAAGAAAGCTTATGTTGTACTGTGTAAGAAGTACTATAGCCAATGGTGTGCATGGTATTTTAAAGCATCTACTTTAATTTTTTTTTTTTTTTTGCTGTGAAAACAAAATAGTGAACTGTTCATTTACTGCAGATTCCAGCTGAACCATTCAGAGCTTTTGCCAGTGCACTACATTAGCCCATAGAACACCTTGCAGCTTTCATGTATATATTGTAGGTAAAGCACAACTGAAGTAATCCCAAATGTAAGCCAGCTGTAATAAGCTTCTTTCGCACCTTTGAGCTTTCCATTGATCAGTTTTTTTTAATAGGAACCGAAATGAATTACATGAACATTGATTACAAAGCACAAAGAGAACATTTCTTAACAGGATTTGCCAATGGTTTTGGTAAAAAAGAAGTACCGTTTTACTCTTATTTAATTGTAGATGCTGAATTATCTGTGCATGTGGGGGTAAACATACAGGCTCACTTCTGTAATAGTGCAACAGATTTTGTATTGAAAATAAATGTGGTTTTCAAATTTCACTGTTTGTTCTGTTTACACTAATAGTAAAAATCACATCAGATTCATCCTGTAATTAAGGATTCAAAGTTGAAAAACAGCATGGAACAACTCTGGCAGAAGTTGTTCCCATGATGTTACAGAACTTCCATTACTGCCACCAAATTATTTACAGGAAGTTGCATACCTTCACATGCTACCATTTGAAAAAATGTAAATTTGTTTCACTGTTTGCCATTGAAATCTACTGTTTGCATTTTACTTCCACTGATGTTTTTATTATTTATTTAGTCATATTACTGCAAAGAAAAAAGTGGAACATGTTCCATACCTGTAAGAGTGAGTAAGAGAAACTGAGAATGTTGATTTGAAATTAAGAGCCCTCAGATAGGATCCCAAATAAGGATTTTGTTTCCTAAAGGAATTGTCTGACATACAAATTTATGGGTATCTGTTTATAAATAGTATATGAAGTGAGGAATTTTTAGATGTCATCTTTTATAGTACACAAAATCCATTGCAATGCTCTTTTCATATCTTGTTTATTCTGTGTATGAATGGAAACAGACTGGGCAGGAGGGCAGCTGTTCTGCATAGAAGACTGCAGGAAAGCCACGGATTCCAAGAGATGCAGGTGCTTCAGGAGATGCATCCAAAGGTTGATGTGTGAGCATGATGCTTGAAAGAAGGATCTTATCACTGAATCAGAAGCCATTCTGTCAGCCTTTCTGTGTGTAATTGGAAACTCCTGCATAGTTCAGCTCCTGTCATCTGCACAGACTCAGTTCTGGCACTTCCATCTTCAAATATCACACTATCTTCAGATATCAGCTACCTTGGTTTTTGTAAAGGTATCTGTTGATTTTTTGCAGCAATGTAAATTGTCTGGGAGATATGAAATACAGCTGTTTCTGTTTCAATTAAAGAATATTTCCTGAAAAGAGGGGTCTGAGTTCCCTAGGCTTAGTTGGGAAGAAAGATTTCATACAGTAACAATTTTTGGAGACACACATACGTTATTTGTGCATGTTCCCCAAAGTGTACTAATACGTATAGTTGCTACATTTTCATTTTACTGATATACCTTTGCTTTTGGTTTTATTCTCACTGAAGTGATTGTATAAATCCTGAGGGAATTAAAGAGGATACCCCAATGGTAACTTTTCTTGTAATCTATTCTCACATTGTTCCTAGGAAAATACATTTTCCTCATGGCTCCATGTAGCAGAGGCAAAGTGGCAAAAGATTTGGGAACCAAATTCTCTTTTCATGGTGTCTGGTCCATTTTAAAACAGAAGCCCTAGGAATTATATATGAAGAAATATTATCTACAATATGAAAGTGTCTTCTTCTCTGAAAAAGAATTGGGGAGAAAATGAGAAAGAGGATGAGATTCCAATAATTTCTAAAAAGCAATTGTCCTTTACCATGTTTCTGTCCCACTCCCTCTCTCTGTTTTCCCCCTTCATCTTCCTTAGGAAAGAACATTTCAGAGAATTGGCAGAAGCAGCAACTGGTTTTGTGGGAAGATGGAAATAACTGAATGTGCTACTTGTAGGAATCTACCCCCAAATGATACCCCTAGGTTGAAAATAAATCCAACTGGCCATCATGTTTTAATCTCTGAAGGGATCTCTGGCTGCTCTTTGTACACAAGAAATGGAAACTTTAGACCAAACTGTCAAGATAAATACATGTCAGCAGGACTATGACAGACAGTAGATGTGATCCGTTGTGACTGTAAGCAAGGAGGAAAATGGTCATCCCTATGTTCTCATGAATGTTGGCAGCAAAAATATACACGAAGTTCCTTACTGTGCTCACATGTAAATAAGCTGGTAAAGAAATTGTGATCATGTTCAATACCTGAAGGATGGATTCTTCATTTGGGATTGGAGAAGTTTGCCCTACTGTGAATTTGGCAACACTGGCTTTGTCCCCCTGGGAAAGCTGCACAGGATAAATTTGAAGCCAGCTGGAAAATAATGGGTTTGCATATGTTTAAATTGGAGAGAGGCAGGGCAGGAGACAGCTCCTGTCACCAGGACCCAGCCAGCCTTTTGACCTGTTTTGTCTTGCCCTAAGGTGCTCAATTAAAATAAAGAAGCTTAGAAGGTAGTGTGGTTTCCCTGTCAGCTGAAAAGAACCCCACAGCATCATGTCAAAAATCTAAGCCACTCTTTAGATTTAATTCTGCCTGGCTTTCTATCACATTTTGGATATAAGTGATGAGGAGGTCCTGATTCCCAGACTACCATGCTATACAAATATGGGTTCCAGACATTAACTTTCAAAGAGGGAAAGTTTAGACAGCCCAATTCTGGTGCCAAACTTTTTTAAAATTACTATTTTTAATTACCAATTAAAAATTGTGCTTCATTAAGAAATGAACTACATTTACCTTTGACAATAAACGGTACTTGATATATATCTTCCAGAGGGTGCTGGACATTTCCCCTGTCCAAAGGTTTTGGAAGAGGGATGCTTTGGCTTTGAAACCCAACAGCTTACCTGACAGAGGATAGCAGCCCACTCCTCTGTCTTGTGTTTGCAAAGATCTAAAGGGCTTCAAGACTTCACAGGACTAAGGGGACAAATTAAGTTTTCTAAATGATAGTGTTCAGGATATAGTCCAAGTAGATATTCTGCAATCTATGTACTGTAGTGAAAGAGACTTGTAGTCATGCTGGCATGAAAAGTTTGCCTGTCAGGTGTGGTAAGAAGAGGTAGTGAAAATGAAACTCTTGGGACAGAGAAAATGCAAGAACAAAGGTATACTTGAGGTTTCTTGGAAAGACTTGAGAAACAGCCAGTAGGGTAGCTGGCCTGAAGGGCGAAAAGAGAAAAAAATCCAAATGGCAGAGGCAGCAGAAGCCCTTGCTAGTGTGGAGCAGCACAGCCTGCTGGGTGCAGACTGAAGCAAGCTAAAACTATCTCCTGGAAAGCACCTGCTTTATGCAGGTATAGGACAAGGCAAGCTGAAGAGACCCTTTTCCCTTTGTTTAGGAATTTGACTAATGGTGTTCCAGCAATAACAGGAAAGTGGGCATTTTCCTAGCTGTTGAGATAAGGAAGATACAAGGGAGCCATACAAACTGTTTGGTAGATGAAGAACCTACACAATGAGGACTCCAAACATGGAATACCAGAATTAATGTTTTTGAAGAGGTTCTTCAAGAATAAAAATGAAGAGAGGGAAAATTGAAAAGGCAGCTAATTGCAACAGTTTCTGGACAAGTTGGAGGACAGATGAATGTAAAAGAATGCTGGCATGGACAGGAATAGTTTGATTTCCAGTAAGGAGAGGGAAAATGGCCTTTGCTAGGCTATATGATGGCCTGTAGGCAGAAATACCACCTGAGGAAGCACAAGAAAACTGGCTACCAGGCCTGTAAGTGAATACTATAACTTTAATTTTCTAGCAGTACATAACCATACTTTTTTATGTATATAAATTATATATGGTATAATTATATAACTTGAACAATTAGCCAGCAAGAATGTCTATTTAGCTGAGATTGTTTTTCCTTCCTGTCCTTTTCACTACAGGTGCTTGGTTCCAAAGTTTTGCTTTAATAAGAAAACAGCCTGTGCTGTTCTATTACAGTTAGGCAATGACCATAAACTTTATCAAAAGGGAAACTCATATTTATTTTTCTAAAACAAACTGATTTACCTTTTTTAAAATGAGAGGCAGATTAGATTTCAATCACTAGCATTTAAATAACAATTGGCCACTAGAGGGAAGTAACAATTGTTAGTTAGCAGAAGCCTGAAGCATCTTAAGTTCACATCCCATGTTAATGGATATAAATGTGTGTGTGTGTGTATATCCATATATATAAAGGCAATATAAAATAGTGGTTAAAAAGAATAAGAGACAGGTTCACAGTGATTCACTTGTTTTGCATAATACATTAATTCTGTTTGTCTATGCAATAATGACCTTACTCCAACCATTTATTATCCTGATTGTAAATGGCAGGGACATTTGGGGCAGAATTGCTGTTTTGAAAAGTAAACTGGCAAAAACTATGGGGCAGGGATACTTGGTCTGAAATTCAGCAGATAGCCCTGTCCCAAAGGCTTTTTGGAGGCAGAATCAGAAGCCAGACAAATGTCTTGCTAGCTGTCACTTCCCAGATATGTGTCTGTAGGTATGTGTGCCTGGCAGCTGTACAATAATAAAGATTTTTAAAATGGTGTTGACCTGGTTGGTGTGTAGCCAACTAGCTGTTTTTGCAATTCAGGTGAAGCCTACACTGCCACAATGGGTTCAGAAAAGGAAGATGTGCTGCCCGGTGCTGCTGAACCTGTGCAACTGGAGGGGACAGGTTCCATGAGAAGTCCAGGAGTCCAGCCTGGCTGGGCAATTCATAGGGCAGCAGTCCATCTCATTGAAGGACCACACTTGATCTGTTTCTGAATTCGTCGGGATTGCCCTTGATCTCTGTGTCCAAGAAGCAGGCTCAAAGCCTTGCCGCAGGAAGCGGGCACATCTCGTCAGGCAGCAGCTGTAACTCCTGTTACAGCGTGCCCTGGACGGTGACCACCATTAAGTGTTTTGATCGCGATGGGTAACACACGGCACATTTTCAGTGTTGCAGCCCCAGGAGTCCTGCTGCTCTGAAATGAGATAAAGAAATGCTGAATTGATTCACATTGTCAGACAGCATCATCTTCAGAGGGACTCTGCCTGCGGGAAGCAGCTCAGCACGTCAGGGCCCATTCACGTGAGGAGGACAGAGGCTCTGCCCTTTGGGACTGGCATCACACCATCCTTGTGATGGCAGTATGGGGTGGAAGGGGGGGGCATCTGCAGGGTGTGCATGGCTTTGTAGCAGGAGACTTGTTGCGTGGATCGAGGCAGTAGAATAAAATAAGAAAGCCTGAGGTGCTAAGAAAATGACAAAAGCTTTCAAAACACTACTATAGAAAAATCATCGTATATCAACATCATAGCAAACAAATAGGTACATGCTGTTTCAGAAGTGGGAATGCAGCCACAGGTTAATGATTAACAATGAAGAAAATTTAGCAAGTTTTTTCTTTCTGCTAGTGGTGACAGCAGTGATGCTGAAAACTGGAACCCAGGACATATATTTCAGATGGAGCAGGCAGTCTCCACCCTGCCAAAGTCACTGAAGCTGCATTCATTTACACCAGCTGAGACTACTTGCTTGTGGCAATTTTAGGCAGGTCTTCAGGCAGAGCTTTGAATATAATGAATATTTTTTAGTGAGTAACTGTCTAATAGAGTGTCAGGGTCTCTCCACTAATGACAGCAGCCTGCGCCTCCAGCGGAGACATCACAGCCACAGCCAGTTTACGTGTTGGAGATAGTCACATATCGGAACTGTGATCTTTCTTTTCTAAATCACGTATTTCAGCCTGTAACTGGAAAACATTCTACTAAAAACATTGAAAAAGCAAAACACTTTTATTATGTAGCTAATTTTGGTGAGTATATTGCTTATCAGTTGTTCACTAAGAATATGTCATAATAAAAATAATGTAACAGGCCCATTGCAGAAGCAGAGTCCATGTTTTTATGATGCTTGCTCTCAGGGTGTACATTCTAATTCTACACATAAAAGCTTGGAGAGAATCACTGCAATATCCTTGTTACTTGTAGATAAAAGTTTCTATTTTAATGGCTGGAATTTGATGTTCCATGTAAAAGATAAGAAAAGAAACAGAATAAACTTCACTATCACTCATTCTGCAGGTTTAGTTCTGGTTTTGGTTGTGTGTCAGGCTTTTTTTTTTTATACATATAGTAGGATAGGTTTCAAGAGTGGTTTACATCTATTCATCACTGGATGATGAGGTTTTCAGTAAGATGTTCAGAGAAAGATTGTTGTATACCATAAGACTTCCTCGAAAATCTGATGTGACAATCAGTGCAACCTAGCCCTGCATTTAGCAATCATCTTTCCCTGTAACTTAGATTTTAATGTCAAAGAAGCTTTCTATGTCAGACTTGAACTGGTATAAAAAAACCACAGATACTGAATTTTAAATGTTCAGCTAGTTCAAGTGACAAAATAAAAGCTAACATATGGAACACATGGGTTGCTCTAGTTCAAGACAAATGAAAACCAGTAGCTTTGGAAAATGTTAGTTTGCATCGTTCTGCATTAGAGCAAACAACTGAAGCTAAGTCTGAAAGCAAACATGCATTTGGAGTGTTGTCGACTTTGCATTGGCCTCAGTGGATTTGTCTCCACTGATAATTAGAAGCATCCCTGTTCCAGGTTCAGTTCTGGGGCCCCAAGCAGCCCCACAGCACTGCTGTCAGCTCATTACCGGGCTGTCTTGAAAGGCTCTGCAAGGGCTCTGTAGGGTCTCAGAGGTAGCTGCTCCCAGGTGGCAACGGGGACAGGACTGTGTGAGCTGTGGCCCCCTTCAGTGCTGTCTCAGCATGTTCCATTTGCCAAACAGTGAGGGTGTACTGCAGTCGTGCTGCAGGAAGAACACGATCCTGTACCACTACCACAGCTTTAGACTTGGGGAGGGGCAAGGAGGGTCAGGCTGAGCCCCAGTGGGGGCTGCTCATCCCCTTCAGAGTGGGGGCTACACAGGGTTGTCAAAAGCAGGTCTGTGCTCCTTGGTCTTGTGGCCACCAACTCATCCTAGGCCTTCTTTAATTTGAGGACATGCACACAGATGCACTTCCCTGGTCCTGTGAAAACCGTGCCACCCTGAAAAGGGAGATGGGGGAGAGAGAGAATGGACCCTTCAACAATAATTACTTTAGGTAAAACACCCCAAAATTACCAAATTATATTTTCTGAGAAAATAAATCGTTGCTTTAGAAACCCCACCTCTGCATGTGTACTTTTGCAAGCAGAGCAGAGACCATGCCTACCAAAAAGCAAGATCCCACAGAGTTCCACTCTTCTGTGAGGTTCAAGACTTGCCCCAGCTAATGACAGTATAAAGGGAGGTCCTAACTGATCTTGAGTGGCTGGCGTATTTTACTGCAGTGCTCGGCTTTTGCTCTGTGATCATAGATGAGTTTTATGATGGGTTAGTTTTCCAAGGCTGCTTTCTTTTCTCTCTCATATGGCACAATCTATTTCTTAATATGCAATTAAATTCCATTGTTTGCTTGAGACACAAGAAATCATCACTATTAAAGATGTCTATTTAAAGCATGTTCTTCAAAATATTTTAGTTTTTAAGGACATCAGCTAACAGCAAAAATGAACAGGACAAAGTGCACAGGTCAAAGAACATGCACGTATCATACACATAGGGTGGCCAGTATATGTGATGTACCTGATTTAAGGTACATTTCCTGGATACACTGATTCGAGCATTAACACCCCAACAGAATTCAGGGTTAAATGCCAAAGAAGAGAGAATAGGAGGGGTGAGGATGGTGAGGAAAGATAAGCAACGGATCAGAGAAAACAGGGAAAGAGAAGAAAGGTGTAAGTGACCCAAACAAGACTTTTCTGCCACAGATGTATTTACTTCTGCAGCTTTGAAAGACATGATTCTATAAGATTTTCACATTTATTTTCTATGAATAGGCAAGAATAAATCCACCTAGAAAATCTTTATTGCCATTAAGACATGATGAAGGAAGCATTAACCTTGAAAAAAATAGCAGGAGATGAATGGTTGACTGCCCAAGTTGAAAAGGAACCTGCCTGCCCACTGCCACATGGAAACTTGTGTGATGCCTTAAAATGTTTTGTGTTGGAGAGAAAAGAAAATTTTAGAGCCAAGTAATTTCCACTCTTCTACCAAATAGTATTAATGAGACATCCATGGAGAATTAAGTTGATTTAAATACTGTATTCTAAAGGGTATTCAGCAATCATGTTCTCACTAAATGGATAATCAAATAAGTCACACTCTCCATTTAGAAATGCAGTTCATTGTTAATAGACCTAATATCTGGGTGCACAGTTTTGTCTCAGAATCCAGCCCCTTTTGAAGACTCACACTGCTCTAAAACCCTTGAACTGAGAAAACTCTGCTTATGTTTTGGATAGTCAAACCACAAGTGGTAGACTACAGACATGTATGTTACCAGCTTCAAAATAAGTAACTTCCTGTGGGTAATAGCCTTAAAGGTAAACTGAAATTTATATGGCAGTGAAGTTAATGGAAAGAAGATCAGATTTTCACTGTTGATACCTTATATTTTGCTAATCATTTTTCCAGTAGGTTTCTGTTGTTGTGCCCTGACCACTGTGTGCCCTAGTGAAAGAAAACAGATTTGCTCTTCAGTCCATATCAAACTGCTCCCACTGAGTAGGACTGAACAGGTTGGAAACAGACAAGTCCAAACCCTTTATGAAAATGAGAAACCTGGACTGTCAGGCAACTGACTGTCAGAATTCAGGCAACTTGTCATCCCAACAGAATTAAGTAAGTCTCTTTTTACTACTCTTATGTCTGTGATTTTCCTCCATGAGATCAGATCCATCACCAGAAGGAATCAGTTATGGTTGTTATTATTTATGTTACAACAGCACAGTGAGGCTTTTAGAGATCCCAATGTGTTAAGTGATACTAAAAATGTGATTGGGCCCATTGTGTCCAACTTAAGTTGCTTAAAAAAAACAACTTGGCTTTTGACTTTAAATTCATCTTTATCCTCTCACAAGACACACTGATAGGATACTCCCCTATTCTGCAAATTTTCTTATATAGCAGCAAACCGTTAGTCTCGGGCCCATGGCTTAAATCCTTCTGCTAAGAGGAAAAATGCACATTATGGACCAGGAGAGAAAACGGAGACACAGCAGGACCCACGGGACTTGCCACTATCCACTTACTTCTCTAAGATGTTTATTTGGATCAGTCCCTCATAGCAGAAGGAACCAGCTTAACTTTTTTCTTCCCCAAGAACTGAAAGGGTCTTGCTCGAGGGACAGACTTTTATAAAATTACTCACCTCCAGCTAAAAACAGAAATCAAGGTACACAAATTTCTTCAGTAATACTGCTTAAAGATCCCTGAGCAAGCTGACATACAACGTAATTGTCACTGCAGGAACTGTGTGAGGGCTGGTGGAGAAGGGGAATGCCAGGGGTGGGGAGGAGCTTTTGGTGCTCAAGGGAAAGGCTCCCACTTTCTTCTGCCACCATCCTCAGACCTCTTCTCCTTCCCCAGACCCAGGAGAACCCTGTTGTAGGCATTGTATTCAATGTGAAAGCTGAAAGCCTTTTGAATAGAAATTCATTGCTGCAATTTTACTGCCTCATCACAGGGGAATTAAATTTGTTAGTTTAGAAATGGGAGCGTCCCTTCAGTGTATTTTGAGGATACAGCCACAGTATTACCTTGGTGAAGGCTGGGTGTGATATGCATTTGTCCTGTGACTGCTCATAAGCTCTTGGCCCTAGATCTTACTTCTTTGTAGATCAATAAAGTTCGGGAATCTGAATATTAGATTTAAAAGTAAGCAGATGATTTAGTAGTTCAGGTTAGCAAACTAAAAAGTTACAGTCTGGAAAATGAATGCAGGAAACCATGAATTGAACAAATTCTGTGTAGTTTACATTTTGAATAGGGACAGGAATCCTGAGACTTACAGGTTGTAAATCTTTTATAGAGTCTGGCTGTAGGTGCAATTAATTATCAATTTGGAATCAGAAAACTCAAAATACAGGCAAGTTCATTGAAACAGGAGGATAAATGGGGAACAACACAAAAAAACCCCTTGTCCTTAAATCACAGATTCTGTAGGAAATCAAATCTCTGCCCTTAAAGAAAGATATTTCAATCTGTTAAATCCTGGCAAGGGTGATTTGAATCCATTGTGTCAGAAGTATACTCACCCTGTTGGAAGAACTCCAGAAATGAGATTAGCAGTTGTTCAAGCAGGAAGTAATAAAAGCAATTCAGCTTCCTCTGGGGAAAGGTAATACCAAAACAACATGATTTTCCTGGGATAATGGAGCATTAGACTGGTGAGTGAGTTGATGTCATTGATAAAAGGTAGACTGGAAACCGTGATTACTCCAGTGAAATAAGTTTCACTCTAAGAGAAAGGGCATAAATCATGATATATACCTGAAAAATAGTCTGACAATACACCCAAGAAGATAAAATGGCTACAAACACACATGGGTATAATGCAAAAATGTTAGAGATTATATTGATGGCAATAATCCATCACCCAGAATTTTAGTTATCAAGTGTGAACCTGTACATACCATCCAAAATCCAAAAATGGACAAAAAATAATACTTCATGAAACTTCTAGTTTTGCCCACACAGCTACAGAAAGAAAAGCTGCACCCTGACTCTTTGGCACTCTTGGAGCCTGGTTCTGTTTTGAATTGACACGGCAAAGAGGTGAGGTCCCAGCCCTCTCCCATGGTGGGTCCATAGCTACCAGTGATGCAATTTCACAGTCTTGTACTGTGATGAATGGCTGTAGGATATGTGCAAGTCAGCACCCTAGCCTGCAGCTGGACATGCCACTGAGAAAAGGTATTCTTTCAAACAAATGCATGGTATCTTTTTCAATTATCATTCCTAAAAGAACACAGAACACAAGAAGAAGCTAAGCCAGTGAGACAGGAAGATAAATACAAACTAAGAGTAAAAGCACTGATGGCAATTTGGCAGTCTAAGGAGTACTGGAGGGATGATAATGAATAGGAACTGTTTTTCCAGGCAGTGAATACAGCTACTGTGATTCAGATTTGGAAGCTGTATAAAGGTCTTTAAAGAGTAGGAAAAAACATTATTGAGACTCCAGTTCTGAGCAGAACCTATGTAACCCCAGGGGTCAGAGCTTGGTGCTATGATAACATGTCTGACTGCTTAACTGGAATGTTTTCATAGCTATAGATAAAATGATTTCTAGGAACACAGATCTGCAGCTGAGCCATTTGTCATTGTTTATGGGCTGGCTGGGCTCAGACCGTGTCTCAGGAGCAAAGGTGCTTCCCATGGCTCTATCTTAAATGTACATATCAGAGTAGACATCCTTTACTCCATGACTAGCACTCTTTCTCTGCATTGGAAATTAAATAAATCTAGACTCTGCAGTGTCAAAGGAGCCCTCAAATGCTCTTACTGGTCCAAAATAGTCCTTTCCAATTTCATGAGCTGTACATAACTAAGTGCAGAAAATATATGGTCATAACACCTCAAAAGAACTCCATTTCTACTGTAACAAAGACAAATTTCCTTTTCCAAGAGACAAAGAGACAGAGATTTGACAGAACTACTAATATTTGGAGAGAAAAAAACATATGGAGGCAGAGGAGTGCAGCTACTGTCTGTAGCTGTTACTCTGATTCACACAAGGGAGAGACAAGATGAGACCCAAGTCTGAACAGAGAGAGGCAACAAGCAAAATGTTAGATCTGGAAGGTGTCAGCCAGGAAGCTCAGACTGATTCCAACTAACTAGCAGGCACAGAAAGAAAACAGAGTTGAAATGTAGGAGAAAGGAGGATGAGTCACAAAAGAGAAGTAGACCTTAAATAGGGGTCAGATAAAAACTCCCATAGGATAGGATATGAAAAAAAAGAATATAATGGTTGATGTGCTGAAAGCAGAAGAGAAACAGAGTTGGATGACTCAATATTTCTTCTTCCATAAATGTTGTAAAATCTCTGTGCAGAGAAGTTTCAGAAAAGCAAGGGAAAAATATGGGCAGAGGGGCTCTGAGAAGCAGTCACAGAGAGCTCACTTGGTAGAAATGCAGAGGTGAGGTTTGAAAAGGGAAGCTACTTGGAACAGGCTGAGAACTCACTTTTGGAACAGAGACATTAGGTACCAAAACAGTAAACAGACCTTGGTATTTCCATTGCATACATACACAATGAAAATTCTTTATGAGTTTATGTGATAAGACTAAAACCCCATTTATTTCTGAATTATTCATTTAATAGGAGTTTCTGCATTTTGCCATGAAGAGTGCAATGTAATTAAATGGGTGTATAAACTGAGTAGATATCATGATCAAATGGACATAACCTATTGCAGGGAAATGCCATTGAACTTGCCCCATGTAATTAACAACCAATCATCAGCTTGCTCAGGCCCTGCAGAGATGTGCTTTCATTAGCCTGAGCTGCCTATTGATAGCTTCCTGCATTTCCATCACCCCCTGGAGCACGAGGCAGTACTTCACACGTGTCTGTACTCAGGACTGGTTGGTCAGACATGGGGAAAGACTGCTAGGGGCCAGCTGGGATAATGATTTTTAACAGCTGAACTACAGAATCCAAGGCAATTATATAAAATTAATTCAGTTTGTAAATCCAATTAAAGTAAGTTTTAGCACCATGAAAAGCAAAGCTTTTTACTGTAATTATAGAAATATGCTTATACTAATTATTTTTCTTACCAGAATGCAAAACAATATTTGATGAATACAGTTCTGTATTATCAGCAGTTTACAAATATCACAGAAATTGTGCAGGTTTGAAAGCTCAGTCCTGGTCAAATGAGAAATTAAGCAAGTCTAAGCAAGTTCCCACACAGAGTCAGGAATTGTGTCAGGCTTTTGATTTAGTGGCACCAGAAGTTACTGAAGGTCTGCAGCCAGAGAGATTCTCACAACTGAAGAAGCAGCTCATTGTTTAATAATTTTAGGCTACCCATGTACACTGGCTCATAGCCACAAGTTTGAAAGTAAATGAGTGCAGCTTTTGTGGGAATACAGGAGTAGCTCCTAGTAGCTGTGTGATCACTGGGTTTTGGTATTCATCTGATATACATGATCATATATTCTAATGAGCATGTTAATGATATAAAAATGTGATAAAATAGGCCTTTAGTAGGCCACCAGTGTAATAATTTCTTCTGTTGTTATTGTATATGATATTGCATATCTTTCAGGTTATCAACATGGCAGCACAAAGAAAATAAAAAAAAACCCTTAAAAATAATAAAATTCAAAATTGCTATGAAACATCCCATTTCCTAAATTCTACAGGAATAAATACAAATTTATCATCCAAATCCACAGACAATCTTGGCAATCTCAGTGTTGTGACTACATGATAAATAAATTTAAAATATATTTGAAAAGATCCAGGTACTCTCTCTGGTATTTAATTCCCCATCTTTATTCATGATGAGATTTATGGCTCTTTCTGCCTGACTCAACATGGCCACAGTTGCTACACATAAGGTACCAACCAGGTGGAAGACCCATATAGCCTTGCCTCCTCATCTTCATTGACTTCTTCTTCTTCGAGATGTCTCTATTATTGGCCTTTCCACAATCACTAGAAGTTTTGTTTAACATCCCAATATCTTCCAAGTGTTTTTCACTGTGCCTTCACAGTCCTTACTAGCCTTCACAGCTTTGTCCCAGTACTTAAGCTACAAGGTTCAAACTGCTTCTATCTAAACAAACAAAGAAAATGTTCGACAGAGTTGCCAAGCACTTGGTAGCTGAAAAAACTCTAAGGATGCATAGGAGGGCTTGAGGAACATGACACCTTTTGGGAGGATCATTGCATGGGTTGTGTGCTAATTCTGAAAACTGAAGTAGTCAAACTCCTGATACTTATTTTTTTATGCAGCTGTCTAAGATGGAGCTTGAGGTCAGCAGAGAGACTTACTTCTCTCTTGAGTGTTTTCAGAGAGTGTTGTGCCCTCCTGTGCCCAGGAGCCATTTGGGAGTTCTGCCTCTGGGACTCCTGGAGGGACAGAGCTGATGGAAAGGCTCTAACATCTGCATGAGGGCTGCCTTCAGCTTTGGAAGACTTGCAGAAAACGCTGGTGGCATCTCAACCCTTCCACATCTGGCCGATTTCAGCCCTACTCTTCTTTCACCGTGCTGCAGTAAATATCAAATGATGAGAAAGCCTCTGGAGCCTGCCTCCCCTGGCAGCAAGAACGCTGGCTTCAGACAAATCTTGGCTGTCTCCCAGTGCAGGGCTGTGAGCCCAGACACCGATGAATGACCCTCTTCTGCCATATAGGCACAGGACACGCATTCCTTTTGAAGGGAACTGCTGTAAGATGAGTTGTTCAGCTGTCCTTGCATTCAGTATACTAAAATAATGCCCTTGTGTTTTAAGGAAGACATGTTATAGAGATAGTTGGCTTGTACAAGACGGGTTCAAATAAGCCAGGAATTTTGGGAAGTCAAGGAAAGCAGGGCTGTGGATCTCTCCCGTCTGAAGTGAGTTGATAAAAACCGCAAAACTCACAGTTATTTCACTCTTCTACCTATTTACTCCCTGTTAAAAGCACTTTGCAGGTCCTTGGCAAGCATTGTGTCAGTGAGAACAAGATGTCTATGAGGCAAAAGGGGTGCCCAAGTAGTGCCAAATACCTCCTTGCAAATTGTGGACAACATTCCTCTTACTCCATTAGTTTAAATGACACTGAACTCAGAGACAACTGAGGGAGGGATAAATGTATGCAAAGAAATAATTTGCTTGGTTTGCATTTTCTAACCCTCCTTCCTCTAAATGGAATACATATGTATATTGATGTGTATGGGGAATACCAAACATACAGCCATCTATGGCATTTACTTTGGCTGACAGAGGATGAAAGTGCCAATTTTTTTTTTTGAATCCTAGTGTAGACCCTTCCTGATGTTTGGATAGTACTTCGTGGGTATCCAATACTGTCAGTTCTGACTCTGGATCCTGGCATCTAAGCACTGTAACTCTGCTTGCCACTCTGTCCTCCTCTGACTTTATTAAGTGTAAGTCTGGGACTAGGTCAGCCTGCTGAGATAAGGGAATACCTAGTTTTATGTGTCACTGGCATTTATGGGTTACTGAGATGGCAAAGAAGCTCATTTATGTAATACAGCCTGCACATTTCAATGTGCCCCAAGGGGAGATATTTGCTGCAAAGCCCTGCCAAAAATACATGCTTAAAAAATTAGTAGCTTTGGGGGATAAAAATTGCACTCGAGCAGCTATAAGGATGATTAGCTCCTTAAATCTCTTCTGTGAATCCCATTAAATTCAACTTCTACTGCCTGAAGAGCTTCTGTCCTTTCCCCCTGCCAGCTCCCTAGATAAAAGGAATGTGTAATGCTGGACAAAATATTATTCTAACAGAAGGCTTCCCTCATAATTAAAACTGGAGAAACACTCATCAGTTCCCAAATTACATGGGATTCAGCTCTATGTAGAGACACCATTTCTGTCTTTGAGCCAGTTTTGAATTCCCTTTACTGACCTGCAGAGCTGTTCATGAATACTTGACAGCTACTGACTTCCTACACAACCTCAGAAGCAACCAAGGAGAATGTTTAGAACCACTGCATTTCCAGAGAGTGCTTTGTTGTTGTGTCTTTGTGTAGAAACAATGAAAAGTAGAGCCTGAAATTATTCCTTTTGGGTTTAAAGATATTGCAGTACTGTACAATGGTGCAGATGGTGAGAAAAAGTGCCTGTTGCTGAGAATATCTGCTCCCTTTCACAAAAGTTTGAATTCAGTGTGACCCCATCATCCCTTCTATGTTTAGCTGAGCTATCTGGACCCTAAAGAGAACCTGGAATCTGGACTGTCTCCAGGATGCTCCCATGCACACTCAGCTTGTCCTTGTATGCAGTCTGGAATCTAAGATGCAGTTTCTCCCCATGTTGTACAACCCTGAACACGCAATGCGTATTAACCCTCTGACCTCCCCCTGGCACCTGTGGAGACTTTCCACATTCATTTTGATAAAAAGAATAGACACCTAAGTGTTTAAGGCGCAGATTTTAAGAGGCACAGAAGTCCTCAGTGATGCACATAAATAGCTGTGTGGGGTCAAGGCTCCATAGATGATGACGAGGAGTTGGGACAGGAAGTTGGTGAAAAGCACCTGGATAATGGTCTTGTGGAGCTGAAAAATGAATCATTTCCTCAAAAAAAAGGGCAAACACATGAGAGAAAAGAAATCTCTGGTTCTAATGTGGGACAGACATTTTTTAAAAAATGTTTGAATGGTTATCAGTTGTATTGCTAATCTCTGCTATTTATTGGGAGCATTTCTCACAAATATAGTCATGCAAAACCATGGAGTTTGTCTAATTGCTTCCTTCATGAGCACATGGTCACAGTTCATTTGAATTTTAATCTTAACTGTGGCCACTTTTTCCCATCCTTGAATCAAGTGTACTTCCCCAAGCCCTGTACTTGCACTGTATGAGCCCCAGGAACACAGGCTGTTTGAGTGCCAGCCTAATTATTAATTAATCATTAACCTGCTGACTATTCCAATCACATACGGATCAATATGTCTGAAAGGGTCAAGGAAAATAAAGGTCAGGAGAGGGTGGTGATGTCTGGTGGTGATGCAAACCTGTGTCCTCACAGGGGCACTGCAATTTCATCACTGCACCTGACTCCAAAATACACCAACAGGTATGTGGAATCTTGGAGAATCTAGAGTGTATTCTTGGGAGATAAAGGAACATTTTTTAATATGAAGAGGGTGTCTGGGTTTGCCTCATGATATGTGCATGGATAATCCATTTCTCATGGAATTGGTGTCTTGCATTGTAAGACACCGAAATAATCACCGAATGCCAGATGTGACAAAAAATGTAATCACCCTGGTTTTGACCCCATTTTTAATCTTGTGTTAGCTTTTTATTTAATACACACACTTACAACTGAGCCCAAACAATAAGGTTTTATGCCATCATGACAGAATGAGTGCATATTGTGCCTCCAAATCTCATAAGGGATCTGATGAATAAATAAAATTTAATGTAAGCTCTGTATTAAAAGGTTGCCTGCTTTTAAGTCTCCTTCTCTGACCTATTATCTCAATTGTCTCATATGTTGCTACTGCAAAGCAAAGGCTTGATTATATTCATTAGCTTATAGTCCATCTGATGTAATATCTAAAAGAGATCCAAATCTCATTTGTATTTTCTTAGGTCATCACTTTTATTTCCATGTCTAAAGCTTGGTAAAGTTTTGAGCTAACACTACACAACTTCCTACCAGAGAAGCAGGAAAGGCTTCTGGAGGATGGTGTCCTTTGTGGATAAAACCAACACTGAACTCCTCAGGTTTGATTTTGTACAGATGCTAGTACAAAACAAGAGTTCAAGTAATCTATCTGAAAGCAATTCATTACAACTCTAAGCACCCCACAGAGTCAATGAGTCCTTAATTTTACCATCAGACAGTTTGTCAAATTCCTCTACTATGTCTTGTACCAAACATAGAATATCTGCTCTCATTACTACTGAAGAGCTCTCAGATGTGAGCATTGAGTGTTTGTAATTAACTACAGCCTGTCTTTGTTCTAAACTTATTTTTCCAATATTAAAGCAACATGCTCTTCAGCAGCTCGTTACTATAGCTGTAAGTTGGTAATGTTTGCAGGGGCAAACAGAGCACTGCAACAGTGTATGTGCTATCCTTCCTGAGTTCAGCCTGACGGATGGCCTATGGCAATTTTATCTGAAACAAACTAGTGCAAATGCTTAAACTATTTAAATGGAAATATTGTTACCTAATTTTTCAATTTCTAAATTGCATTTCCTACAGTGTTTTGACTTAGCCGTAGTACCAGGATGTTCATAGCATCTCTGTAGAGAAAGGATAAATACATGTTCATGCATTTTACCTTACATGACAAGTCAGAAAATCTATTTTAAAACCACATTATTGATGTGGGAAAGACAAACACTAAAAAGTTACAAAGCGCTAAAATGAAACTTTTCTACTCAAGCTTAATTTGGTTTTTTTATGCATGGATTATAGTAATTTTGGACAAAATAAGCAAAGACTATTTTCTTCACCAAGATGCTTTCTCAGTGAGCGTGTGCTAAGTAGTATGCAAAGTAGCACTGTGGACCTACTCTGGAAATGGGTTGGCACTATTTAACAGGAAATACAGAGCCTCACAGAGCCTCAACCAGTTGGGTCCACCTGATGCTGTTTCCCCTGCCCAGGCATTCCTGGTCTCTCCAGCAGCTCTAACTGGTAGCTCTCCAATGTCCCCATTTGCCCTGTCTGGTCCAGTACCACCTTGGTCAGCACATCAAACCCAGCAGGTATTGAGTCAGGCTGCTTCTAGCACGATACCAGGTTAGGTACGATACTAAGGTTAGGCACAATACTAAGGTTAGGCAAATAAAGCAGTTTCAAGGAAGGTTTGGCTTGCTACAGGTAATTCTGGGCAAACACAGAGTCTCTCTGTTGCTCATGCAGCGCGAGCTTGTTACAGAACAGGGAGTATGAAGCACGTTTGTATGTGGGGATGACACATGGGAGCTCTGAGGTCAAAGCTATATTAGTAAATCAAACAGTCTTGGGGTACTGGCACCCACCTGTCTGCACTCTGAAGTAATGGCACAGTTTTGATCTGGACCAACAAGCACTCTGACAAACAGTTCACTGGCACCATTCGGAAACTAGCACAACCAGGGACCTTTCCCAGCAGGCAGCAGCAATGAGGCCACCCTGCTGTACAGAGAGAGATTATAATGATGCCATGGGCAATGCCAGGCCAGCTGGTCTCTGTACCAGACATCAGGCACATTTAATTTTTTTTTGCCTGAATATATTCTGACTCAGTCATGCTTATTGTGCCCTGACTCATTACACCTTTAACCTGTAAAACAGTGGCAGTCTACTCACTTGGGCAGTCATTTGCCTGAGTTTGACCAAAATTACAGAAGTAACAGTACAAAAACTATGTCCCCATCTAATGACAAGACCATTTCCAAAGGAAAAAGTCCTAGGGTTTCCTAAAGAGAAACAAGTGCATTTCAGGAATTTGTTAAAGACAGTATTTGGGCATGGAAAATACCAAAATGTATGCCTAAAAAAATCCTAGTTTGGAAATAATATAAGCAAGTTGAACAAAATTCCTAATGCAAATACAAGGTGACATTGATAGTAAAGTCACTCCAATAATAACACCTGTAGGAAGGTCTTTAGCATAAGAAATAGGAAGGCTGTAGAGATTACACTTACTTTTCTTGGTTCCTGCAGCTCAGCAGCAGAGAGCTCATCGGACTCAGGAATGTTTAACCTGTGGTGTGAGCAGGTCCTCTGTTCTCTTCAGTACTCTGCTGGCTAGTAATTCATATTTGGGATACATTAAAGCCTTAATTTTCATCAACTTTATCTTCCTTTTGGTCAGGCAGAAAACATTGCACTCCTTCTCCAGAATGTCTCTAAAAGGTCAGCTCACCAAGGGGGGGCCTTTGGAAAGCTGCAGGAATAGCATGTGGGCTGCCACATAAGGTGCGCGCAGCTGGTGTTCAGCAGCTGTGAGCTGAAAATCAGTACAGAGCTCCAAAAAGACTGCTGCCAGGCTGCTAGCTTGTTGGATTTTGTGTTTGGATTTTTTTTTTTTTTATTTTGCTACCTAAAAGTGACTTTCTGGTTTTCATTTTTTGCTTTCCATATATATGGCTTTAAAATTCCCATTTGCTATGCAGTCATTACTGGGAATTCCATCTTTCATGCTTTACTAATGTCAGGTTTGTACACAGAAGGAGCCTTTCTGGCATGCAGCTGCAGCATTTTGTGGAGATGACTGGGTCTGTCGAAAAGTATCACCTAACAGCATGACAGTGTCACTGCTGATGCCTGAAACGTGTCTGATGAGTCTCAAAGTCCTTAATGCAGTTGGACTTAACCGGACACAGCTGATATTCAGATTCTGCTGAAATAGCACCTGATCTCACCCATCACATACGTGCCTGATCTATGGGTGTTTTGGGGCCAGTTACATGGTGTCTCAGTGTTCTCTGCCACTGGCACTGCAGCCAAAGGCCAGACCAGAAGCAGCCTGGCCACAGCCCGAAGGGTTCATCTGCATCTGCTTCCAAGGCAAGGCAGTCCTTGCTTACCCACACAGGAACAATTTGCATGTTGCTTCAACCTAAGCCAAACACTGGGGAAATAAGCAGTGACTTTTGCACTCTCTTCTGATTTGCACTCAGTCTGTGCTCTGATACTTTGTTTTGTATTTCTGCTATGTTATGGAATATCTCACAGCTATTTGGGCTCTCTTGCTTGGAGCACCTGCTTCTTTTGAGGACACAATTTAAATCATAGTAAGGGGATATATTGTTATTCTCAGTGTTAACTCCAGAGAGCAATAACCCTGTGGCATTCTGGAATCTGCTCATTTACCCACCTGTGCATTTGGCTTTTTGTGTCTATATTGTTTATTTATAATGCAATTTCAGTGACTGCGGTCTGGAACACATCGGTTATCTGGAGGTCACTGGAAAATAAGTAAATATGCACATTAAATATAAATGAATAATTTTTCCTACTGTATTTAAAATGCTAAGCTGGAAATCAGGAGCTTGATCCAGCAAATTTCACCATGTAGGTATTTCATTAACCACATCAGCAATGGGAGTCCTTTGTGTTCAAGGGTCTTTTCAATCTTTGCATGAAACAGTGACAAGAAAATGAATAAATTTCTCTAAAAATGTCTGAATTTCCGTGCTTAGCAGTTTACTTTAGGGGAACACAACAGTTTTATCTGTCATGCATTTTAGCAAAGCCACATTCAGTGTATTACTTTTTTAAAATGTGCTGATAATTAGAAAATACAGGCATGTGTTGGCTGAGTAGTTACAATGCAATAGTGTTGCAAATTTACAAACACTCCACAGTGCAGAAAACATTTAGTATTTTTTAGAAGGTATAGTATCTTTACTTTTTCCCCCATTTAGCAAGATTATGGGGTTTTGCCTTGGAAAATCAATGGAAACGTGCTGGGGATTCAAAATTTCATGCTAAAGAACAGGAAAGTACTATAGCTGTTACAAAAGAAGTGGAATTAACTAATATCTCTTTCTCCGCATAGTCTTTTTTCATTTCAACACGAGTTCCAAGGAGCTATGTAAAAACATATTCATAATGAAGCTCTAGGGACTGCTGCATAACCCCCTCTTGTACAGGGAAAGGTTCTCCAACCCGTTATTTCAGAACTTTAATGCATCTGGGTAATATACATTGAACTCTCAGAAATCTTCTTGTGATCCTTAGTTCTTCCATTAACTGAACTTGTTCTGTGTTATATACAAACTACTTATTTACTGTCAAACTTGATGGGGTTTTTAAAGATGGCTAAAAGAAATACAGTCCAATGCTGTGTATATTTTCAGGGGTCTGTGTGTAGGGCAAATTTCTAGAGGGTGATCTTTGTTCATCTTGATTGGCTTCTGTATTCTGGATCCTCAAACAATCAAAACCCAATTACAACTTTATGAACTTGAGAAAACATTGTCTCTAGTAGCCCCAGAGCTAAGAATTTTCTTCTATTTTTCTCCTGCAAGTGACTGAGAATGGTTCCAGCACTGTGCAAAGTAATACTCAGAATGGAACTGGTAATTAAATGGTTCTGCTAAGTTGGTACACACACTGCAACCATTAGCATGAGATCTGACTGTCATAAGCAATCCCAGAACAAAACACTGTAATAAAGAGAGAGAAATATACTGGGAGCGAATGCTGAAGAGGGAGCAGGCAAGAAGAAAGAAGGGTGAGGTGGAACAGCCAGTAATTATGGAACCAGTCAGGATGCCTGACCCTTCAAGGGAAGCACTGGTAAAAACCTGTATATCTGCTAAGGTTTCACTGCTATATTGTTTAACACAGTTGTTGAGTCCAGAGGAAAACTATGTGATATTGTAGGAAGAAATTTGATTTTGTAGAGGAAGGCAGGGTTTAATACTTCAATACTGAGGCTAAAGAGTGCATTCTATTCTTTTCTCAATTAAAAAAAAAATGTTTTACTGAAAATCCTGACATAGGAAAGGGAGAAATTTTCAAGAAAAAAAAAAGTTAGGACTAGAAGTGACATGCTTCTTGCTTTTAGATTATTTTTAAATGATTGAAAATACAGTAATCTGATAATGAATATGTAAGTCTATACATAGCATGAACCTGACCTTCACACTTCATCTGGAGCGCTCAAGGGAAGAACTATTATGGTTTTCAATCTACGTGGTCATTCTAATTCAAAATAAACACCAGTACACAGCAGTTTCAATCAAAAGACTCGTAAACTGAAAGGTATTTGTCCTGATTTTACATATTAATTCTCCGGTTTTAATATCATTTACATGATGCTTCCTTCTAAGAGGGTCAGTCATTTC
Organism: Daphoenositta chrysoptera; assembly: GCA_013397915.1. Lineage (NCBI taxonomy): Eukaryota > Metazoa > Chordata > Aves > Passeriformes > Daphoenositta > Daphoenositta chrysoptera. The sequence goes on along the minus strand of VZRO01003376.1, from coordinate 1,833,540 downwards.
CACTTTCTTTGTAATTCCTACCTCCTAGTTTTTTCTCCAGCTGAAAGGTGGAGTGAGGTCTCCCTATTACATTCTCTTTCAAACAGCTGCTGGTCATCAAAGTTGTTTATCTAATACTGCTATGTCAATACTATTGGACTCTGAATACAGACACACCAGATAAAATGTTTCTTAGAGAATGAGGATATTTGTCATGCAGAATTCTCCACCTGAGCTATTCATCAAGTCTTCATCTAGTCAATGGAGAAAAATAAGCATTTCTGTTCATCTCACCCTGATATGGACGTCCATAATAAGTTAAATGAACTACATCCTAAAATTGCCAAGTTTCTCTCTTCACCATGAACGGAGATCAGCATGAGTTGTGTGGCTGTAGGCATTTATACAGCAGACACAGGAAGGTAGGTGGGTTTAATCTAGACTTGGCTTAGCATTTCCAGCAGTTTGCTCTGTTTCAAAATTGCCAGGTTATGGTATGGCTGAGCGGGTCCCAGGCAGGGCAATAAAGGAAGTAGCCACTGTTTGTGTTGCACTATCTTCTTAGAGAAGTAGGAGGTGTTTCCATCACCATTCAGTTAATGAAAAGTAATACAGGCAAAAAAAAAATTTACAGCTTCAGATTACAATACTGCTATGGCCTGGATAACCTAAAATTGGCACTGAAGATACCCAGGACTTGGTTTTGCTATTGCCCACGGCTCTTGAGACAGGAAAACAGTCTAGCTGAGATTTAGACATCAATAAGGCAATCAATCACAAGGCTGAAGGAGCTTTAAAGGGATCACCTGCTACAGACAAACTCCCGAGGCAAGGTCATCTTTAGTGAGATTATTTCTGTCTTCACAAAGCTCCAAAATTGGAGACTTCAAACCACTAGTATTTAAACTGATGCTTCCTAGTTGTAATTTATACCCACTACTTCTTGTTTTCTCTACTATGGGTTTGAACAACAGGTGAATTACCTTCTGTTCCACCTTTTCCATAACAGACTGCTGTCATGTCACCAGCTAGTCCCTCATTCTCTGGGCTAAACAATCCCATTTTGTCTGATTTTTTCATACGACACAGTGACTCTTCTCAGCATGTCTCAGCTCTGTTGAACTGCTCCACATCCATTTGCTGTCATGTCCAAAAACAAACATGGTACTTTTTAAGACCTTGCTAGACCTGTGGTGGGTGGAAGGACTAGCTTACAAATTCTACATGTTACTGTTTCTAAGTCTCAGTACAATGTTTGACTTTCTTGCAGCACTGCTGTTAACCTGTGCTTGGGAATCATCTCGGATAACCCACAGATCCTTTCCTACAGTACACTGGTTTTCTTCAGATGGATTCTCCACTTGTCCACTCTACTTTGAAGTAACACTTGTTCTCTGTCAGGCTAACTCACTGCCATCTAAACATCTTTGAACTAGAACTAAGTGTGCTGGGTCTTTGCATACATTGTTCCCCTGGCCTCCCACCCCTTTTCTCCATCTCTGATGGCTAATGTGGCTTGTCCTAAGATGCAAACACCAGGTGGGTATTGTAGGAGGAACTGTCTAGGTGGTCACATAATTAATGTGCTCCAGAGATAGGAGTTGAAGAGTCTGCCATTTACTTTGGAGCACATCAGCCTACATAAGGGTATAAAATCCTGCTGGAAACTGGGCCAATGGGGCAAACTGGTCTCCTAAGGCTACAGGCAGCTTCTCTGTGGACTGCCCCCTCCACACACACCCCAGCAGGGACTCCTGCAGGGTGTGCTCGGTCCAAAGATAGGAAACACTCCCTCTTGTATGCCTGAATAAAAAGCACCAAGGTTCAGTCAAATAGGCAGATAAAATCCTGAAGTAGCTACATAGATGCTTTGTTGCTTTGTAATTGTAAATTCTACAAGGCCAAAGACAGTGAACCTGTATGTTTCTAGCTGAACCACCTTATATTATAACCCTTTAGACATGAACTGTTTACCAAATCTGAGACTAAGTGGACTGAGCCACACCTAGAAGTTTAGAAAGCAAGGGGGTCTTACTGAAACTCATGACTAAACATCAGGGACCACAACCTGAGTGCACTATAATTCATTTAAAAGATGATAGAGTTGCTATTTACTTGTTGCAATGGCAATATTTAGATACTGTATTAGCAATAAATCTAATCACAACCATCCACATAATCACTATGTCCTATTTCTCGTGTCTGGCCAAGAGCCTTCTCTCCACTATTCTGCCACTGTGAGCCATGTAGTATTCTCTATCAGACCTCTCAGCAATGCAAATATTAACACCATGCCGGGGCAGGCCCTTGTCACATCTCTCAGACACTTTCTCATTTTGACTCCGAGTCACTGCTAATTACCCTGAGTATTCTTTTCCAACTGCTTTTGTAGGCAGGCAACAGCATTTTTATCTAAATCATCTTCCCCAGTTTTCTCAGTATCTATTATGAGGAACCCTAAAAAAATCCTAGTATTTGACATCAGCTGCCTTTATCTTTCCTCAAGATATAGGTTAGGCTGCTCTATGAGGAGGTTAGACCAGTCTGTTACAATTTGGTCTTGACATATCTGCAGAGAAGCAGACAGGTAGGTTAACAAAAGGACCTAAGTGCCACCTAACTGTCATTTCATATATCTAAGACTTGTATAGTACAAACTCATAGCTTCTAATAACTTAAATTCCCTGGATTTTATGTTTCTTCTAGGAAGTGTGTATTTTCTCAAATACAGTCTGCACCCCAATAACATTTACCTCCTAAATACCAGCAGGATTAAGAGTCTCTAACTGAAGCTTTGTGGAAAATAAATGAAGATTTAATGGGAGAGATATGAAGAATAAGAAATTATGTCATTCATCTAGGATAGAGACCTTCAAGTTCTGCTTGCCATTCAGAACAGTTTCTGTATTTTCCATTAGAATGTCACTGATGAAAAAAAACCAAAACAGATGGGTAATAGGCTAAATTTAATTTTTTCTTTCCAAACTACCCTTGTAACAGAGGAGTTGCATGCACTGAAGTGTAATGATGCAGCTTGTTGTGATTAGTCACAAAAATGTTAGGAACTAGAGAGGCATTAATTGTCAACTGTAATTGTTGGGGGTTTTTGCCCGCTGAGGTATTGTATCTGCTAAGCAAAAAACATACCAAACCACCAAGAAACAAATTCTGACTTCACTCAAGCATTTTATTAGCTCTCCCTTTATTTCTTTACTTTTGTGTCATTTTAGAAGAAAAATATCTTGCTTGAAAAAACATGAGTGAAAAAAGTATAATCTTTTGAAGTGGAAGTTTCTGGTTGAGTTTAAAGATTAGCCTTTTATTAGAAGATCTCAACTACTGAGCAACCAATTTGCATCAGTCCCATGAGAATTCTTTACATTAAGTTTTGTCATGTATTTCTGAGAAGATTAAGGATTTTTGGAGCTCAAAAAGAAAAGATTTTATTGGATGAAAATTAGGGCATAGTCCTTTTCAGTGTTTCCTTCCTGATGAAAATTGTTCTAAATCCATTTGTACACAGGAACATGCATACATGCCAGCATCCACCTCCCTATCATCTATCTCAATCTCTCTCTATCATCTATCTATATCTTTACCTGTGTGCATACACAGTCAAGACAAGGTGAAAAAACAGATTTCAGATATGGATGGAGGTTTCAGGGTTGTAGCCTTGTCATTAGCACTAGCAGGTATGTGACAGATTTCTATATCCCTCATGTTGTAGCTGTAGAGCTACAGCACGCTTTTCAGCATCTACATTGTCACATAAAGCTTGCCATGGCATTCACAAAATGCGCAATCTTATCAGGACCCAAGGAAAGAAAATCTGCAGCACAACTTTTGAACCTGATAAAGTTGAGGTTAGTCTAAGACAGGATATTAAGAAAACAAAGATACAGAGAAAACGTGATATTTAAGCAGGGCTGCTCTGCTAATGAAATAAGAACTAAAACTAAGTGAAGATGATGGTAGCCTTTGGTGATGTGTTTTGATGCTGCTCCAGTAAATAATTTTGATACACCTCATCTCCTGTACTGGTGATCCTCAGGCAAATGTGCTGGCAAGCAGTAAACTTGGCTGCATCTTTACCACTGCGCTGATATTGTGGTTGTTTTGTTTTAGACATTTGAATGGCAAGATCTTCTCAGAGGAGCTTTGAAAGCCCTGCAGCATTCCAGCCTCAACACAGACATGCCCATACTCCCCAGCTGAAGACAAGGCAGTAACAAAGAAGTCACCCATTATTGACTTCGATGGCAACTTACAGCAGAGATAACAGTGGACATACAATGTTTAGCACTAATCTTTCTTCCATTTCCTCCCACGGTCAGGCAGGGCTGTATCAGCTTCTGTGCCTTGTCCTGTCAGGCAGATTTCAGATAAGATTTAGGAAAAGGAAGTTAAATCCCACATCGCTAATAAGCAATGACTAGCAGGCTAGTGTAAATATAAATGTACTAAAAGTCCAAGGCATCTGCCACACCTTAGGGGAAAGCATCCAATACTAATGCTAAGTAGATAATACACAAGTATCTACTGTGACTGAGAGTATTTCATCAGAAATGCTCCTTCTAAAAGAGCTTCTTAAAATATCATCAAAGAATAGTTCAATACTGTTCAGAAAACTGGAGCATGCTGCAGCCTCTACAGATATGCTGAGCCCTACTGCACAGAAATTCCTCTCCTTTGAAGTAAATGAATTCTTTCTTTCTCTTTGTCTGATGAATATTTTATTTTAAAAAGCAAATAAAAAGTGACATAGAAATATGCATTATATATTTCCCTCACAAAATGATGCTGAAAGAACACAAAAATCCAGAGGCCAAAGTAAAGATTATGTTTGCATTATTACTGAGGTTTGAATAAAGTGACTTTCTTTGAAATCTGTGTATTTTCTTGTGAAAGCCTTACACTGCATGATTTCAATAGCAGAAAGTGCTTAAAAGAAGTTATCAAGACAGGAAAACTAAGCTCCATGTCTTTCACAGCCTATACGTTACTGTGCAGGCCACTCCAGTAATTTTTATTTTCAAAGGCAGTAGATGTGTTCTTTATTCTCCATTCAACCAGCTTGAAGTGCCTGAAGTCTCAGCCCTGATTTTAGGTAATCTTATCTGCCTTCTCCCTTGCCTATAACGAATATGGAAAATATTTAGCAATTCAGAAGAAAATCAGGGAGATATTTGCAGTTTATTTAGTAATTTCTACATGTCAAAATTAGGGTTAGATGCATATACTGAAATGAAGTTTTTTTTTTTTGATACTAAAATCTTGCCATACGTGTATTTTTGGAAGAAAAGTTTTGAAGACGGGAACCATGGAGAACATTGGGAACTGCACTCATGGTCACAATGAAAAAAGAAGAGGAATTTTTACTTAGCACCACTTAGCTGTAAATTATGCCGAAATCAGTTGATTGTTTTGAACATAAGGAAGTATTACAGAGATGTTGTATCACATATATTCACTTTTTACAGTGAATGAGACAGGAATTCTTAGAAGAAAACCCACTAAGCCCTTGCAAAACTCTAATGCATAAGAGTAGGGTGAGAAAACTAAGGAAACACAATACCTCTGAAATTTAAAGACTTGCAACAGCAGTAAGTACTAGTACTCTTTTTGCATAGTGTCCATGCAGATTTTCACATATACTTAAAGAAAACTGAAATATCTTTCCTGTATATGAAACTGTCAGTAAACTGCAGACTTTTGTGTTCATGACATGATGGCCTCTCACCTAGGCTAAATGAGTATCTGTGGGCATCAACAGTAATCAATAAAATCAACATCACATGTGAGAAACAGCTGATACAGGGCCATGCAATCTGCTTTCTAAAAATGTTTGTTTTGGTTTCCTCCATTGTTTTGCTATAAGAAGGCTGTGTCTATGCATCTGGCTATATGCATCCATGGAATATGAACTGGACTGGTGAGAGATTGTACATTTGACTCTGGAGAGAATCTGGGCAATTTCTGCTTCTCTGAAGTTGCACTTGAGTCGCCTGTGCTGTGGTACAAACTCGATATCCTGGTAATAGCTCATAGAGAAAAGAATTTCAAGGGAAAGTTAAATATTTTCATCTGTGGGGTTAGATTCATGGAAAAGTTGAGACCTGCCTGCTGAGAGGAAAATCTAATTTTATATTCAACCAACCCATGACATGGTGTGACTGCTTCTTAAACAAACCCCAGTGCAACTTGAGCAACCTAATGTCCAAAGTTGGACTGGTATCCAGAGCATATGGTACCAGTCAGTGATCAACAGAGTGTAAACATATTATCATGTCATCCTCTTAATTTCTCTCCTGCTATCCTTTTGTCAGATATTAATATTTTTGTCTACACAAAAAACCTGTCTGAGCTCTAAGCTACTTTTTTCGCCAGACCTCAAGTTCTTAATCCCTTCTGAGGAGGGATATAGGGACAGTATTCCCATTAGAGAATGGTTGATAAACTTGTTTCTCATTAAAAGTATCTAAATTTATCCTTTAGCATCCTCAAAAATGTCTGAATCATTTTCCAGAAACATTTGATTCATGAAAGAGATCAAGCATAGGAAATAACAGCCTCAATGATTAAACTTCAAGCTATTGAGAATGGACTCATATGATACAGAATCTAATTTCAACTTTAAGTCTTGCCGTATGCTCTATTTTAAGCTCTATAATTAAAATTGCCTTTCTGATGTGTTTCATTCACTCTGAAAAGCTTGGAATTCAACAAGAGTAGTGTTCAGCTCAGTTAAGTCTGACTCTAAAACTTCCTTTCATTTGAAAATATTTAATATCATGAGAAATATTTTGCATCATTTGGGAGCAATGAAAAGGAACTTGCATGTGTCAATTTCATGGATGACAGGCTTGGGTATAGCCAGAGTTCAAATTATCTCTGCAAATATACATCTGGAATTCAAATAACCATGGATTTTAAAATGGATTGTTAGCATTGTTAGACTTCTTTGAGCAGCAAAAGCTGCAGCAAGATTCTTCAAAGGAATACTCTTAATCTGTTTTAATGCATTACCCTCAACCAGGTAAGACTCCATAACCACAGAGTTGAAATAAATTGTTTTTTGTAAAATTTGCTGTTGGAACACAGTATTCATTCTTTGCTTTTAGTAGTATCCCAAGGCAGCACTGGAGTATGGAGTAACATATGGTCATTTCTGTATGTTTACAAGAAAAGCCATTTTTCAAATAAACAGCCATTAGCAAAACAATAGGGGCTTCTAATCTCATTAATCCTCTAAAAGATTGCTGGGACTGGGTAGGGGTATATAAAGCTCATGCTGGCCTCTGTCTCCGTTTTATTATAATACAGAAAGCTGTTGTCTCTGCTTCATATTCCCTACCCCCCTTCCTCCCATGGTGGATGCTATGAGTATTGTAAAAATATGAAGTGAGGTCAGTGGTTGCCGTTCCTCTACAAGTGCTGCAGGCTGCAGCTATTTCTATTTCATCCTTATGTTTGGATCCCAAATAACTTGTGACTCTTTCTAGGGAGCAAATTCCTCACAGGAATCAAGTACCCAGGGATGTAGGTATGTGTATGAACTAAAATATACATTGATCATAGGCAGAGTGTTACAGAATAATGACCAGCTGATGATTACAAATGCACAGGGTGCTGAAAGCACTCAGTTTCTGCTTTTTGCATGTCTTCTGTTCCTGTTTTGCTTTACTGACTCCCTGACTCTAGCAAAGGATGTTTGAATCAAGAAAAGGGAGAGACAAATATGTTCTGTGCAGTGCAGAGACACCCACTGGTATATTTAAGTAAAAAATTACCCTGCCTCAATACGTGTAAGACAGCCATCTTAACTTCTGGCAATGAAATCAGAAACTGAAATTACTGAATTACTGAGGAACATCCTTCAGAGATTACTGTAAGTGTTAAATGCACAGTGGCAGTATATAGCAGCCCGTGCTGTACATCAGAGGGGACACGCCAAGCAGGCCAGCATTTCCTTCAGCTAATCATCCTAGAGCTGACTTTGTGGTTTAGAGCTTCTAGCAGAAAATGCAGCCTAAGGCAACTGAATGCCATTCAGAGCAGTCATAAGACTGCTCTAAATCCTGGCAAGGGCTGAAACAGTTTTGTAGTCCTCACCATAAGAAAGCAGTTAAGGTGTCTCAAAACTGATATCCATGTAAGGTCTGTGCCAGAGATTCAAAGCTCACCAATACTTCAAATGCCTTCTGTTTCATGACTATGTACTGTGCCAATATGCATAATCTAACCTGTTTACCTTAATATGCTGTTCAGTCATTATTTCCCATTTTTTCTGCACCTTTGCTACCAACCAATTTTCTCCCTGGCATGTAATCTCTGTCCCTGCTTTTTTGAGAGCACACCAATCGTGACAGCTCTTCTCCTCTTCTGAATGTTTGTGTACACATACAATGGTCAGTATTGGATTAAGACACAGGAATTAAAGACCCAAGTCTAAATATCCAACTCTGGAATGATTAAATGAAAATCTGTTGGGTTGGGGTTTTACATAAACTATCTTTTTTATCCTTTAACAACAAGCTTCTGACCCATATGGTTGTGAGAGTATGAGCTCACTGAACTTGACATAACCGTATTTGGTGCAATCAGCAAACAGTAAAGCCGTAAAGTCAGTGCTATCTTGTGTTTTAGAGTTCAAATCCTTTCAGACATGTGAGAACTACCCAAGATGACAGCTAGAAGTGAAGCAGTCCTCCCCTCCTTACTTCAAGTGGCTGGGGAAAAAAAAGGACTTCAGATGTCTCTCTACTGCAGAAACCTGATAAGGGGAAATGTATGTTGCTTTGGTGTTACTCCCAACATAAGGACTAATAGTGAAGCAAGAAGATGCCTCAGACAGAGAGCCTTTGACCAGCTGAAATTTTTTCACTCTCTGGTCGCTACTGTCATGCAGGTGGTGCAACCTAGTCAAGTGTTATTTCTGCTGTGCCTGCTACTAACTGTGTCTTATCTGTCACTCTCTGTAAATATAAAATGTCATGGGGTTGCAGCCCTGGCTACCATGAAAAATTGCGTTTCATATACAGGGTGAACTCATGTCTCAAAATTTTGCAGGTTCCATATTCCATCCCTCATGAGTCCTTCCTGCAGAAGTCATCACAAATTTGGCAACTCATGACTCCTCAGTGGATCGGATCTCCACTTTTCTGGACCTATTTACTTTCTACAAGAGGGTATGCAGCAAGCCCCATATTTGTCTTTTTTTTTTTTTTTCTTTTCCCCTCGGCGAGTTTTGATTTCTGCAATTTATAATGTGGAAAATACTGTAAGACTTGGGCTCAAGGGACAAGTAGAGGATTTAAAAATAAGTATCTAGTCTTTGTGACAATGAAAAAGAATTAAGAAATATGGTCCTACATAGAAGATGCAAAGGTCAGAAAATAAATTGAGGCTGAAGACAAAACGTGTAATTTCAAAATCATTCATAGTTTGTGAGGAGGGTGTTAATTGCAAGTTTGAACCTGGCATTGCCGAGCATATCCCTCGGGGGTCCCGAGCATCACGACTGCACCCTTGAGGTCTCTCCCGTCTCCCAGCTCTTTTATAATGCCGTCCGTGGGTGCCGGCGCAGTTGAGAGCCACGCTCGGGGGTAGGGGCAGCAGCTTAACTGGGGCTGCACCCGCCCCTTGGGCGTGTGCAGCGCGCACGGCTGTGCCCGTGTGGCGGTGCCCGTGTGGCGGTGCCCGTGTGGCGGTGCCCGTGTGGCGGTGCCCGTGCCGGTCTGTGCCTGTGTCTGTGTGCCTGTGGCTGCGTGTGACTGTGGTGTGTCCCAGTAACAGCGGCAGCCGGTGCCGCACAAGCTCCCTGGACAGCGCGGGGTGCTGTTCCACCTGCAGTCGTGTCACAGCCAGCGGGACGGGCGCGGATGGAGGGATGCCGAGCTCCCCTCGCCTCCAGCCCTGCTCACCTTCGCCCCTCCCGCTCTGCAGAGGCCCCTCTCATCCCGCCCCCCGCCCACCGCA